>JABSTQ010011396.1:232500-388130 GCA_013358835.2 Ixodes persulcatus
TAAATTTCATTCTGCCGCGTGAGCCAAATTTAACGCCTCGCGCTAAGGCTTCGTATACCGAGTTGAGTGAAGATTGTTCATTTTGTCCGTCAAAAGTTCGAGGAATAAAGTTTCCTGCTCCCAAAAGAGCATAGAATAAGGAACAACTGTTTCGAGTATATTTAAGGCGTCCGTCCGCTGATAAAAGGCGCCTGATTGTCGCAACCGCCAACAGATGCATGCAAGTGAGAACACTAGGGAACAACTGTTGGGTTAGGTTGGACGTTTACATGTACAGTCAGCCTTAAAAAAAAAAAAAAAAAAAAAAAGACTAGCACGACTGATTCGTGGCTGGCGCGGCGAAAGCGCCATACGTGGGGCTGTATTTTGCGATAACACGAAAAGCGAGTGACCGGCACGTTCCCACCCTTGAATCACAGGCGTTACTTCGAGAAATATAGTTATCGTTCCTAGCAATTTGTTTTCCGGTCGGCCTTTTTTTTTGAGGGTGACAAGTCACGCATGAGACGACGCTTTTTTGTTGTTGTTGTTACGTTAAGAGTCATGAGCTTTGCGTTCATCTGCCCACATCCCTCGCGCATCCAAAAGTGGACAAATGCCGCAATCCCAGCCCCAACGTATACTGACGCTACCATTGCACCCCGTGTCGCATTATCGCCGGCCGGGAGATTGCTCCCTTGTGTCAATCTTTATTACGGCCGACTGTACATTTTCAAAAGGTCATGTAAGTCACGTATCGGTGGTTGATTGGTGGAGGGAATTGCCTCACCAATCGGAGGGAAATACGTTACTTCCATGTCCTTTTAAAACATACTTGTAGATGTCCAACCTAGGTACTATACTCTCTGAATACGATTCTTTTCAGTCAAAAGCGTCGGGAGCATTTTCAATGTCGTTTGTGATTTAGTTAAGAGTTTAATAATGAAACCACGATTAAAGAATGCAACAACAAGAAAGTGGGATATTTCGGCTACGCGTCAACACTTCACGCCATCTCTCGGCTGTTGCATCATCCAGCCGATTTCATCTACAGACGGGCGCGTAGGAAGGGAAGTCAAGCTCCTGATCGTTTACTCTTTGCTCAGGTAAGCTGATTACTTGAAATTGTAATACACACAAGGCATCATGAGCAGCCACCTGTGCAAAAAAGCTTATATCGATACGTTAAGTAACCGATTTAACACGGACCCTTCAAAGTGAGTCAAATTATCCCTCTGACTCACTCGGTATGCATGTCCAACGTACATGAGATACCGAGGCTAATCCGCGTGTAACGATACTACGTTCCCCTTTCCTATGAATAAAAAGACGGATTGGGACCGAAATATGATACCTGGGCAGCAGGAAAAGGCGAACCTGGACGTGAAGCTGCTCTCAACCCGGCGGAATCCGAACAGTGCGAGCGGAGCGAGCGGGCGCGCGACGGTTGCTGACGTGTGGCGTACTCTCGCGTGCCAAAAGAATAGACACTCCGAGGGCGATTCGCCTTGCGGATTTTGTATTCTTTTTGAAGGGCTACTGACAACTCCAGCATCAATCCGTTTTTTTTTTTTTTTTTTATTGTCTCGAAGCCAGAACATTTGTTTCTGTTGTTTTCTCGAGCGTGCACGGACGGCGGCTCGCGGCAGGCGACGTCTGGCACCGCCGAGATCAGCCTTGCCGGCGAATGGTCTCTTTGTGATTTCTGTAGGCTGGGCCGCACAAAACTAAATGGGACTAGTAAGAGTCCATGAATGCATTACGTAGTGATGCCTAGAGTCACTAAATAAAGCTATGCTTTCAGAGTACCGAAACTTACAAACTACGCTTCTGAAGCGCGTCAGGCGCTGCCATCTTGGGTCCACGCGCAGATGGAGGAGTGCCTGTAGCTGAGCCAAGCCGAGCTGTAGCCGTCGCCTTCGCCAGCTGCCGTAGCAGCAGCTGTGGCAGTCAATCAAGGTCGTGTTGTTCGTATCTCGACAAAAGAAGGAAAAAGTGCGTGCTGAGCGACGGACTTCAGCGTGCGCACGCAGTAAACAGTAAAACAGCAGCAGGCAGCGGATCGCTGGACCCAAGATGGTGGCGTTAAAAAAACGCGATGATGATGATAGCGATTCACGCGACTGCCGCTCTCCAATGATGCCGCAGCGAACCAGAATATTGTTGAATAGAGCGACTGTATTGTCGGCAAAGTGCCAAAGAAAAGGAATGCGGTACTCTGAAAGCGTAGCTTATTTAGTGACTCTAGTGATGCCATGGCAGTGTGCAATGTCTCAGGGGGATCGGTGGCCGAGTGAGTTAAGGGCTGTTTATACTCCGACGTTGAGCGCACTGAACGCAGCGTAGCGCAGAACGCGCGCCTTTTATTGGCCGGCAACAAGGAACTCGATATCTGCAACCAATAAGTACCTGCGCGCTCTGTGTACCTTTAGCGCGCACCAGGTCGGAGCACGTGGAGCGAAACCTCACGCAATGGAAACCAGGGATCATGCATGGGTTCACTATCCACCTCTGCCCGTTTCCATCTGGATGAGCATCTCACCGGCGTGCGGTCGTGTATCACTACTGTTTGGTGCACGTTGAAGACCCTGCAGGCTAGCGGTTGTACCGCGCTGGCTTGGTTATCTACGGCTGGGAGACTAGTCGCCCGTTGAGACAGACTAACTTCAGGCTGTATAAACATACACAAACACATTTTTTTGCAATATTTCACCGCCGCGCACTGCGCTTCAAATAGACCGCGGCCGATGACATGAGCTATACCAGCGAATCCAGCGACCAGCGATAAGAACATGCCACGTGACCTCTCACTCCGGAAGCCCCCAGGCCCAACCGAAAAGTCACATGCTCTGAGTAAAGCCCCTTGATGTGTTTGTGCTTATCTCGCAAGCATGTAGCGTCAAATGCACTGGTCAAAAGCGGCAATGCGCAATGGCCGCGCCGCGTGCGGGCCTTGAAAACAAATGTTTGTGGAGCGCTCGCTCGTGGCACGTTTCTCGAACGTTCGCACAACAGGGGTTGTCGGTACTGGAAACCACCGAGCATTAATTTTATCCAGAGACTTTATCTCTCGGCGCCGGTTCGACTTGGCTGTCTTGAGTCACCCGCCTCACGTCTCGTGAACTCTATGGAACATAGTGCGTTTGCAAAGAGCGTGTGATGTGGTATATATCTCAGCAGCGAGAGAGCTCAGTTTGTATACATATTGTCACGTATGAACAGGCGAGGAAACAAAGAATAGCTGGGGAAACTGAAAAGTTTAATGGGGGGCGAACTTGTGCCCAAAAATCAAAGTAAACAGAAGATAACAGCAGAGCGCCGCGGGCGTCGAAGTCGGCGAAAGAGCAGAGTCGAACGCTGGGGTGAAACTGACTGCGGCTCGCCACGCGGAGCCTCTTATGTACACGCGGAGGGTTCTGGAAGAATGGGCGTAGAAGGTTCTGCGCGTAGAACATTCTGACCTCGAACAAGCGGCACGGTTCTCGAATTTACCAGAACATTACATTAGATGTCAACAAAAAGGCGTCCCCGCAGCCAGGAATCGAACCCTGGCTTTTCGCGTGGGAGGCAGGCGCTATAACCGTTAGGCCACGCGTGCGCTGCCTACTTGGCCAGCTGCGCGCACGGCATTACTCCCCCTTTAAAAAGTGCATCGCCCCGATGCAGCACAAAACAAACCAAACAAAAAGAACGGTAAGCTAAAGAGTCATTTGTAACACATAAAATCCACAGTCCTATCGAGCGTAGTACGGCTTCATGCGCACGACGTGGACGACTTCTGGTCGTGGCGGGCGGCGTGATGAAGTCCGTGTTCCGTCGGGCATCACCTCGTAGTTCAGATCCCCGAGTCGACGAAGCACTCTGTAGGGTCCGAAGTAGCGCTTCAAGAGTTTTTCGCTGAGACCACTACGGCGGATCGGTGTCCACACCCACACCCTGTCTCCGGGCTGGAAGTGGACGTCCCGACGACGAAGGTTGTAGCGGCCCGCGTCGACGCGTTGCTGGTCTTGGATACGGTGTCTGGCGAGCTGGCGGACTTCTTCTGCCCGTTGGGCAACCACCTGGGCGTCGTCACTTCCGTCGACAGCCGGTTTGTGGGGTAACATCGCGTCCAGCATTGTCGTTACTTTGCGACCATGAACCAGTTGGAAGGGTGTAACCCCGGTGGTCTCTTGTACGGCCGTGTTGTAGGCAAATGTGACGTACGGCAACACCTCGTCCCATGTCTTGTGCTCCACGTCGACGTACATAGAGATCATGTCGGCGATGGTCTTGTTGAGTCTCTCCATCAGCCCGTTGGTCTGGGGGTGGTACGCAGTGGTGCGCCGATGGCTGGTGTGGCTGAGACGAAGGATTTCTTGCGTCAGCTGGGCCATGAACGATGATCCCCGGTCTGAGATCAAAACTTCGGGAGCGCCGTGCCGGAGGACGATGGACTCGATAAAAAACTTGGCGACTTCCACAGCAGTCCCTGCAGGAAGGGCTTTCGTTTCGGCGTACCGCGTGAGATAATCTGTGGCGACGATAATCCATCGGTGTCCTTGCGTCGATGGTGGGAAAGGACCAAGTAGATCCATTCCGATCTGCTGGAACGGTGCACTCGGGGGAGCAATCGGCTGCAGGAGACCTGCCGGCTTCGTCGGCGGTTTCTTGCGTCGCTGGCACTCGTGGCACGACCGTGTATAGAAATGAACGGTCTTCGGCAGCTTGGGCCAGTAATACCTTTCTCGGATTCGGGCCAGCGTACGGCTGTAACCAAGGTGTCCGGACGTCGGGTCGTCGTGGCAGGCTTGGAAGATCTCCGCTCTAAGGTTGGTAGGGATTACCAGCAGCCATGGCGTACTGTTGTCTCCGAAGTTCTCCTTGTAAAGTACACCTTGTCGGAGGGCGAAAGTCGGCAGGGCTCTCGAGAAGACACGGGGGACAGTCCCCCCTCGTGCTTCGAGGTGCTCAATTAGCGCGCGCAACTCAGGATCGTCTCTTTGACGTCACGCCATGTCGTCGGTGTTCACTGCGCCAAGGAAGCACTCGTCGTCATCGTCCTCGCTGCTACCGGGAGATGTCTCGACAGGGGCTCTGGACAGGCAATTGGCGTCGCTGTGCTTGCGGCCTGACTTGTAGACAACAGTCATGTTGAACTCCTGCAGTCGGAGACTCCATCGAGCGAGACGTCCGGACGGGTCCTTTAGGTTCGCAAGCCAGCAGAGCGAGTGGTGGTCTGTGACAACGCGGAAAGGGCCCCCGTACAAGTACGGGCGAAACTTCGTGATCGCCCAGACGACCGCAAGACACTCCTTTTCAGTCGTGGAGTAATTTCTCTCCGCTTTGGACAGTGTTCGACTCGCGTAGGCGATGACTCGCTCGGTGCCTTCTTGCACTTGAACCAGTACCGCGCCAAGTCCTTCGTTACTTGCGTCCGTATGAATCTCGGTTTCCGCGTCTTGATCGAAGTGTCCAAGAACAGGAGGAGTCTGGAGTCGATGCTTCAGCTCGTCGAATGCGTGCTGCTGCTCATCGGCCCATTCGAACTTCTCGGCGTCCTTCGTGAGTTTAGTGAGCGGTGCGGAAATCCTTGCGAAATCTCGAACGAAGCTCTTGCCTGCTACCCACCAGCCTGCTTCGGAGTCAATAGCCGAAGTTGTCCGCGAGGAGGTCCAGCGGGCATTCCAACCTGAGGCTCCTGCAAGCGTAGCAGCACCCGAAGAGCCCTCTTCGACCTACGCCGCGGTAGCTCGGAGACCGGCGCCAGCTGTCCAGCAGTATTCGACGCCACCTCGACGTGTCCTACCAGAGCCACAGACTTTCCGACGTCGGGAAGGGCAACCCGAGTTCGTCCGCACTGAACACCCGACGCCGAGGAAGACCGACGTCTGGCGAACGGCCGACCGACGCCCGCTCTGCTACCACTGCGGGGAAGCCGACCACATCTACCGCAGCTGCCCCTACCGTCGACTTGGTCTGCGTGGTTTCCACCCGAACGACCCACGCCCTCGCGATTTCGAGGAGTACCTCCGACGCTCGCCCTCTTCAGTGCCGTCTCTCCGCCGTGAATCTCGCTCGCCGTCACCACGACGTTCAGCGTCTCCAGTGCCACGACCCCGCCGAGAAAGCCTGTCTCCCCTGCGTCGCCGGGAAAACTAGGCGCGGCAACGCCTGGAGGTGGCGTTGCCGAAGACGACCGAAGTAAAGAGCCTCCAAGAACGACGGAGCGCTCCCACTCTCCCGACGCTGCGCATCGCAACGACGCTCCTGCTTCGGTGTCCAACAACCTCAACGTTATCATCGACGGCCACGACGCGGCGGCACTCGTCGACACCGAAGCAGACTACTCTGTTCTGAGTGGGAGGCTCTCCCGCCGCCTTCGAAAAGTCATGACGCCGTGGGATGGACCTCAAATACGAACCGCCGGAGGACACCTCATTACACCAGTCGGGAGATGCACTGCTCGCGTCGAGATCCACGGTGAGACGTGCCCTCTGAAGTTCGTCGTTCTACAAGACTGTTCCAGAGACGTCATTCTTGGCATGAACTTTCTGTGTGAATACGGCGCCGTCATCGACCTTGGTGAGAACAGATTGACGCTGCGCAAGAATGTTCCGCCTTCAGAGATACCCCAAACAGCGTCAGCCGCCATCCGAGTCGCTGCCGACCACGTGAACCTGCCACCGCGATCAAGTGTTGTCGTACCCGTCGTGACCGATGCAGCTACCTGCGGCGAAGTTGTTCTAGAAGGCAACCTTCAATTGCTTCTGGGAAGAGGAATAGGCGTCGCAAGAGGAGTAGCTTAACTTCAGGATGGCCGCGCTGTGGTCCTCGTGACGAACTTCCGGAACGAAGCGCAACACCTCACAAAAGGTGCAGCCGTGGGCCACGTCGAAGAACTGCGAAACTCCGCCGAACTCGCCGCCATTACTGACGAATCCTCGCCACCTCGACAAGACAGTACGCCGCCAGCGCAGCTCGACATTGACCCTAAGCTTCCGGGCCCGAAACGACGGCAGCTGAATAACCTCCTCGCCGAATACCGCGACTGCTTTGCGACGTCGTCGAAGGTGCGCCAAACCGCCGTTGCGAAGCACCGCATCGTTACCGAGGACGACGCGCGCCCTGTGCATCGATCGCCGTACAGAGTTTCCGCTAAAGAAAGGGAGGTGATCCAGGAGCAAGTTCAAGATATGCTGAAGGATGACATAATCCAACCTTCAAGTAGTCCGTGGGCCTCTCCAGTCGTGCTGGTTAAGAAGGACGGAACGCTTAGGTTCTGCGTCGACTACCGGCAGTTGAACGCGGTTACGAAGAAAGACGTCTACCCCGCACCTCCACCAAAATGTCACGTATGAACAGGCGAGGAAACAAAGAATAGCTGGGGAAACTGAAAAGTTTAATGGGGGGCGAACTTGTGCCCAAAAATCAAAGTAAACAGATGATAACAGCAGAGCGCCGCGGGCGTCGAAGTCGGCGAAAGAGCAGAGTCGAACGCTGGGGCGAAACTGACTGCGGCTCGCCACGCGGAGCCTCTTATGTACACGCGGAGGGTTCTGGAAGAATCGGCGTAGAAGGTTCTGCGCGTAGAACATTCTGACCTCGAACAAGCGGCACGGTTCTCGAATTTACCAGAACATTAAGATGTCAACAAAAAGGCGTCCCAGCGACCAGGAATCGAACCCTGGCTTTTCGCGTGGGAGGCAGGCGCTATAACCGTTAGGCCACGCGTGCGCTGCCTACTTGGCAAGCTGCGCGCGCGGCAATATCTCTAATTTTTGGAAATCCAGAGCCCAGCGTGCGCGTTAAAGGGCCCGACGCGCGCATGTTCGTCGACTCTGAAAGCGAGCAACTCACGTGCATGCCATACGCACGAACGCTGAAAACGGCACCGGCCAGAAGCCCGTGTCGAAAGTCCGTACTGGTTTTCGTATTCGTTGTGTGAACCGAGTTTAGTTGTAGTACTCAAACACCTTCGAGATTCATCGCGCTGTTTTACACATGGGAGTTTACGTAGGTTTCTTCCGCCGTCCTGCAACGCTCTCAGTATGACATCCAGTACTCTGCTGACAAGGCTGACGGTGCCTTTGCTGCAGAGAACACGGTCTACTAAACTTTCTATTAAAATGTCGTACTTGCCTGAAGTAGCGAATCGTGTGCCTTTCGCTAATTTTCTGCCCAATAACGCACACGATTATACAGCGCTTCAGCTGAAGTCCAGACGCAGCCGACGCTGTGAGTTAAAGGTAGCTATCAAGCAGCGTGAAAAGCGCAAGTCACTGTACCCTTTCTGTTTGATTGGTTCAGCGATGATACACAAAATCATGACGAACACCATGATGGTGCTGTTTTTGACGCTGTCTGATTGGTACCATCAGCTCGTAGCGTCGTCTGCGTCCGGACTTCAGGTGAAACAAAGTATGGTCCAAACGAAGCTCTCGTCAACCTTCAGCATGTTTGCCGCTTGGGACGTGTCGGGGATCCGACTAAAATGGCGTTATAGGCATCCTGCGTTGCCCAGGAGGTGCTGCGAAAAATGACATGTTAGGACTTGTTTTGGGTAGTAGAAACTTGAGCGACTCAAACTGCCACACATGTAGAAGCGTGCCTGCTCTGGCGCAGAACACGATAACGAGGAAAATAGAAAACAAAATGCTAACACCGTCGAAGCACAGGCAAAGCTAGGACGTGAACCAAGAAACGCCGTATCACGCGTCCCGAAGAAACATAAAGGGGAAGAAAAAACAAAAACGTCGGGACGCCAGATGTTCTAACGTCACAACTTAGAGAAACGAGACGCGTACCCTAGCGGTGGTGGCATGATTCTGGAACTTTCGATTGTCTTGCGGCGTTGAATGTAGCCGATTTCGCACGTTCAAAGGTGTTTTTCCTTTCTCCTGGACTACACAGGAGGAAAAAATCACGGCAAAGGCGCCACAATAGTGGGAGTCCCAACCAGGTGAGCTTGTACTACCCAAAACGAGGGCGCCACAGATTGTTCAAACCTTCAGCGCAGGAGGCCCATGCGCAAGCCTTGACTTGTAGATGCTATCGGTCAATCCCTTGTGTCACTGACGAATATATTTTTGAAAATGCGTTCACCTCGTTTTTTTTTCTCTTTCTTTTTATCTTTAGACCGTGGATAAACGTTTTTCCAAAATTTTGAGATACGCCTTTGTTCAACGATTTTTTGTGCTCTTTTGTTTTCGTTAATTGCAGGAAAAAAATTCTTCAGAGGCACTTAAGACTGCTTACGTGTAGGAATGCTTTCGCATTCGTACACGCAGCGCATTTTTACAAGCAGCGCGCCACGTCTTCCTTTTTCCCACGGCGCTCCGGCGATGACATCACGCTCCTCCACTGCGCAGGCGCGGCGCACCCGCCGGCTCCATGGCTTCCGCGACGATGCATCTGCGTTGCTGTGCTTTTCTTTGTGTTTTATTTCCGAAACGCGTTCGCTTTGACCTTGGGAGGCACCGCCGGCTTCCGTGACGATGCATCTGTTTTGCTGTGCTTTACTTTGTGTTTTATTTCTGAAGCGCGTCTGCTTTGACCTTGAGCGGCACCGCCGGCTTCCGTGACGAAGCGTCTGATATGACGCGTCGCAGCCAATAGGAACTTAGGTTCCGTTACACTCAGCCAAAGCGAATTTAGTTTCCGTTTTAGCCGGCTTCACCATTAATATATAAAGCTACGTTCTGTTGATACGAACGGTCCACGTGTGCGCGCTTTCACCAGTTCTCCAGTCACTGTTAATCTGTGGCACTCAACGGACTGACGAACAGACAGCATCGGAAACACTTGCACCGCAGACGGACACCTAGCGTTGCGAGACAATAGAGAGTTTTAGAATAGGGGGCCCCAACGCTTTGGGGAACCCAACGCTTTGGGGTACCCAACGCAACGACACCTCACGCAGCGTGCTTATAGAATAGGGTTTGTGACGACGCAACGCGGCACGCTCGCCTTTTTCGCATGCAGCGCCATTGTGGACAACGAACGAACTTCTTAAGAGTGAAAAATTATTAAAACGCAAAACATTTGCGCTGAAACGATACTTTATTGTGGCTTGCGGTACAAATAATAGGGAGGGTAACACCAGTTGGAACGGCACAGCAAGACCCATCTGCCGACCGTCTCTGAATCAGAAGATTTACTTCTCTGGTCACAAGAGAGTGCACGCCCTCAAATAGCAGGCTATCATGTGCGCCAATGGAATTATAAGCGAATTCGACGGGCCATTCCCCGGTCACAGGCACGACGCTGGTAAGCGTAGCTTGCTTTTAGCCCATCCTGTAGCTGAAGCAGCACGACAGTTATAAAGAGTTATATAATAGGGGGTCCCAAAGCTTTGGAGCCCCAAAGAAATTGGGGCTTAGCACTGCGCACGCGCAGAACCCAGGGTCTTGGGTTGGCGCGCGCCCCCAACGTGAATTTCGAAAAATAGCGTGGGTACAGCGTGGGGCCCCCAAATTGCTTGGGGCCGAATAGACCCCTTTCGAAAGTGCGCACTCTGTTGGAAGCTGTGGAATCCCTTCAAAATGGCGGACGCAGAAGACACCGCCAATGTGGGAATCTTAGAAACCGTACTAATGGCATTTCATTTCTAGCTTGTGCAGTGTTAGAATTTCAAACTCTGTGGTGTCGCGTTTTCCGCCATTGTGCAGTGGTTCAGACCTTTTAACAATGGGCGCGTGAATTTCGAAAGGGGTCTATTGCGCCGGCAAACATGGCGGCGCCCTTTCCGCTCGCTTCGGAGCAAATTCGTCATGGTCGCTCCAGCATTAGCCAATTTCATTGCCAATGAATGGTGCAACCGGCTTTCGCTTTGCTTTATCTCGCCCAAGTCGCAAAGAATGAGCGGTGGGCTCGCCCCATTTTAAAGATCGTACCTAATTCTGTCCGTTCCTAAGCCTAAACATACGTCGTAACTGTTGACATGGTAACGTATTGCTACTCCGTGGCTAAAGACTTGTTCACACAGACCCGTTTTTTTTTTTTCGTTACGTTACCAAAAGTCACCGGGAAATCTGTGTTTCGTATTAAACTGTGCCAGCAGCAGGTCGACCCGGTCGCGGATGGCCCGCGTGGAGAATTTTCTTCCGATTGCTTCGGAGGCCCTTTCGGATATTGAAGTCAATCTCCTGGAATCCTGGAATGGGTTAGTGGCGTACACTTCGCTTAGCACGTAAATGCCATCGTCGATCGAGAAGCGAACGCGCGCGGGGGCCTTCTCTTCCGCCATTTTCTTCTGGCCTTGGATTGGCCTCGACTCGTTCGGCCATCCCGCTTCGGGTGTAGCCGAAACAATCCAATCCGTAGCGCTCTAATTTGGCGCTTGTTCTCGTAGTAACATAGAGAGTTGAGCTAGCTGGTACTTAGAAGACATACCTAAAACAGCGCACAAGCACAGGAGGAAGATAACAGAACACAAGAAGGGGTGCTGACTCTTAACTTATGTATTGTGAAAGAAAGAAAAAGAGGAAGCTTCAGACATGAAGCCCACGTTGTTGTTTTTCTTTCTTCTTTTTTCTCATCTTTTCTTCGTCGTGATCTTATGTCAGTTTTCTCCTTTTCTACTGCAACTTTGTAATGTATCTGTTTTTATTCCTTCTTCTTTTTACCTTTTGGGTGCGCGTGGGCTTCATGTCTGAAGCTTCCTCTTTCTCTTCCTTTCACAATACATAAGTTGGAAGTCAGCGCTCTTTCCTGTGTTCTATTTTCTTCCTCCTGTGCTTGCGCGCTGTTTTAGGTATGGCTCGTTCTCGAATTTTTTGGGCGTTTGTGTGCGCTTTGACCATCTGCAGCCGAAGATTTAGGCCTTCAACAATGCCGAGACTGAGACGAACGCGAGCGTGCATACTCTGCGAGCAGCTGCACTATTGAGATTTGAGCTGGAGCGACTTTGAAGCCTTGAAATACTTGTTTTCAAGCTGCAGGTATCGTGCCACGAACGAAATCCACTCGGAGACACGGAGTAGCCATACGTTGCCATGTCAACGATTACCGCGTCTCTTTAGGCTTAGGAACGGCCAGACTCAGGGACAATCTTTAAAATGGGGCAATCCCACCACTCATTCTTTGTGACTTGAGCGAGAGAAAGCAAAGCGAGAGCCGGTTGAACTATTCATTGGCAATGAAATTGCCTAATACTGCAGCGACCATGACGAATTCGCTCCGAAGCGAGCGGAAAGGGCGCCGCCATGTTTGCCGACGCAACCCGGCCCCAAGCAATTGGGGGCCCAAGCGCCAACCCAAACCCCCAAACGGAGTTTGGGTTCTGCGCATGCGCAGTGGTGAGCCCCTATTTCTTTGGGGCCCCCAAGCTTTGGGGCCCCCTATTCTAAAACTCTCTAATAAGCCCTTTTCAAAAGTGCGCGCCATGCTATAGCTGCCGCTTTAATTACCCGAGTCTGCCATTGTTTGCGCACTTATACCCGTGTCCCACTAGAGCGACAGACAGAAACACAAAAACAGCGACAAGCCTCAAACCAAGGCATCATGCTTGCGACGGTACCTTTGGCAGGCGTTTAGTCGTTCGGTGCTCGTGAAGTAAGCACGAGCGATTGCAAGTCTGCCAAAGATACCCTCGCGTGCATGATGCTCGTGTTTGAGTATAGCCTCCTTTATTCTACAAACCTCACAAATCGTGAAAGACTCTGGTTTGAGGCTTGTCTCTGTCATTTGTTTCTGTCTGTCGCTCGAGTGGGACACGGGCATAATCTCTGACCATGGAATTTGACATGAACTCGGCTCAGCTGGGGCCGAGAACGAGTGCTTTATCATCGTGCGGCGAGGACTCCGATCCTTGGTTCACTTCGTGCCCGAAAATGGATGAATGCTACAGGATGTACCCTTTATTAGGTGCGGTAACTTCAGCCACCTAGCCAAAAATGGCAACCGATAATTTTGCTTGACGTGGTTTTGATGAAGGCAAATTGTTTTATTTTTTCTGTCAATCTGTCGAACTCGTTTGCCACTCATTAATGCTGTTAGAAACCCGACGAGCCACTAGGTAAAATAAAATAATTCAATGTTTGTGATCACTTGTCCACTGACATCGGAGAGGGGGGGGGGGGGGGAGGGGGGGAATGGTGTGGAGTGGGGAACTTTTTCAAAACATGCAGCATCGTCTGAGGCGCCGAAATATTTGATGGGAACGCTAGGTGGAACCGGTTCTAGCAGACGACGGAGGCAACTTTGGAGGCGACGGCGAGCAGGCCAGGGCAGGGGAACAACACCAGTATTGTCTCGTTCTCTTCAGTAGAGCGCTTTAGCAGAACGTCCCGATACTCCGCATCCGCCTTTTCTTATGCATCGTATCGTTTTCGGGTGTCATATCGGGTATATCGGAACGACCTACAAAAACTTTATGGTGTCACGTGGCAGATGTTTCAGTGGCAAGGATGAATACAGGACCTCGCGCGCGGCTTTTATTGATTTTCGCAAAAGCCCTATCGAGAATGTCAACGCCTATATAGCGAGATAAAGAAAATGCACTTTATTTGTACACACAAAACCTTGATTCAGGTCTCCTAGGGGTGGGGGGATGGAGTCAGGACCTCGTACTCCTGGAGCACCTGTGCCGAGACAGTCTTGGCAAGAGCAGCGAGAGCTTGAAAAACCAGCTCGACGATGTCTAAAGCCTGGTTCACATGCAGCGGTTTTGGCCCGCGCGATTTCTGCCGTCGCGGCGCTCTCGCCAGCACCAGCGGTTGTGCGGCACGAGCGCCGCGACGGCAGAAATCGCGCCGCTCTAGGGCCAAAATCGCTGCATGTGAACCAGGCTTAAGGGTGGCGCCAGTCACTCCTCCCAGGAGGTGATTTTTTTTTTTTTTGGGGGGGGGGGGGGGTGGGGTGGGGGTGGTAAAGGGGGCACACCCAATATGTGTGAAGCGACCAGGGTAGGTGTCACAACATTGAGAACGGGGGTGGCTGGGTCGCCGCAGAATTTTATCGAGGACGTGGTGTGATGGCAGTGAATGCGTCTGCGCCTGCCAAAGCCTAGATAGAGTCCAGCGTATTGGTGGCCACGACGAAGTCGAGTAGCTTTGCGGTGCAGCGATGAGCCTCTCGATCGTTTCCCCTGTCCAGTCCCAAAGAGATCCTCGACGCAGCTTGGGTGGCAGTTTCCTGATTGTTTCTTCCCACTTCCGGCTGAGTTTCTTACAGTTCCATAGGAGGTGGGCACCTGTGACCTGCCCACTTACTCGTCGGCTGCAGAATCCGTCCCGTCGTCGGCGTGTTCTTTTCCGTCACGTTTCTAAGTGTGCAATAAAATATTAAAAAAAAAAAAACTACACAACCTTGATCATGCTGACAAACATCAAGAACCACAAAATGTGTCCCACACAAACCACCACATGGTATAAAGCCACACCGCTCTCGCCGACACGTTTGGCCCAGAGTGCAATGCTTCCCCGATAGCTGTGCTGCGCAACTCAGTGGCTATAGACGCTTTGCACACGCGCCAGATTCGAGCCGCCGTTGCTGACCTTTTCTTTTCTTACCGAGATACCACGCCACTGAGGCGGGCTTTGACGAGCCTCCGCAAAGGCCAATGCTGAGGAGAGAAAAAAAAAAAACAGTTGAATCTAAACTGGCAAAATGCTGTCCTGTTGTGGTAATGATAGAGCGTAGAGCGCAGAAAATAAAAGGAAACAATAAGTGAAGGTCGGACATGGCGGCGGACGTGCAGAGCAGCTGCAAAGCTTCTGCATTATCTTCATGCCTCCGCATCTGTCGACCCAGGTTCAAGCCCGCTGGGGCGTCTTTTGTTATATTTTTTTCTTTTTCTTTAATTGGTATGTTTTCTATTTTTATTTTTTGCAACGTTTCCAAAGTGTCGCTCGTTCATAACGCTCATTCACAAGGATCTATCTCATAAAAAAACGACACATGAAACACATTTTGTGTTAAAAATGGAAGACGAATTTGACGTTCATCTGCAAATAGCACAAGGTCGGTCTACCTTTGATGTATGGCGAAACATGTCTGCGCTGTAGATGAGGAATTTAGCCAGAGCAGTACGAGTGCTAGCCTGTGGTGTTCAACTCGCATGACGCAGTAGTAATACACGGCAAAAACGCCGATACGATGATCATTCAGACCGAAACGAGCAGGGGCGGAGCTGAGTTGCGTTAACACGCGTGGCCACCAATGTCCTCCTGAACACACCAGTGGTCGTCCGTTCGTCCGTCCACTTCCTATAGCAGGGTATGCCAGTGCAACTAGATTGATTACAATGAAAACACAAGCAAAAAAAATAAAAAAATTAACGCATTTATTTAGCGAAGATCAAATTTTTATTTATTTATTTATTTATTTTACCTTCAGGGCACATGGCATTACAGAGGGGAATGGGAACAATAGTAAACATAATAAACAATTGGAACAAAATATACAATACGTAAAGAACAGGGAACATAAAATTGGAAATAGATGTACAAAAACGTGCGTGGTCATTAATTGATGTGGAAGATGCAGGTTAGCGATTTCAGTCTTTGGAAGTCCTGGGAATGAAATAGTCATAATAGACGTTAGAGTGGCAAAATGGGACACCGACTTTGTGACGATGATCAAGGCGTGCTGAAACAAACTTGGGGGATGATTAGTTGGGATTTAAGCTGAGGAATATGGTGATATATTTTATAAAAAAGACAAATACGAGAGACTGTGCGACGATGTGCGAGGCTTGGGAGTAACAAATTATCTTTCATTGATGTAGCGCTTCCGGTGCGGTTATAATTGGCCTTTATGAAACGTGCAGCTCTGTTCTGAATACCTTCAAGTGAATCAACGAGGTAAAGGGTAGAGGGATCCCAGATGGAAGCTGCATACTCTAGCTTGGACCTAACTAGTGTTTTATAAAGGAATATTTTTAATGATGATGGGGCGAGATAAAAGTTACGTTTGAGAAAACAAAGCATTCGATTGGCGTTGTTAGTCACATAGTTAGTATGAAGTTTCCAGGAAAGGTCAGCACTTAAAATCACACCCAGATACTTGTATGACTTTACAAGTTCTAGGGGTGTGTTATTAATACTATAAGCAAAATTGATGTTTGCTTTACGTGTTATGCGCATTATTTTACATTGATTAATATTGAGCTCCATTGACCAGAGTTCACACCAGTGTAGTATGGAATCTAGGTCATGTTGCAGTTTTTGTGAGTCAGAGTCATTAGATATTACTTGATAAATAGCACAGCCGTCAGCAAAAAGTTTAATTGAAGAAGAAACCACCGCATGCAAGTCATTAATATATATTAAAAAGAGTAGAGGTCCCAGAACGGACCCCTGAGGTACTCCGGAAGAGACTTAGTACAATTACACATTACAAATTGTGACCGATTCGTTAGAAACGATACTAGCCAGTTAAACACGTTAGAGTTGATGTTAAGTTTACTTAACTTGAGCAATAAAACTCGGTGCGATACCTTGTCAAATGCTTTGGCAAAGTCTAGAAATATGCAGTCCACCTGAGATCCCTGGTCAAGTGCCGAATGAAAGTCGCTGGTGATAGACGAAAGTTGCGTTTCACAAGATAAATATGTTCTAAAGCCATGTTGAGCTGGTGAAAAGAATGAATCAGATTCTAGAAAGTTAACGAGCTGCGTATAAAATATATGTTCAAAATGTTTACAGGGAACACTGGTTAGTGAGATGGGTCTATAATTGATAGGAACGTGCTCATTACCAGATTTGTGCAAGGGAAAAACTTTACCGATTTTCCAGTCGGCTGGTACCAATGAAGTCTCAAGTGATTGTTGAAAAATATGTGCAAGGATTACGGAAGAGTATTGATTAATAGCTTTACGAAATTTTGAGTTAATCTCATATATTTCAGTCGCCGAGGATAGCTTAAGACAATTGATGATGTTCAGAACACCATCGGCAGAACTGATGATAGGATCCATTAACGGGAAGGAATAAACTTGATAGCTTGGGTTTGCACAGATGGGGGTGCTAGAAAAAGACCTAATGAACACTTCTTGGAACATTGTAACGCATAAAGATTCCTCGATCAGAGTTTCGTCTAGTGTTTTCAATGAAATACATGAGGGTCTATCCCGGTGGGACAATACATTCCAGAATTGACGCGGATTATTTTTTAACATATAGATGGTAGCAAATTGTGGAAGAAATTGAGCTTAGCACTTTGAACTGCGCTCTTATAACACTGAGCAGCACTGAAGTAATTCTGCCAGCGAACTGGACAGGAAGTGAGCCTGGCAGCTCTAAATAAACGTTTCTTTTTGTTCGATAACCTCAGAAGTGCCCTGTTAAACCATGGTGAAGTAGAATTTACAATTATGGTTTTCAAAGGTATATATTTTTTAGTGAGCGAAATCACCGCTTCCTTGAAAAGCGTCCAGTTAGTTTCAACAGAGCGCTCCGAGACGTTCTCAAAAATAGCATCTAAAAAGCTGCAAAATTCAACATTAATAGCATTGAAATTGGCTTTGCTATAGTCTCTGATAATTTTCTTTTGATTTCTGACACAAGTTGAAGGAATGCACAAGGTAAAATGTAAAAACAGGTGGTCACTGAGGCGAGGAAGGTAAGTAATTGGACCAATTAGGTTGGGCATAGTAGTAAAAATCAGATCTAAAATGCTTGACGTTGTAGCCGTTACTCTCGTTTGGCTGTGAACTAGTTGAATGAAATGGAAATCAGAGAGTACACTTAAGAACTTTGCACAGTCTGTTGAAAACGGGTCAGAGCAGGGGTAAATCGGTCCCCAAACAATGTTAGGATAATTGAAATCACCCATTAAAAGCAGGGGCGTATTTGGAAAACGCCCCTGCTTTTAAATAAATATATATCATCCACAAAGAACCGCATCCTAAACCTGTTTGTCCGCAGTCTTCTGCTGCTTCTTGCTCCGGATGTGAACTGTGGATTCTATTATATGCCGACATTTTTTGTAGCGCGTTGTGTTGTCGTAGGAGATGTTGACGGAAGTTAATAAATAGCACGTTCCTCTAACGTGCTGTTAGAGGAACGTGCTGTTAGAGGAACGTGTATATAATGTCTTAACAATTTTAAGTAATCGCTTTTTAAATAATGTGTTCCACGCATGATGGGAGTTTGTAGATAAGAACTCTAAGGATCTTAGGTTCAGCTTGTGTTTCAAATCCGCCAAACTCTATCTATCTCTTCCATTCAGTTCTCGTGTCGATGTTTTCTATCCTTCGTTTGCCCTTAAGCTGACAGTGCGTTCAATGTTATTAGCCCCGTGCGCGACCGAAAGCGTCGCTGTGGTCGGCCTTCCACGATTGGCCGAACGCTGACTATGACGTCGGAAAGGGGATTTATCATCGACGGAAATAAGAGGAATGAAAGAACTTTAATTTTGACGGTGTTGGCAGTGTTCCTTTGAGAGCGCAATGATTTCAAGCTTCCACCATGCTAATAACAAACACCATCGCACTTGTTGTTTGCAAGGTAATGACGTCACAAGGGGAACCACAGGAGGGCGCCACCAAAAAATCTCGCCGCTAATAGAGCTTGTAATTTTGTTAACACTTCAAAGGCTGGGCCGCGCGATCGCGTAGAGACGCGATTCAAGTGCCGCTCAGCTAGCTGGTGCTCTGGCTCTGGCAGAGCTTTCTTTCGCCCAGCCTTTGCTAAGACGCGGCTTCCGGCAAGCCGGCCCTGGTCAACAGTACGCAAAAAGAAAGAATACGGCACCAAATTCAACTGCAGCAAAAGGGCCGAAGTCGCGAAAGCCCTGCCAATGGCAAAGTCATGGGGAGAGGGCATCCCAGGAACATTTATATGAGAGGAAAAAAAGAACAACAAAAACGATGGTTAGAGTTGAACAAAGAGAGATATTGTGATACTCCACGCCAGGCACATCGCCCGAGTCAAGGTCAGGGACAACATTCCAAATTGAGGACGTAGACCGCACTGACATGCCAAGTCAGGCATCGCCTTTGTCGTCTTTTTATATACCACCGCGGTGACGTCCTTGTGTGTACAGCGCTAGATATCACACACCTTCTAGCCCTAAGAAATGAAAGTTATTTGAAACTAAGTTATATAAAAAGATTAGTGAAAAAAAATAATTTAGGTAATTATGGAGAGTAGCGCTGCACAGGCCGACGCACCCTGGTGCCCCGACGGAATTGAATTGAGAGATGAAGCGCGGCCCGTCCCCTTTGCGCTCCGTTCAGCCGTCAAGACGGAGAATGACCGACTGGAACAGCAAAGTATTTTGGAGCAGACACATCATTCTGACTGGGCGACGCCGCTGGTGTTGGTGAGAAAGAATAATGGAAGCATTCGTCTCTGTGGAGACTATCGCAGCACCGTGAACGAGGCCACGAAAAAGGCCTCTTATCCTTTGCCAACAATGGAGGAAGTGTTGAGCAGTCCGCGGGGATGAACTACATTCAGCACCCTCGACCTATAGCGCAAGCCTACCAACAACTTCAGGAGACTACAGGTACGGCTGAGCTGCTCACCGTAAACACAGTAAAAGGACCGTACAAGGTGAAAAGGCCTTCTTTCGGTGTGGCAGCAGCTCCAGCAATATTTCAAAGGCTCATGGAGACCACCTTTAGTGGGCTAACGGTGTCTGTGTGTAACTCGACGACATCATTGTTAGTGGTGCCACGGAACAAGAGCACAAGGAACGATTGTCAGCCGTGCTACAGCGGCTGGCAAGGGCAAACTTGCGTCTCAACAAGGCTACGTGACGCTTCAGTGTACCGGTAATACATTTTCTGGGCCACAAGATTGATGATAAGGGCATACATACTACAGACGAGAAGGTACAAGCGATAGCTGGAAGAACCCGCTCCGACTAGCAAGCAGACTCTGCAGTCATTTCTGGGCATGTTGCCCGTCTACGACCGTTTTTTAGAACAGATAGCCACAGTAGCATCCGTACCGTACGAGCTGCTACAGAAAGGCACTCCATGGCAATGGGAAGAAAGGCATCAGAGAGCTTTTGAAGAGCTCGAGAAACTGATCCTGAAGAAGACAGTCCTGGCGCCATACAATGAGACAAAGCCACTACTGATCTCATGTTGCGCCTCCCCATATGTTGTAGGTGCGGTGCTAGCCCAGCAGGACAGTCAAGGCAAGGAAGCACCGATAGCCTTCGCGTCCCGGACATTAGGTGCTGCTACGCTCAACTTGATCGGGATTGCCTTGCTGTGGTGTTCACAGCCAACCAGTTCCACAAATATATTGCGGGACGACCGGTAACCTTCGTGACCGACCACTAGCCACTACTGGAAATTCTCGGACCGCAGAAACCGTTTCCCCAGGTACGTTCCCCCCGCCTGACACGCTGTTGTCTAAAGCTTGCAGCCTACGACTACGACCTGAAATACCGAGCCGGCAAGTTGCATCAGAACGCAGACGCGCTAAGTAGGTTGCCGTTACCAGATCGCATCGAGAAACCTCACGCTCCTGGTGACATCCTCATGTTCGAAGTCCTTCCAAGTCCGCCTCTTACAGCCGGGTTGGTGGCAAGGTTAACGCTGGAAGATGCCATTCTGTCCAAACTTTACAGAGCAATTCAAGAGGGCACGGTACAGCAAATGAAGGGAGACGACTTCACCGCTTATTGCAGAAGAGCCACACAGCTGGCAGTTCATCGCGGATGCATCACCTGGGGCGCAAGAGTCGTCATGCTAACAGCAGCCCGCAAGCAAGCAATGGCACTGGTCCACGCAGGCCATCGAGGAGTCGTGACCATGAAAACCTGTGCTCGCAGTTATTTATGGTGGCCAGGTTTAGATGACGACATTGAAACAAGAGTTGGTGCATGCATGCCATGCCAGCGCACGAAGACGAATCCGGCAAAAGCTCCGATTCATTCGTTGACAAAACCATCGGCACCTTGGCATACGCTCCATGCAGATTTTGCTGGTCCCTTGGAGGGACGTACCTTTTTGGTAGTTGTGGATGCCTATACTAAGTGGATAGAGGTGAGACAAGTAGCTCGTCCCACATTGGCATCGGTCATTGATGTACTGCGCTCACTGTTTGCGATATTTGGGGCACCACACAAGGTGGCGTCAGACAACGGAACAGCGTTCGTGTTTGTCGGAATACAGAACTTTTACAAGGACAATGGAGTTCGGTACGTAACGTCGGCTCCATAACATCCCGCTACCAACCGGCAGGCAGAGCGATACGTTGGCGAGTTGAAGACAGCGCTGGCACGATAACCGTTTGCATCGGTGAACTTGAGACTTTCAAGGTTCTTGTTCCGTCAGCATAGTACGGTTCACCAAACAGCAGGTGTTACTCCAGCTAAGGCAAAGTTTGGTCGGGAGCTAGCGATTCTCCTCGATCGCCTCGTACCGACAGCAGAGTTACCAATAGTAGCAGAGAAGTTACCGCGCAACAGGCAACTGCAACCCGGATAAGAAGTAATAGTTTGGCAGTTTCTGAAGAAGCTCAACTGCATTCCTGGCACCCTAGTTAGGCCAATGGGTCGGCGTTGGTGGCTTGTTAAGTGTGCAACTGACATCACTCGCCAACACATGAACCAGATTCGCAAACGACAACTTGAAGAAGATGCGAATAATGAAGCATCAGCGACGCTCACATGGGGCATGGGCCAGGACGATGAAGAACCAGAAACTACGACACCAGAGTGGCAGCTAGACAGAACGGCTCCGCGCAGATCTAACCGGACGAGACGGCCGCCCCCAGGTACCGCGTCTGAGAGGGCAGAGGTGTTATGTTCACGGAAGCCAGCCCAATGGTAGTTGGGAGCAGCGGACAAAAGACGAGGAAGTGAAGACGTTGTTCGACCAGTGCGTTTTCACCATGTTGGCGTTGCTCACCGTGTTTTGATAATAAACGGAATCATTAAGTAAACACTTCTTCAGGAATGCGATGTAACCGTTCACCGGCTCTTCGTCCCGCCGATGCCGAGAAAAAACTTGAAGCTGACCACCACCTCCAATACCCTCGGCGAGTAGTGCTTGTTCAAAGCTTCGAAAATCGCAGCCAATGTTGTATCGGCAGGCTTCGTAGGGGCGAGCAGGCTCCTCAGCAGCTAATAAGTTTCTGACCCGCAGCACGTCAGAAACACGGCAGTCCTGTTCGTTTCCGGCAATTTCGTTCGCGGCGAAGTACAGGGTGTCACAAAAGAAAATTTACACGGTCTTTTTTACCGCAAAAATAAACTAGGCATCGCCGAACGCTCATTCTCCGCCCAAAGGTAGCGCTAGAGGTCAAAAAAGATGCCAAAGTTTCAGCCCGATCCGATAACTTAATGAAAAGTTATAACTGATTTTCTGAAAATTTCAATGGGAAAATGGTGGCCGACGGAGTTTTCGAACACATGGGGCTCTATGGCACCAGAAACCGAAAACGGGCAAAAATGGGCTCCATTTTCCCATTGAAATTTTCAGAAAATCACTTATAACTTTTGATTAAGTCATCGGATTGGGCTGAAACTTTGGCATCTGGTTGTGACCTCTAGCTCTACCTTTGGGCGGAGAATGAGCGTTCGGCGATGCCTAATTTATGTTTGCGGTAAAAAAGACCGTGTAAATTTTCTTTCGTGACACCCTGTATAATTCCACGCGTTCGCGATACTCGTTCCAATCCGACGTAGCCGAGTCAAACGCTTCCACCTTACCGATGACAGGCATGACTGCTGGGGTTGCATGCAGGACAACTAGATAAGAAGTGCGCGACCGTTCTTTATCGCTCGTCTCCAGTTGTGATAATCCACGCCAGGCACATCGCCCGAGTCAAGGTCAGGTACAACATTCCAAATTGAGGACGTAGACCGCACTGACTGGCCCAGTCAGGCATCGTCTTTGACGTCTGTTTACTTACCACCTCGGTGGCGCCCTTGTGTGTACGGCGCCAGATATCACAGATATCACGACAGAAACAATGTAATTTGAAGTCCCAAGGGAATGACGAGACCATAAATCTTGAATTCCTCTTACCTCCTATTGAGCAAAGCGATCTGCAAAGAAATATTGAGCATGACGTTTCGCCTGCTTAGTCTCACAAAAAACTTTTTATTATGGGGTCAGAAACTTTATGAAAACTCGTTATTGACTCGCCACTCTTTTTCGTTCAAAATGAGAGGACGCCAAGCTTGTCTGGAAACATTCACGCGTGCATTTAATTATTTTATTTTTCCCGGTTTTCAAGAAAGGAAACACTCAGATTTTAAGTCACCGCTTCCTGGAGAAAGTGACGTGTGTTGTGATGAGAAGAAACGACTATGTTTCGGTCAAAGAAGTTCCTTTTGTTCCCGGCACCTGGCCAAGCAAAGTCGATTATGATGATTTTCGGCCTTGTACCTAGCGCCACCTGCAAAAGAACAGCGACGATACATTTTGTTTCTATGTCAGTCTCTCCCGACGAATGGAGCGGCCGGAGGAGAGCTTAGCGCTAAAAGAGTCTATGGTTCAGTTAACATAACGCAGCTGGCACCACTCTAGTGGATGCTCTGGAGTGCTTACAAGTAATCTCTTTATGTCCGAAACCATCGCAGTCCTGATATTGTATAGGTCTGGCCTTGAAAAGTGGAGCAGGCGACGTACGTGTCGGTGGACTGGTCTTTTTATCACTACCACGTGGGGCATATTGTACACCCCCAGAAAAGTGGTCGTAGTGCAGCTGGCTAGAATTCATCTCCACAGCTTTGAAAAAGCAGTATCTTCAACTCTCCCAGGTGCGCTTACCTCTCGCCGCATAAACATGATTCACGCTGTCAATTTCGCTATATTTTTTTTGTTAACTTTTAACACTACGTGTTTCCGTTTCACTACAACTTCGCGGATAAAATTGACATTTGGGCAAAACACTCGAAGGATATTTACCTGTTTTGAAAGCTGTAAAAACCAAAAAGACATTTACAAACAAACAAACAAAATAGGCATCCGGTTTGATAAAAATTTTTTTTTTAATGAGAGACTGTTAGCAACCGGATGTTACAATTACAGTCGGACTCTTTTGCAGAAAGACAAACCAAACAGCTGGAAGTATGAGATTTTTTCTCTAGATCCAACGAATAAGCCATAAAAGTCCTTGAGAATTGGGATATAATCCCCTGGGACACTGTCCCCGCAAGAGTCGTGAAATGGCGATAGCCTGGCGATCGACAATTGCAAGCTCAGCGCCCCGACTGGTGCCCCAAAGAAACCAGCACACGAAGTGTTCGCGTGAATGTGGCCTTGACATGCTTGCAATTGCATGTGCTTGCCCGCGCGTGTAGAGACATGGCGGTGCCAGATGCTCTGTTTAGAATCATCTATAGATGGCTGACAGATGGTACTCACTGGCGGCGTGCGTGGTAACATCTGTGACTAGCAACGCTAAACAGATATTTTTTTCCCGCCCTGTGTATAGGAATAACTAGATATTTTAGGCTTGGCTTTATTTTTTTTTTTTCGGGATGTCGAAAGAACCAGAACTTGAACCGAAAACCGGTTACCGTAGTACCGTTACCGTGGGCCCCAGTGCGCATGCGCGAATTGTACCGGTGTCTCTTGCCTGAAACGCGTTGCCTTGGTCGCCTTACCGTGATACCGCCGCCCTGTGTTCAACATGGCGGTGCCCACGCTACGCCACTGCAAGCGTTGACGACACACTTACTGTGTCAGAGTACTGGAGGAGCCATCTAGAAACACTCGTAGCTGCAAATATTGCTGGAGTAGCCATATTTAGTGGTGAGAGCTGCTTTTATAATGATCCCGGCATGTCGCAGAGCGGGATTGTTTTTATTCTCTTTCCGCAATATAAAAACTTTCAGCCTATTACTCTGGCGAAGAAGGAAGAGCAGCTACTGTTCTCGGCGGTGGCTTTCCAGGCGAGCGATCTGCTCTTCTTTCGCAAGGGAATGTGAAGCGCTCGACGCGGTGAAGCTTTTTTTTAGGCGATAGCGGCCTCGCGGCGGTTGCGAAACCATTCGAGCTACTGCGCACATCGCCGCTCGTTCTGTTCCCGCTCTTCCTCCGAAGAAATGTTGCCGCCATCTATGAACGACGGCAGCAACCAGTTCGTTACTCTGAAGCGTATCTTATTTAGTGGAACTAGCCGAGGCCGGAAAGGTTGCCCTGATCTATGAGCGACGGCAGCAAGCAGACAACCGGCAAACACAACACTCTGGACAGCTACCGCCATCTATGAGTGACGGCGGCAACCAGAGTGTTGTGTCGACCACGGGTGTCGACATTTGTTTGGTACCGGACACGATCCTGGGGAAACTAGCCCTTAAAGGGGCGGTGCAACAATTTTATGATTAAAAGAATTTGCATCTTGACATTTTAATTTGTTTATCGTGTCCCGGAAGATAGAGAAAACACCTCCTTCATTAAAAATGTCGCGATTCCGCTGCACAATCGCAAAGCAAAAGTCGAGCTTTTTCGCCCACCTGCATCCCCGAGTGGCAGCCGAAGGAACTACGGCGAAAAGATTACGTGACCTCGCTCGGCTCTAAGCTGCAGCATAACGCCCGCTAATGTCAGCAGCGAGAGGGAGAGGAAGCGTCCTCCGAGATAGCACACGGGAACCTACACGGCACTCCGAATGACGTCACTGGGAGTGCGACCAGGTGTGACCCAGAAGACTGGGAGTGAGTTGAGGGGTGCCCAAAATGCCAATATTTATCTTTTTTTTTTTTTTTTACGCAACAACTAGGACACGCAGGCGAAATTGGTTTTCTGTTCTTTACTTCAGAAGTGTCAGAGGGTAACTTCCACAAATCTTTGACCGAAGTCCGAAAATCGTTACACCCCCTCTTTAACAGCTCCGCTGTAAAAGAAATGCTTCAAATGGCACTGCGGCTTCCTCGGTGGCTCTGTTCTTAAAGGGATACTGAACCACGATCTGCGCGAGCACACGCAACGAAATTGACGTCATAGTCCCCCATTCGCGCTTAAGATGACAGTGAAGTATATGGGCTTCGGGAGAAAGGAGAATGAAGAGAGCTTTTTCATCTCCACAAGTGAAAGCTATGTGCTTGTTAGACCAATTGATCGCTTACCTTTTATTCCAGACCCCACTGTGGAGATGAAACGCCTTGTCATTCTTCTCATTTTCCCTGGAGCCCACGCATTTCATTGTCATCTTATGAGTGAATGAGAGACTATGACGTCAATTTCGTTGCGTTTGCTCGTCCACACTGGCGGCTGCTGGCTCGTTGAAAGTTCGTGCTCCTCTTATTACAGATATTGAACTGTTTGGTTCAGCATCCCTTTACAGCATTTTGCAGACAGTGCCTTCATCACGCGCTCGTAGTCTCTCGCCACGCTTTGGCAGCTTGTATATTCTATCTCACAGATGTCTGCTGTAAAACCAAAGGCAAAGGTGCGTTGGCTTAGCTCAGCAGAGTGCTTTTGTCTGTCCGATAACTCGGGCACAGAAGGCACTTTTCAAAGCCACGCGCTCGTGCTTATGCCCTTGCTTGCTTTGTGATATAAAGTATAGCTGCGTGAGCACTCTTCCACTTTCAGGACAAGAAAGCTCGCGCTGGAGGCGGACCTTCGACTGCGATCTTCGCCTGTCCCCGCGTCTATAGACCTTTCCAAAAACGAGCTTGTGGCCGGTGCCATTTTGAGCGTTCGTGCGAATGGCGCGTGCTTCGCTCGCTTTCCGAAGCGACGAACACGCACGTGCTGGACTGTGAAGATCGCACGCTGGACTGTGATTTTGTAAACATTGGAAAGGTCTATACACTCTAAGAAAAAAAGATGGTAGTCGGGTGTATCAGGCGCACATGCACCCTTTTTCTGAAAGATGCACCCTCCGTCACCCAGCCAGTGTACTTGTACACCGAAAATGAGCATTATCCTCTCCCTTAAAATCTCTAGGTGTATCAGTGCACCGCCACGCTAGCCACGCACCCCGATCACCTTGTGCTTGGATTCCACCTTGGGGGTCACTTTTTGGGTTGGGCAGTTTCTTAGAAAGTATGGAGCTGTCCTGTTCACTGAGTATTGGCAGTAGAGTGGACGCTATGCTTGTTTTAGGCCAATCGGGTCTCCGGGTAGGATCACGTGACTACAGTCTCCAAGCTAGAGATAAGGCAGAGCACGGCACCTGCCTGAAGGCCAAGGCAAGCGCTAGCATCCACTGCACTATTAACTTTGGGTCGAATTTTCAATAGGATATAAGGGACAAACCTCTCGTTGTGTTCATTGTTGGGATAACCCTGAAGATAAGCCTTTGCGAGGGCACCCCCCTTTTGGCCTTGAAGGAGCTGCGATTTTTGTATACTCCACTCTTTTTCTTTCTCTCCCTAAACTGAAAGCGAAAAAGAAGGTGCGCAGTCGCCGGACCAATGAACCGGAGACTTGTTTTATCCCTTTACTCCGCTAACTGGGCGCGGGTAATGGCAGGAGCTTGATCATGTGGTAAAGGTTTCGCGGATGACGAGGTAGCTCTTTCCGATCCCGGAATGTCTGATACCCGGCCTAGTTTCTTGTGTGCTGTGCTGCGACCAGCGGGGCTGCCGGAGATTTCGTCCGCGACAACGTATTCGAGTGCACCAAGGCTTCCAGTGTTTGAAAAGTCCTACACATACATCGGCAGCAAGCGATTTCTTCCAAAAAGCCCAAGGAATTCATGTGATGCGTTTAGTGTTCGGTTTGGCAAATTACTGCTTCTGCCACAATGTGTTGAATCTTCGAAGACCCCTTTCTTTTCGTTTTTGTGTTTGAGTAGTTGTTTTGCAGTGAGCCCGTGTCGACATATCGGATTACATAATTCAAGTCCGGTATTTTCATCGTAAATGCGTTGCTACCTACTCCTTTGCAGCAATTGACCGTTCCGTTCCGGATTACCTCTAAAATTAGGCAGTGTCTATTTCCTAGCAGCCAGGAGAATAATTTCCCCGAAATTCTATCGGCAGTCGCCTGCCATTAGCTGTCTGCAATCAGGTGATAACTGCAGGTAGAATACTGACTTTCTTATTCTACCGGCGTTTTGTAAAAACGCGTTTCATGGACAACGTTTCGTTGATACACGTTTTGTAGACACGTTTCGTCGACACTAACGTTTCATTGTCACTCGTTACGTGAAATGCACGCTGAAGGAACATTCCATCGCGCGTGTGTCTCTGAGGCTCGTGCTCACCGACCCAGCCCACCCGTTCACGTCGCTTCGTGGCGACAGTCTGCGGCGGCTCATTGCAAAAATTTTACCCCACCTGTGCCACCCGTACATCCCACTTCGCGCATATAGTGTAGGGCGGCTCATTACAAAAAACAAAAGAGAAGCTAATATAGGAAAGCTAATCTAAGCTGTCTATGAAGCATCGCGTGTCGATGAAACGTCGTTCGATGAAGTGATTGTATCACCAATGAGTGACGACTGCCGGCAGAATTTCGGGTAAATAATTCTGCCGGCTGCTGGGAGAATAGACACTACCTAAGAATCACCGCGGTTCTTGTTTGCTAAGTACTTCTCAGTTGTGCAACAGCTTCGTTGTACATCGTCACATATCACGGATTGCTTGCACGCTTGTAATTGTTTACGGAATAGGCTGTCTGATAAACGTCTAGCAGATTTGAAAACAATCCCTTGTGTCTGTTTACCTGCATTTTTGCAACCACCTGGGCGCGTACATTTTTTACAGGTTTCCTTGAGGTGGGTGCACAAAGAGATGTAACTGTACACAATTGAACGAGGTTTATCTATGTTCCCTATGAGCGGGGTAGCTGTAGAAAACGGTGTAATAGTAAACCATGTTGTCGGGTGTATCTCTGTTTCCTATGAGCGGGGTGGGTGTAAACAACGGTGTAATAGTAAACCCTGTTGGTGGGTGTATCCTTACTCCCGAAAAATTGCGTGGGTTTAGAGAATGGAATACTTGTACACCTTAAATTAGGGTGTACCTGCACACCGAAACGACAGTGAGGGTGTAAGATAGGAGTAGTGAGACACCCCATTATGGGGTGTATCTGTGCACCCCCGAATGCTGAAGGTGTCTAAAAGGGTGCAGCTATGCACCCTGAAAAAGAGTATGTATGCACCTCGTCTTGAGGTGTACTTGTACACCTTTATGGGAGTAGTATATGTGGCAGCACTTACACCCCCTGTGGGTGTACCCACTACACCCTCTTTTTAGAGTGTAGTGCTTGTTTTGTACGCCATAAACAGAGGAAAGCGCGTCATCAAACAGCTATTAAATGCCTATAAACAAGAGAAAATGCCTCTATATATTGCCACGCACGGGGCCGAGCAAACAACGCTCGGTCACTGACTTCTAGAAGATGCGTGTTAATTCTTTTTCGGGATGTAACTTCTATCATTTCGTCCAACTTTCTTGTTCTCAAAAGCCCCTATTCACCTTCACCCCGAAAGCTCGGTGCTCGAACTTTCTGGGCAGAATTTCCGAGATGCCGACACACACTAGATAGGGAGCTGCGCCTAGCGTTATCGAGTCATTCTCGCTCTCGCGTGCTGTTAGGCCGCCACTACGACTACTTATTTTCGTAGACTGGTGTTTGCGGTAAAACGTCAAGATCACAAAACGAAAATAAGCATATCTTTCTTGTTCTGTCCTTGTTCCCGCAGCACGGCTTCTGGTGACCTCTTTTAATATAAATGACGGAGCGTTGAACACACTTTTTCTTCTTTACAACCTGGAGCTGTGAACCTATTTTTTAACAACTCTTTCGAACCGGTTGGCGCTTGGTGGAACCGATAACCAAACCATTATTTCGAATTCATCACTAACCGGAACCGAACCGATACAAAATGAGAAGCTACTGAACCCGAATTCGAACCGAACCGAAAACATGACCGGTTCGACTCCCTGTTTTTGTAGCGTGAGCTACACTGGCCGAGGTTGAGCAGTTTCGCGTGGCTCGCATAATGAGCCGTGCTCCGTGCTTCGTATGCGTGAGGAGCAGTGACGTCACACGGCGCACAGCTGGCGCGACGGAGCCGCCGCCACCGCGCGCGCCTCGCCGGTCTGCACATTCCAGAGGAGTGACGTCATAGCCGCGGCAGACGCACTGGCGCCGCCGCGTGCCCAGCTGTGCGCCTCCGTTGCGCAGTAGCCAAGTCTGACGTTGCACCGGAGCCGCTTGATAGCGCCTCTCATTTTGTGCCCATGAGCTCACGCTACGTATATCCTGGCATAGCCGAGCTAAGCCACCGTAATTTTTTTTAGTTTTTTTTTGGAATTTACACTTGTAGACTTTATTAGGATAAATGCATCAGCTACAGATATATTTGTATAAAGTTTAATTGTACTCCGTTCTTTGGCTTACTTTATTCTAATATTTTCACGCCAGAATAGAGCTCAGGAAAACTCTGCACGTCTCTCAATAAATAAACATTGTTTTAGCATGTTTCTTGCATCAAAACTTTCTTCGATTTTTTAGTGCACCAAACAATCGAGGTATAGATAAGGTCACCCGAATCGATCTTCGGGTACATCATTTTCGAGGACAATGGAGGAGTCCGGGCTTCAGAGCCCCGTTCGTGATAGTTGAAGGCTTTAGTCATTCTGCATTCGTCCTTTTCTGTAGGGTCTGTAGAAACGGCAGGATGTGCTCTAATGTAATATTTATTGTGATGTTTGTGAATGTTGTCACAGCGGGAAGTGAGTCATCCCAAGGGGCGTTTGGTGTCTTCCCTGCGGATGAGCAATTTAGCCGGAGCAGTACGGCTGCCAGTGGTGAAATACGACCGCACGCCGGTGCGATGCTCGTCCATATCGAAGGAAAGGAGCGGGCGGGGGGAAGGGGAAGAAGGGGGTGGGGGGGGGGGGTGATTACTTATCCCTTTTTCTCCCCAAGCCTTCCAGGGAGAATATTTCGCCGTTTTATAAGCGAACGAAAAACCCCAGTTTTTTTTTTTTTTTTAGGAAGAAGTGTTTTGTTTTGGGCTAAATCGCACTTATTAGGAAAACAGAATATATTTGGGCAATGCTTCGCTCATGGCGTCTCATCCGTTCGTGACGTCAACGAAAATTTCACAAAAACTTTCTCACTGAAACTTTTCGCGAAATCTCTTTATCCTAAACCAGAACAAAATAGACTCTAGTTGCCCAGACAGCGTATAGTTTGTCTGCCGGAGTATAGCGACATTGTTTCCCGCTCCAGTTGGCAATTGGAGCCAGTGCAATACCACTTCCAGCCTGGGGGTCTTTAAGGTGCATCACGCAATAGTGAAACAGGACGGCGGCACGCCGGTACGACACTCCTCCGGATCGAAACGGGCAGGGGTGTGGTTTAAAACCATTAGGATCCCTGGGTTCTGCAGCGCGAGATTTCGCTGCACGTGCTCCGAGCAGTAAACACTTTTGTAAAGTGTCTGCCCTCTAGTAGCTGCTGCGCCAATGATCAACGTCCGCCATTGTTTGGTCACGTACTTTGATGTGTCAGCATGCATTGGAGACGGGTGTCAACATTCGACGAGAGCTCGTGTCAGCTCGTGTCGAGAACGAGTGCTTCGTTAGAGACCGGCGAGGACTCGAATTCAGACGCACGGTTCGTGCCCACCCACGAGATGACGACCGCCAATGATGCCTTATGGAGTTTTGAAAAGGGCGATTCTTCAAAAGGAAATTGAACAACACACGGACAGAAAGTAAAAGCAGGAGGAGGAGGGACGGGAGGGACGAAGGGAGCGCAGGTGGTGTAGGACTCCATTAAGGTAGTGGTATGACAGCGTGGACCCGTCATACAGTCTGCGCAGCTCCACGTTCAAGCCCACTGGAACTGTTCTGGTTGCGAGGCAGGAAGCAGCTGATTCCTCTAGCCCATCCAAAGTAAGCGCTTTCCCTTTAAATACGGCAACTCATTTTGACAGACTTGTACAGTAAACATTACGAGGGATCAAATTGCCTGTAATGAATTGGATTCGGAGTAATTTTGTAATTATTTGGTTAAATTTATTAGACGGTGATTGTAAGATTAATATAATTACTTTTTGGAGTAATGTAATCACCCGGTTACTTTTATTAGGTAGTCAACATAAGATTAGCCTCATTACGTTTTGACGAAGCTTTGCGATCATCCGATTTATTTTATTTGGTATTATAATCGTAAGACTGATCGGATTACTTTACGGAGTCATTTTGTGATAATCTGATTACTCTTTGGAGTAATTTTGTAATCAGATGCTTACTTATTGCAGTGATTTTGTGAATACTTGATAACTTTGGGGGTTAATTTTGTAATCTCCCGAAACTTTTATTAGGTAGTAATCGTAAGTGAAATCTGATTATTTTTGAAAGTAATACAATTATTTGTAACCGTCACTACTTCTATAACCCCCCCCCCCCCCCCCCCATCGGTTTCCGAGTTTGGCTAAAGCTTCAAAATCTCGCAAGCAAAGAAGAATAACACGAATGTTACCGAGCTAAACAAAAGCAGGCAGACTGCCCGAACAGTTTATATAGCGGTTTGTTGGGTTTTCAGCTGGAACTGCGAAAGCTCAGTTCTCTACAAAAGCCTGACGACGAGACACGAGATTCTGCATGGCAGAACATCCTCCTCGCCCTGGGGGAGGAGGAAACAGGCAACGGTGGGCAGGGTAGAAGGGGGAGAGGAGGAAGCGGGGGAAAAGTGGAGAGCGCGAACTGGTCGTCGGTTTTTACATGCAAAGTTTTATAAATTTGTAGCATCTGCGTCTTTATCAACCCCCCTCCCCCTCCCAAAAAAACACAAAAAACAGTTCCACTCTCCTTAAAAAAACAGCTAAATCCGGTTTACGGCACCTGTAGGCTCTAATACGAAAAAAGACGAAAAAAAAAAAAACGAACAGTGTAAAAGTTGAAGTGTAACAAAAAAAGGAGCTTGGTCTCTTTGCCACATCCAAAATGAATGGTTGCCACTTGTCAAGAATCTGCCATTCACAAAATTCAAGGTCTGAAAGTTTTTTTTTTTTTTTTTTTTGTGAAGTTTATGGGCGTGGCATAAGGGAGCGAGATCGTTTCCTTTGAACAACGAAGCTAGATCCTAGTTTCTTTTTTGAGCTGCTGTAACGTAAATTGAACTCCCAAAACATCGCTTTCATGCCCATTGTGGATTATCGTTTTCCCCTGAATCCACACAAAGCAGGTCTTCACTCGCCTAATCCACTTGCGAAGGGCGCCTTTTGTTCCTACAGGTTCCTTACCAAAAAATACTCGAACCAAGTTTTCGCCAGTAGGATGGTTTACCAAAAGTGATTGATTGATCAATTTTGTATTCCGCTGAATTTAATCCAAAAATGAACAGTGCAAAAAGGCTGTTCAAAAACTGGCAGAAAACAAAAAGCCGTTTTGAAAATATGAAGTAATCGGAAAAGTAGCGGTTACATTTTTCAAATATTAGTCAGTCGCTTTTCTTTTTTCAAGCTATGAAGTAAGGTAATTAAATACTGTTTCACGAAGCAGTAACCCGAGCGTGTGTTTTTATTCTGCAGTTGTTCATCCTTGAAAGCCATGATGGTGGGTACGGAAGGCAAGCCCGACATGCCCCAGTTCGAGTACTGGACCAACCGTTGGAACAACGGGGACACGTCGTGGCAACTTGACGGAGTCTATCCGTAAGAGCGCAGTAAACAAGACGCTGACTTTGTGTGAACAGCAGGCACGTAGCCAGGATTTTGTTTCGGGGGGGGGGGGGGGGGGGGGGGCGCCCATGCCAACATGCTGTATGAGGGAGAGGGGGGAGAGGAGTCCCAGCAAAATAGAATATTTCGGGGGGGGGGGGCGGTCCTTATGGGCCTCCCCCCTGGCTACGTGCCTGGTGAACAGTACAGCACCATAATTATCCTTAAAAAAAAAATTACGTAAAAAAATCTAACAGCCTGGATACAAGAACTAATGTCAAATATAAATTTACCACAAAAAAAAATACATTTCTTAGAACTATATTTACGGCGCAAAACGAATATGTAGTTGGCGTCCGCGGGAGTCGGCCACCACACCGGAGTGTTTCAGTGCCGCCGCTAAATCCCCAGAACCGCCACACGACCGAAGCTGCTGCACGCAACTGCGTGCGCGTTTCACATGCAGCGGTTCTGCAGCCGAAATATTAATGATAATAATAATAATAATAGTTTTATTTCTCATCAATGATGAAGGGGAGGCCGGAGAAAAAAGCTGCAAAGGAACAGCTTGACGGGTCTCCGGCCCCCTACAGCGGCAAAAAACAGACGGCAGCAAGAACAGCAAATAAGTTATAAAACAGGGAAGCGAAATAAAGAATGAAATACAGTGGCTCGACAGTCATTCATAATTACATTTTTAGCAAGGACAGTGCAAATTTTCACATTTATTTAGCTAATGTCCTATTCATTACTTGTGAGGCTGTTGAGTAAAAACGATAGGGTGTGTTTGAGCCTTTGTTTACCATAATTTGTTCTGTGAGGAATCATCTTCCAACACTCAGTGTGACGAGTGGGATACTCCTGGATATTTTTGGTCAGTACTGAAAGTTCAGGTAGAAAGCGAGAATTCTTTTTTTCTTCGTTTTTAAAACTAACGCTCAACCTGTAATTATGTAAATTATGTGCAGTAATAATTGCAAAGCGCGTAAAGAAGTCGCCAGTATGAGAGTCATACGGAGCGTTACATATAATTCTAATTATTTTCTTTTGAAGTAAAATATCTTCCCTAAATTTGTTGACATGGACGTGCCCCATACAAGGTGACAATAACTTAAGTATCAGTAGAAAAGGGAGTTGTATATAAGTAGCCGTAAAGAAATTGCCAAGACAGCGCGATTACGATTAACCAACTCGACGATGCAAGATAACTTTCTGAGAACGTGATTTACGTGGCAGTCCCACAACATGTTTTCAGAAAAAAACAAAAACGCCGAGTGATTTAAAAGAACACATCATGGCAATAGGTGACGCATTTAAGATGAGGCTATTATTGTACGAGATTTGTTTATTTTTAGGACGAAATATAACGGCTTTCGTTTTGCTTGTGTTAATTTTCAGCGAGTTTTCATTTGCCCATAAACTTAATTTTGATAATGTTTTATTTGCAAGACTGATAAGTAAGTTTGGCTCGTCGGCAGAAAAAAATAAGCTGGTATCGTCGGCATACATAACAAGTTTTGCTTCTTTATCTATGTTAACTATATCATTCACATATATGTTGAATAGGAGCGGACCTAATATACTACCCTGGGGAACACCGGAAGTAATTGGTTTGACCAAAGAAGAAAAACAATTTAAATGCACATATTGGTGTCTATGTTTTAAGTATGAACTCAAGAGTGTCAGCGCACGACCGCGAAAACCATAACGTTCAAGTTTTTGTAGTAGGATACCATGATTTAAACAATCGAAGGCTTTGGTGAAATCTTTAAATACTCCTAAAACTAGCTTTCTATTCGCAAAGTTTTCCAAAATAAATTCTTTCTGTACTAAAAGTGCTGCTTCCGTGGAAAGATGTTTTCTGAAGCCGAATTGTGCGGTGTTTAGCAGGCCATGCCTATCAGAAAATGCACTTAATCGGTTATGCAATATGTTTTGAAGACCTTAGAAAAGACAGGTAAAATAGAAATAGGACGATAATTGCCTATGTCATTTGTTACGCCTTTTTATGTATCACTTATACTTTGGCTAATTGCATTCTTTTTGGGAATACACCTGTCTCGATAGCAAGATTAAAAATATGTGTTAGTGGTGGAGCGAGAAGATCTATGACATATTTAACAGGTCGGATCTGAATATTGTCAGCGTCAGTAGTACTACTGTTTTTTAATAGCATTGTTAGAGATATAACTTCCGGGGAACAACCGGCTTACGTTGCTTTCATCAATATATCTACATGGATTTTGGCCGACAGCAATATTGCCTTGGTTAACAAAAAAAAAATCATTAAACGCGTTTGCTAAAGGACTGCCAGTCAACGTTACGCCATCTTTAATCAGCTTGTCAATAGCGTTCTGCGAGCGGTTTCGGAGTAGCACCAAGTTTAGGTTTCTCCACATTACTTCTGAACGCCATTCAGATGCTTGAAACAGGGCGGAGTAATAGTGCGCCCTTGCGGTTCGTAGTTCTTTTGTTAGGATATTTTGATCTTAAGCTTTTCTGGCTCTCTCTTTTTCAGAAAACGGTTGTATAATGCATTCTTTTCCTTAATTTTACACAATAATTTCGGTGTTACCCATGGTTTGCGAGCACCTTTTGGCACTTTCAAAGGTTTTGATTGAAAAAGACTATTATATAGTGCACAAAAGAGCTCCATGAACTTATCGTAAGCCTGGTCAGCGCTGTCTTTTCTAAATGTATCATTCCAATCAGTACATGCAAGACATTGTCGAAAGTTTTCTAGTTTATCTGTCGTTATATTTTGTAAATATAGTTTAGATTTCTTAGTATTTTTCGAGGAGAACATCTCTACACACAGAAATATTGGAAGATGATCGCTCTAGTCAAAGCTTGTGACACCACTGTAAAACTTATAAGTATGACAGTTGGTTATGAAAATATCAATGGCTGTTTCAGAGAGCAGTGTTATTCGTGTTGGTGTTGAAAATGCATTAATGCAACCATTAGAATTAATTATCGTGAACATTTCTCTTTTCATAACAGTGTCTGTAAGCATGTCAATATTGAAATCACCGCCGCAGCTAACATCGTAGTTGTGGTCGTTTATAGGCATGAGAAAACAATCAAGAAATTAAAAAAATGTCGCAACATTGCCATCAGGTGGGCGATAACACACTACAAATACAATTTGGTTACAGCGCACGCACAATACCTCGTAATTTTTCGTAACAGCACAATAATCGATTAGGAATTCGCAATTCATATCTCTCCTAGATAGTAAAGCCACCCCCACCACGCCTAGGGGTACGATTTAGGAAGTAGGTGTCGTAGGCGGGAAAACAAAGTACATTATCGTTATCTGAATGCCATGTCTCAGTTAGCATGACAATGTCAACCAAAAAACCAAACTGGTCGAGTAGCAATTCAATATCTGGCGCCTTATTTCTTGCCGATTGTGCGTTCACATGTAAACATTTTAAGGACCGTTCATCGTCAACATGGAATTTTAGTTCTTAAGGAGCTATAAAACACCGATCAGCTATTTAGTAATATGAAGTTTGCAAAAAATAGGTGCAAAGTAAAAAAAGAAAAGACTCAAGCAATCTTAATCAGGTCATCTTCGCGACGTATAACAACTGCTCGTTCGCCATCAGTTTTTCTTACAAGTACGCTTCCGTTCTTATGCCAGACATACTTGTACTCAGCTGTCTTTCTCCATTCTCTTGCTGCCGATAGCAGCTCCCGGTTACGTTTCGTCATGTTTTCTTGTACGTATACATTGGGTTTCTCACCCTTCAGCGTTTTGTTTCTGTTCAAGCCATAGCTCCCTGGTGCTTTTGTCTGGCGAAGCGAATTATAATGCCCGGAACTCTGTCTGGTTTTGAGGGGAGCCTGTGTATATCGGTTATTTCGCTTACATTAAGGGGTGGGATCTCTAGCCGGGTCGCGAGTTCATTCAGTTTGCAGAGCAGATCTTCATTCACAGTTTGAGCAATTCCGTAAATCTCAAGGTTCAGTTTTCTGCTACGCCATTCGAGGTCATGAACGGCTGACTGCAGATCTTGTTTGCGTTCTAGGTGTTCCACACCTTCTAGCCGTTTGTGTAGGTCAGCTATTTTGTTGTCGTGTTGGTTTACTTGTTTCAAAATATCATGATATTGGGTCGCTATCACCTGTTAGGATTTTGCGATGCTCTCCACTGTTTCTTTAAGTGCCATGAGGCTGGCCAGTTTTTCTTTTATGCACGCGAAGATGGCTGCAATGTCATGCTCCTTTTTTGTTTCCCTTTTTGACTGCCCTGCTTTTTGCAGTCACGGCACTTCCACGACCCCTTAAAGCTGTCGTTCTTAGACTTAAAAACCTCAACAGATATGCCCGAGCAATCCCCCAGGTGATATTGGCATTTGCATTCGGAGCAAGACATAATGCAGCGATCATCAGGAAGTGCATCGTTACATAGCGCGCAGGACACGTCGTCATCACTAGACATGAAAGACACAGTATGGCAGCAGCGACAGCGGGAAAGTTGGAAGCCACAGCCGGTTTAAAGAAGGAGTGACCAACCTGTGAACAGTACCGGCGATAGTTTAGGCGATGTGCTTGATCGGGCTGCCGCCGCTGCCAATGTGGTCACGAACACTGCGGGCCTTCTTTTGTATAGGCGTACGTGGATGGTAGGTGCCGTTGCAGTCGCTGGGGGCGTTTTCGAAGCCAAGGCACATGGTGGTGATGAGGCGTTTTGCAGTCAAAGCACGAGGTCGTGACGTCACGCTGTTGTGGCTTGGTGATCCTTGCTTGTGTGACGCCGCAAGATCTGTAAACAGTACGGGCGATAGTTTAGGCGATGTGCTTGATTGGGCTGTCGCCGCTGCCAATGTCAAATCGCTACCGCTAGTGGCTCTGCGGCACAAAGTGCAGGGTTTTATCAAACAGATGCGTCGTCCATGACCATTTTCTGCCGCTGCGTTGCCCAGACTTGCTTGCAGCGTTGGGCAATGCGCGCTATGAATTTTAGCGGTCTCCCATAACAATCTGAATGCCCTAGACTTCAGTCTTGTTTTGGTTTACTTTGTTAAAACAAGATAACCATGTAAAACAGGGAAAAAAGGAATTAGGTTTTATTTGTTCATCTACTTTTGAAAGTTCATTGTTGCCGAGGCTGACACCTTGGCGGGAAAGGCTACAAGAAATATTGCAACCTCCGAAATGGAGATATGCATGGAGATTTGTGCTCATGAGGAGGCAAAACACGACGACACAAGAAACTGTAAACACTAAACACGAAAGTCTCAAGAATGCCAAAGGGGACAGGTTCTGATACAAAATGGAAGAGGAAAGAGGAACTCAACTTTGCAAATAAAGTTCCCAGGCCAGCGGTTTGAGAACAGGAGGGGGTAGTTGTGTGGAGGTTCGATCAACCATAAGCAAGGATATGCCCGACATTTCAGACATTTCTTGCAAAATATTCGGAGGAAGGGGAGAACGACCTCCTTTCCGATTTCTCGAAGAGTTTCGACGCACCCACTTGACCAAAAACTGCTGAAACCAGCAATGGGGATGGAAAAAGTAAACCGCGAACCAGTGACTTGCCTACTTTCTCTGCATGTCGTCTGCTTGAAAAACGCAAAAACGCCATCCTATGCGTTACCTTTTCCGCAAAGCTTTTCCTCTCACGTGCTTCTCCGCCGCGCTGTGAATGGCGAGCACGGATGCTGTCGCTCTGCCGCCGCGATAAAAATGTCCAACTTTCTGGAACCGCGCCGCTCTGCCGCTGCGGCTGGTCAGAGCGCTGCGGCGGCGTGAATCTTGCCGCTGAAGGAGCAAAATCAGGTTACCATATGGTAGCGTTTTGTCTGGAGGCCCGCCAGAGTAAATATCTGGAAATGAAGATTTCATTTAATTTCATTTCATTTCATGTAAAACGCGCTTGAGCCTGGTGCACCGCTGGCTGAACGCGTTTTTTTTTTTTTCTCTCTCTTCTTTATACGCAGAATGTAATTTAAAATATTGTTTAAAAAGAAAAAAAAAACCTTCACGAGTCCTATCTTTTTATAAATAGGGAACCTAAAAAAATCCGAAAAGTCATTATCATTATTATTCAGCGACTTGTATTTACGCCACGGTAGGAAGGGAACACTCAGGCGCGCCACGGCCGTCAATTTCTGACCGGCGCACAGGTCTATCACGTGGTGCTTGCGCTCTTTCAGGAGCTTCCTATGGGCTCTGAAAGTTACTGATTAATCTTAGTTTTCTTTTTGTAGACTAATTTAAAATTATTAGCAACTTTTAGAGCCCATACGAAGCTCCCGAAAGAGCGCAAGCACCACGTGACAAATAGTTACTTTTCCATGGCCCCGCGGGTGCCAACTCCAAATTCGATTCGCACCGAAAACAAAGCTGCAAAAATTTTCTTTTGTACAATTATTTTATTACTTTTTATTTCTATTCAGGCTGTTTAAAAACAACTTCTTTTGAATATGTATCTTAAAGGGTTCATAAAACTATGTGATAAAAAAATGAAAGACGTTTACAAATCCCTGTAACGCGAAATGTCCGTGCAGCTCTTGAGGAAGAGGAGTCGATGCCACGAAGGGGAGCGTATGCCCCTCCTCCCTCCTCTGTACAATTCATATTGGTGTTGAGGTCACGTGACGTCAGTTTTCCCGCCAAATCTAGCGGAGAAACTGAATTCGTTCATGGGTGACGGGACACAAAGTCATGTGACGTCATTCTTCGCGCTAAATTTAGCGCGAAGAATGACCACACGTCACCTAAATACAAATTAAATTTCCCGCTAATTTTATCGGGGTGGTTACGCCGACGCCGACGGCGACACCGCGAAAGCCGGAAACGGGCGCCTAAGAGCTGCGCTCTAAAAGGAGTTTTAAGCGCCATCCAAACTAACGCGTTTTTGTGCGCGCTTAGGCCGTGCTCTTCCTGGAAATTGCGTATTTCATCACGTTTTTGCTGTTTCCAGTGCGTTTTCTGAGTCACTAGCATGCGCGTTGGTTAGAATAGTGCGGCTTCTGGCGAGCGGAGAGCATCTGCGCGAGACGGCGAAGTCGGAGCTAGTGCCGTCCACCGATTGGCCGGGAGCAGGAGCCCCCTACTACGTCACAGCGCGTTTTCTTGCGCGTTCAGAAAAAGTTGGCATCATCCAACTTTCTTATGCGCGCCCGTAGGGCGCACGGAATCAGCGCGACGATCACGAATTACGCAATTTCCGGGAAGCCCACGACTTTCGCGCGCACAAAAATGCGTCGGTTTTGGATCGCGCTGTAAACTGCCACGAAACCATATACTTGCTTGCTGGCTGGCGTGCCTACTCGCTTCTACGTGTGTCATTCAAAAGAAAGTCGTAGTATTCCTCGTCTTTTTATTCACGCAGACTCCTAGAGAAGAACCAGGACGTCATTTTGGATGGAAAACAGGATGCCCGGGTTTTTATCCCGATGTGTGGAAAGGCACCCGAGTTGAAATGGTGAGGGCTGTCATCGTCATATTTTCTGCAGCAGTAGAAGCCATTGGCTGATTGATATAACCACACAGCCAGGACACTTGAGAAAACCTCCCGTGGCCCCTTAGTCCACGGTCACACTGTTCGTGCACCATACAAAAGACGGGGAGTTTCTCCGCAGACAGGGCGCTGAGTTTCTCCGCAGATATGACACCCCAAGTATCAAGGAAGCAGGTGTGTTTTATACATGCTTCGAACATGTCTAAAAAGGCAGCTCTTGCATGACTATTGGGACGGGATACACACCTCGAACAGTGTCTGCACACTGTCTTTTGAGAGATGTCTCAGCAGTGAGAGCGCGGCTCCCCACTGACAGCCATTTGCAAGCAGCCACGATTCAGAAGCTGTATGTCTGATTTCTGCGGATAAATATGCTTTCGTGTGGCTCCGGTCTGGCAACTCTGGACATGCCTCACCGAGTGCAGACTACGTTTGTGAAAAAGGAAGTAAAAAAGCCGAGAGAAAGATGTGGCAGAAAAGAATGCAAGGAAAATCAGCCTTAACTATGTATACGTGACGAAAGCAGGAAATAGGGAAGGAACATTGGTATGATAATTCACGGGGGAGCTCGTTGTTATTTGAGTCTAGATCGTGAGTATTGAGGACTAGGACATAGAAGGCCCGGTGTGCCATATGCCGATGGGAAGACGAGACAAAATATCATGTGGCGAAGAGGTGCACAGGGCTTGTTCCCACACTCCCGGAGGGTGGCGACGGATTTAGCCGGAGCGTTGGGCTTTGCAGACGAGAATGGAAGAATGGATAATAAGCGCATTTTAATAACAAAGAGGAGATTGGAAGACTGGTGAAAATTATTTAGGGGAATTGAATGAAGTACAACTGACTGACACAGCTAGGAACAGGCGGGACAGAGGAAAATTGGGACTCTTTCCCGCGTGGCTCCGGCCCAAAGTATCTACCCTGTCTCCCAGTGAGGCCATTGCGGGAGTAACGGCGACTAGGTTTGACAATAGGAAAATTGGCGACTCCCTCCCCGGGGGGAAGAGGCGGGGGTGATGTTTTTAGGTTCTTTGCCCGATCCCCCATAGGTCATCCTGGTGATATCCCACACCGCCTGGTGATAGTTACAAACTGGCAGTGGGGAAGCAAATTGGCTTAGAAAGCCGAAGGAAGCAATCATACATTTGGCATTTAATTTGTAGGCTAGGTGGTGCAAGCTACCGCCCATTGTAAAGGGTACGGCGCTAGCATCCATCCATCAATCCATCCAGTCTATTAGTACACTGTAGTAAGACGTGACTCTCAGCAACGCTATTAGAATAGCTAAGTTACGAAACTGCCCCTATAGACGCTGCTTGTGCAAACAGTACCCTGCTGTCCCCCCACAGCTCGCCTCGCATCGTTTGACGCGCCACCATTTTAGGCGGACGGCCGATATGGTAACTGCGCAGTATATTCTATGAAATACATGCACAGGGCCTAGATGGTGTTTAACTGTACTCTATGGTACACACAGTTTAGAGACTAAAATCTAGATGGTGCTTCAAACGACGGGACGCGGACTGAAGGGAGTGAGCCGGAAAGGGGGGGGGGGGGGGGAGAGGAGCTCGTTTTGTGGAAGTTCCACAATTGAAGCAATCTATAATGTAGTAAGGTTGACTATCGGACGATCTACACGCGTAAGAAGCAATATGGCGGCGTCCAGAGGCTGTACTTGTGAACGTCTATAGGCAATACATCATAGAACGCACGGCCTGCTACTCGCCACCCCCCCCCCCCCCCCTCTCCTAAACGACATCAGTAGAGGATCCAAGCAGCGCCGCCAAGACGGACTCACGTTTTCCGCTTGAGAAGGGTCAGGGATCCACAAACGATGACGCAACGCGCAAGACTTGTCCTCTAGATGGTATTGCTACGTCACAAGGCCCACATCTGGATGTCGAACGCATGCCCAGCGTGTTTAGATACACTAAGCATTATGCCATGTTTTCTTCTTATGTTAGTGTTCATGTTGAAAGAAGGCACTGACCAATGCTTCTCCCTTTTCATGACGTCGAAAGAATTATGCGTTGTGTCAACATGTTTTTTTTTTTATTTCGAGAGCGGAGTTTACGTTACAGATCTTCAGTTGTAACAACTAAATTAGAGATAACAATACACAAAATATCGGCATGGCGCCTCGTATTCTTGACATGAAAACAAAAATGCTATTCTGCCTTTCGACAGACTGATTTCTCTTGGCAGCTATGGAATCCCTGCACAATGGCTCACTAAAACCGCAACATCATGGCACACTTTATGCGTCAGGGTAATTAGAAGGCAACCCCACACCCACAAAAAAGGTGATGAGCGCAGTGACGTTGCACTTTTGACGCTGTTTGATTGGCTCGTCGAATCCTAATGTAAACTTGTTCTACGGTGTCAGTTGTTCAGCCATTTTGCAGTGGTTATGACATTCTAATAATTGGCACCTGACTTTCGAAAGGAGTCTATTGCTTACAGTTCATGTAGGGTGATACACTATTTTACTTTGATCGTAATCTTTTGACATGTAAAACTTCGGCGAAACAAATGCAGGAAACTTGAACTTAATGTATGGACCATTGTGATCAGGTTCTACCGCAAAGGCCATCGCGTCGTCGGTGTGGAGTTCGTCGAAACGATTGCCAGGAGTTATTTCGTCGACAATTGCCTCCCTCTGGACGAAGGAAAATGTCCTATACTCAAGTGCAAGATTTTTCAGGTAGAGTTTTTTAACTATCTTCAGAATTTAATAACGCAGCACCTTCCCAGGCATGCCAGCCACAATCAAATGAGTGTTTTAATGCGCTAGCATTATAACGTCAATTTCTGCGAAACCAGGGAATATTTTTCGTTTGTCAGCGCCTGGGAAAGAGGAAGAAGGAGGGGAGAGAGTGACGCGTGGGACTCGTCAGCACACATCATCCACTCCCCTTCTCACGGTGTTGACAAACTGACAGACAGCGCCGGGTTTTCGTCAAAAGGAGCTATTTCGTTTAAGTCAGGCACGCGCACCTCTGGCGCGGAGTTAGAGAGGAGGAAGCGCCGCGCAACAGCTCCTAGATAACAAAGCCGTTGTGCTGAATGAGTTTGCGCCATCAGAAAAGGCCAACGTTGGACACAGATTGGAAACGAGTGCTGCGTCATTGCTCGGCTGCGAGTCAAGTTTTACCTGAACGTTGACGCAGTCGTTGTGTTCATCTGTGCCCAGCGTTGGCCTCTTCTGATGCCGCCATGTAATTCAGCACTGCGGCTTTGTTATCTAGGAGGTGTTGTGCCGCGCCGCGGTGGAATGCGGGCATGCTCAATTGGCGCGCTCTGCCGTCGCCGGTTGTTCTTCGGTCTTCGTGTCTGTAGTAGCGGTGCGTGGGCTCTGATGTGTGTGTGTAGTTAAAATGATGAATGCGGTTCCCTCCACAAGTGATATGGATGCGGTTCCTTCCACGAGTGGTATGTATGTGGTCCTTTCCACGTGTAAAATGTATGACCGCATCCAAGGGCTTCGACGTACTACAGGCAGAGTACAAAAATGCGGTGAAAAAAATTAGAGGAAGATTAATTTTGCATTCTTAGGGAATCCGTTAGCATGACCCTTGGGAAACGCCACACACGTCCCTCTTTGAGAAATGCTAACACTGGCCCGGTAACGAGGCCAAAAAGGGGCACCAAAAATAGGAAAAGCAAAAGAGAAAGCCAAAAAATGAACGACGTTTACAACTCCCTGTAACGCCGAATTAGAGAGGAGCTCTTGAGGAGGAGGAGGGAGGGTAGGGAGAGGAGGGTATGTCCCTCCTCCTCATCCGTACCGTTCCCTCCTCCTCTGCTTCTCCTCTTCCCCTCCTTTCCTCCTCCTCCTCCTCCTCTCTTGAGGTATTTCGATTTTGGGATATACCGTGCTAAACAATCTGAGAAAGATATATATATATATATATATATATATATATATATATATATATATATATATATATATATATATATATATATATATATATATATATATATAATATATATAGATATATGTATATATATATATATATCGTGAACGAAGAGGTAGGAAGGTGATTACAGAATTTATTGCATTAAAGTTAGGGAAACCAGTGGCCGGGATGGTCTAATCGGTTAGGGCGTGTCCCGGACAGGCGAAGGTTGTGGGTTCAATCCCCGCTCCTGGCCCAATTTTTCGCCAACTCTCTTTCCCTTTCCCTTTCCCTAACTTTAATGCAATAAATTCAATAATCACCTTCCTCCCCTCTTCGTTCACAACATCACTACGGCTGCACGTGTCAATCTTCACTCATTATATATGGAATTATGGAATATATATAGATATATATATATATATATCTCAGAAGGCATATAGTTGCACTTGAAATAGTGCAACCATATGCCTTCTGTCGTTCTCCAATTTGTTGATTTAGTATTTTTGATGATGCTGTGGAATTTTCTAATTGAAACAAACCATGCCTTTAAACACAATATTAAAAAAGTTAATTATGCAAAAATTAACAATCTAATTATCCCCGGAATTTAATAATTTTCCTAAATAGGCCCCTGCCCCAGGGCTAAAACGACACAAGCCTTTTTTTAATGCGACGCGTAGTTTTTTCAATATCGAATTTGTCCACCTTTCGTGAAACACCCTGTATATATATATATATATATATATATATATATATATATATATATATATATATATATATATATATATACAGGTGAGGCAAATTAGTTTGAGAACAATGAACCGGGAAAATGTAATATGTCAAAGATCCGTACTTTCGGAGTTGCTATGCTAGAAAGTTTATTGTAAATATTACGACTGTTTCGCCGAGACGCTCGGCTTCGTCAGGAGATTATATTGTGGTATGTTCGCTCAGCACTTGTCCGGAGGAAGGAAATATAGTTCTCACATCTTGAAGCTCCACTCTGTCAAAGTTCTGCCGGTGCCAAGAAACAGGAGAGCAGGAGCAAGGCTGGACAACGACAGCGTTAGAGTCAACACTTTGACGAAGCACGTGATTCTCTCAATGTCATCCTACTTGCTCTGGGCTCAGTCGAAGACTGCTCGGAGTTTTTGATTTCCTCAGCATTAGTCTTGAGGGTGCTCCCCCTTAAAGGGCAACTCCGCTTCATTTTTGATATTTAGAAAACTATGCAGCCCTCTTCAGTATCATATAGGAAGACCCCATGTCAAATATTACGATCTAATTCCGTCTATATATTTAATAAACTGGCCAGCAAACTTTCAAATGAGCCAAGTCGCCGAAATTTGCCAACTCTAGCGTGCGCCGTGAGGCGCAATCGTCAGCGCAGTCAATGCAACGGAGTTGGAGCGGCCAACGTTGACCCACAACGTCAGAGGCATGACTACGTCATTCTCACGTTTTGTTTGTTTTTACTTCTCAGAGCGAAATTGAACGATGACGTCATGAGTTTCTCCTCCCGGTGTTGGCTCAACGGCGTCCACGTGATCACGGTAACGCGGCTGCGCTAGTTTGCGCTGCCCTGCGCGCTTATCGGTCTGTTTCTCCGCTCCCCCTCTCCTCTTTCGTCTTCTCCCTTGCTTCTCTCCCCCGGGCCATCACCGTCCATGCCATGCGAAGCGACCTGCCCGCGTCGCGTGTCCTGTCCCTCACCCCCACGAACGTCGCAAGACCACGTGGTTCGACATGACGTGGCCATGACTCTGACGGCACGAGACCAATGTTGCCTGACGCAACCGAAGTTTCGGTTTCGGTATCGCCTGATGTTTAAATTAAGATTATACAAATAATATTCCACGTTTCGCGAATCCGAAGACGTAGAGCTGTTTAGTAGTGCTTTGTGAAATGGAATCACATGTAAACCTAAATTCTCCGGAATTGAGCGGGGTTTCCCTCTAATGGCACAGCAGAACAGCGAGTGCAGGTCCCTCGGGGCCAATGGGATGTTTTCCTTCATGACTGGTATGAAGTTTTTCTGTGTTGCACAAAATTTTCGGTGAGTGCTGTAGGCGAAAGATATAGAGCTACCACGAGCAAGCCGTTCTCGACCTTGGCGGCACACCATTTACCAACTTCGTCTGACGTGCCACAGACACCGATGGGTACAGCACAGACCCATACCCATGTAGATGGCCACTTGGATAACTATACTCTGTTTCACCTTATGATGTACCGCAGGAAAGGCTACAAGCGCGAGCTCCTTGCTCAGGGGCACATCTCGGCAGCACAAGCTCTCGTGAATTAAGAGCAGCTGCCAAGGCTATGAGCTCGCGCTTCTAGCCTTCTCTGCGGTACAACATAAGGTGAAACGGAGTATAGTACACCACGCTTTCATACGTGCCTCTCTGTGATTTATGAATGGTGATATCACTTGCCTGCACAACGGGTAGCTGGCATATCTCTCCTCCTCCCCTCCTCTTGCGCCACCTCCTCCTTCTCTCCTCCTCATCCCTCCTCCTTCTCCCCTCCTTCTCCTCCTCCTCCCCTCCTCGTGACGTCACTGACCCTCGTGACGTCCCACGCGACGTAATTTAGGGAAACGTTTCATTTCTGTGTGCGGTTGACAGCGGTTGATCCTATTTTACGATGTTTTATTTTTTTTCTGTCTTCTTCAATATTGAATTATGTGAATTGTGATTCCCCCCCTCCTACAATAGCCCCGACGGGGCTGCAGTATGTAAAAATAAATAAATTAATAAAATGATGCAACGCACGGGCCACACGTGACGTCACGTGCGACGTCATTATGGGAAACGTCCCATAATGCAACGCGCGGTTACGCCGACGGCGACGCCTCTCAAGCCGGAAACGGGCGCCTAAAAGGTGCCCTCTAAAAAGAGTGGTCAGCATTAGCGTTTCCCAAAGGGGTACGTGTGTGGTGTTTCCAAAGTTTCCAATCGTCATCACAGGCGTTATCGACAAGTCGTTATATGAAGGTTTCCCGTAACGTATTGCCGACTCCAAACTTAGTCGAACGCCATGTTGCTGAACGATGCCTTCCTATGCCCGGAGGCAGTGCGTTTTTTATCACTAGAGTTCCTTTCAGTATTGATCGACTGTGTCAGCCATAGTAGTAGGAAACATAAAAAAACGGCAGCTGGTACTCAATTTTCAAACATACCTTTCGTGATGGGGACTCAAGACGATCCTGCTATCCAGAAGTCAACCTGCTGATGGCCAAAATTACCTTTTTGGACGCCGCGGTGTGATCACAAAACCAAACTAAGAATAAATTTATGCGTCCCAAATACATCCTCTGTCGTACGTAGTGAGTTCTATCGTCGAGGAAACCACTCATATTGGTGTGACTATCTTACGGGCACAACGACGCCGCCTTTTCTCTTAATAAAACATATAAAGCTTTCGTCTAAAAAAACAACCGCAGTTAATTTTTTTTCTTCCACTATCGCGGAGAATTTTCCGGCTGACCACGGGTGCTTCTTTGCTGAATATAATTTACGTCTTGCCATATTCTCGGTTTCTTCACAGACTCCCGATAAGAGGTTACGAATATTCGTCTGCAGCGTCTTTGACTTCAACAAGTAAGTACTCTTCTGCTACTCCCGCACGCAATGCTCAATGAGGGAAAAAAATATCAATTTATACTATTAAAGATAATGAGGCAGAGGGGCACGGTGAGTGACGCGGTCTCCTACCAATCAAAACGAACAATTTTAAAGCGACACGGCTAACGGCACTAGACTAAAGTCAGGGTAAAAAGCTTCCTAGAACGCATGCTAGAACACCTGGCGGCTTTTCGTTTCGTGTCCGCTCGGTGGCACTCCCTACGCAAGCCATCATTATCATCATCATCATCATCATCATCCCTCCCTAAGACAGAAGAGGCGGAACTGGTGGAACGTTGGATACACATTACCTGCGGTGGAAAGTCATTCCACGGCGTGGCGTCTCTTATGGTAAACATGAAGTTTGCGAAAACGTTTTTCTGCAAAAGAGCCTCGTTTGAAGAAGGTCCTTCTCCGGCCCCCGTGGGGGCTTTGTTGCTGGCGGAGCGGAACGCTCTCCGCCCGTGGGCATCTAAGAATGCTCATTATGAGCCAGGATTTAACGCCAACGGTCCGAGCCACATGCCAAATTTTTAGAACTAATCGTTATCACACTCAAAAGGTATAAGTGGAAGTTTTGAAAATTTGAATAGGAAAATAGAACCCGTCTTTGCCCTTCACCTTCATGTGTTCATAAGCTCCATCAGCCTTCATTTTCCAATTGAAAATTTACGAAAATCGCTCATAGCCTTTGTATCAGATTACGGTTAGTTCCAAAACTTGGGCCTTTGGTTGGGACCATTAGCGCATTATTTGGGCTCATAATGATCGTTCGGAGATGCATACTTTATTTTTTGCGGTGCTAAGAAGCCCATATAAAAACATTTGGGACATCCTGAGTCAATTTTTGGGGCTCCGCGACGAGCCAACCCCTCCCGGATAACAAAGCCGCATTGATGAATTGTCTGCGTCACTAAGTACGGCCTACGAAGGGCAGTCAATGGACATGAGTGATGCGAGATCGTCCGGTTGAAATTTATTTATTTATTCACGGTGCCTCATTGTACCTAATTCATGTTCATTTAGTAAGAACACGGGTTCCTGCAGCCGGACGATGCCGCAGCACTTGTGTTAAGTTTGCGCCTTAATTGAGACATTTTTTGTGACGCTACAATTCAGCATTACCCCAGACAGCTACGCCAAAGGAACACACAACTTGGCCCAAGTTTGGCAATTCTATATGAGCCTAACTTAGGCCAGATAAGGTTTCGCACTAAGGCGTTAGTTACTGCCAAAGTATTTAATCTGTGTTTATACGGTTTTTTTTTGTTTGTCACATAATTGCCAAAGTACCAAACATGAGGAGCCAGAAATGCCATGCATCAGTCAAACAACCCAGAGTTAGGCCTAATTCTGGCACGTGTTAGGCACCTTGGGCTCAAAGTAGCGCTGCGCAAATTACTCGAAAAATATTCTGGAATTCAAATACTGCGAAAAGTGTATTTCAATGAAAATAAATCAAGGTGACAAAGAACTATTATTTTAATCAAGTAAATTAAGTTTGTTTGATTTAAATCACTGTAGCCATAAAAGGGTGTTGTTTAATTACTAGAGGTTTTTATATACAACCGATTGATTGCTCAATCAGTCCAATTTCTGACAACAACGCGGAAGGAATTCCTGTCCATTTAAAGTAAAGTTTAATTAACTACTTTTTATTGAGTAAAACTCTCCATAGTAAAAACAAAAAACAAACAAATTGAGAATTTAGGTTACTGAAAAAGCTTTATTTGTTTTTGTTTTTTTGCGCTGTGATTTTCTTGCAATATGACTTTACATTTCTAGTGTTAGTAGCTTTCTGCTTAGTGATTATTTACTTTCAATACGACGCTACGTAACAGGCGAAAGAAGCTAATAATAGAAAACAAGCTCAACGTTTCGATTCGATCAGAAAATCACTGTTTTCAGCTCGTGTACAACCTGACATAATTCTTTCTTGTATGGTGATTCCTTAATTTAAGTGCAAAACAACTGTACATAGGGAGTATCATAAGATGAACAAAAGGTAAATGAGCATATTATTTTTCAAATTAATTTTGCGGAAAAGGTTTGATTTAAATCATCATAAAAAAACCGGCGTGATTTAAATTCCGTTTTGAATCATCGTGCATTCATTCATGTATTCATTCATGTGTTATTCTCCGCCCTGGACAGAATACGAATACTGTGATACATATTATTCTTATGTAACAGGATATCTCTGAGATCCCTCTGTCAAAGCGGCCAAAAAGTCTCACGGAGTACAAATACAGATACATGGAGATATCTTCTTTTTTTTTTTCCCCTAACGGCGGTAGGTGTGGAGAAGTTCAATACCCGGCGAATTCAAACTTCGTCTCGAGGGGTTCCGAGTCACCGAGGTTGTGGAGATTGAATAACAGAGACGGAGCTTATCCTACTGGGTTTTCGAGTGTCATTTTTTTCGAACCCGTATTGCTTGTTAATTTTTATACATTTTTTTTTTCAATTATGGATTTTTTATTAACTTTTTATGTGTGATCCCTCGCGCCGAATGTGTGATTTGTAGTTTATCGTAAAACGCCGCAGTTAATTTGATTAACAATGTAAAAAGACACCTGAGCATGCGTGGTGGAGCATTAAGACAGAAGCGATACATCGTAAATTTATATCACTACTGAGATACCACCACATTTTTGGAATATATCTCTATATACAAATATACAGATACTCGAAAGTGCCTCTGAGATGCTTTCGCGACACATTTGTATTGCGATACTGACCAGCACCAACAGAAAGTTGCCAAGCGAAATCCGAGAAACCAGAAATGAAGCCTAATTCTGGAATTTTGTCAGGAATTGAGGCCCAAAGAAGCCAGATGAAAACCCAATAATCAGGCCGTGAAGCCGAACTCTGGCACTTGTTTGGAAATTCAGGATCAAGGTAGCCAGACTGACCAAAGCACATCAAGTTGTGTTACACATTTGCTTCTTGCGGCTTTGAGAGTCTTAAATTACCAGGCAAAAACCATTTGGACAAAATAACTGTACTACTGGGCCGGCTTTGTTATCTAATAGATGTTGGCCTGGACCTCGACGCGTCTAAGGTCACTTGTTCGACAGCTGATCGCGCCTTTCGCGGCGGGGGCGAAGGAGAAAAAATACGCGATCACTTTCCGCATCATGGGGCTTGCTTCCAAATCGCCCAAACTGAGCACTCATATTTCCTCTCGCCACGGGTAGGGGAAGCCGCAAAGGCTTTGCGGCCTCCGCTATCCACAACATAGAATCCTGGATGGTCTGGAGTGTGTACCGGCCTGAAAAGTTTCGGGTCTGCGTGAGGCGCGAAGAGGCTCCTCCTCGACATCGGCTTCTCTTGTCTTGTTTTAGGGAAGTAGCTAGAGTCTTTGATTGACAGCCAGGAGAAGGTGTGTCTGGTTGCGTGCACCATGATCGGGCTACGGTTTGCCAAACCTGGATTCAGGACCCTCCACGATATTTACACCCGATAGTCTGTGCCAATACCGTATACGGTATTGGCATAGCATCGTATCGTAAGGTAGCTATCGTACGACGCTACAACATTTTTATTATTGTTTGATGTATCACTTTTAAAGAATTTTTGCTTTATTTCGAAGGTCATGCGCCGGAGGAATGGACATTGTGTGGGACAGAGGAGGATTGAGCTCAATCGACGTGGAGCTCAGAGACAGGCAAGTCGGCGGTGTATTTAGCGGGGATCGGAAAAACGCCAAAGAATAGCGTATCATATGAATAATATAGATTTAGGGGCGGTCGTGCCAATACAATGCTGCCTGAAGTAATTAACTGTGTTGTGTGTATGTTTAAACAGCCTGAAGCTAGTCTGCCTTAGGCCTCATTCACAGAGCCGTCTTTTCCCCCGTCCTAGCGGGAGCGCCGGGCGGCGTTCCCGTCGGGGGAATCCAAATTGCGCAGCCGGACTCGAAGTGCGCCGAAAGGCGCTGATCTACGTCTCCGGCGCTGACTGGCAACGGGGGGCGCCGGAGTCCCACCCCAACGGGGGAAGACCATCCCAAAATAGGAAAGTATCGATCAATCTGGCAGATTCTCAAAAGTTGGGTGGCCATGGGCATGGTCGCGGCAGCGGGATGGACCGTACCGTCGATGCCTCAACGACGAAGCCAACGAAGCTCTTTTCCGGAAGGAACGGGACGACGCGCACGTTGTGGTTTACGGCTCTTGAACAACGGGCATACAGAAATTTGGATTTACCGCTGAACGTCTGCTCAAAATAAAAGCAGATCGGTTCCTTTACGATATACGTGAATTTGATTTTAAAAAGAACGGACAAAGAAAAAAACAAAACGAAACGTGCTCGCTGTGTGTCTCGTCATTTTTTTTCGCAAGGTTGAGACAAAGAAAATGTTTTCAAACATGCAAGATCGTTATCGCCGACCCCGCCGCAAGCTCCAAACAAGAAAACAGTTGTGGCGGCGCCCATCGACGCCGATCGTCCGCTACATTTGGTGATCGACGCCGCCATAAAGTAGCCACAAAGGCGGGGTTAAAAGACTGGTGGTCTAGGGAAGTGTGAAATTGCTCAAGAAATTAGTGAGTTATACCGGTTATACAGTCTAACGGAGTACAAGAGTTTGACGCAGAATTGGAAAGGAAGGTGCAGGAATGTTTCTAGGCTAAGTGGCGCAAACTCACCCAATATAGAGGGCACAGCAACCAGAATTCAACCATCTATGTAGCCACCGCCGGCAGCTCCGTCACAGCCACGGGACGGCGCCGGGACGAGGCGAGGAGCCGGCTCTGTTAATGAGGCCTTAGTGAGCGTCTGGTGTCTCAGACATGGATGGGAAATTCAACCTGTGCAGTAGGATTCTTCACCTGGGGTCTTTAACGTGCATCACGCAGTAGCGATACACGACCGCACGCCGGTACGATGCTCATCCAGATCAAAACGGTTCAATCCCCCCCCCCCCTGACCGTTTAGATCTGGTTGATTCACAGCTGCGTGGTGAACATTGAAGACCTCAGGATAGCGGTTGTACTGCACTTTCTAAATTGCTAATCTACATCTGAGAGACAAGTCGCCCATTTAGGCAAACAAACTTCAGGTTGTATAAATATGCACACAACACAATTATTCAAGATCAAAATGGGCAGTGTTGGAGATTGAACCCAGCATCCCTGGCTTTGGTGGCGCTCGCTGTGGGCAAATGTTTAGCCAGTGCAATACCACCGCTATACTCCACGACAACTTTTCTTGGCAATGCAGTGGAAGGTACAGGCACGCGTTACCTCTCTCATTTTGAGCGCAGCTAAGCAGTGCGCGGGCTCTCCTCCTCTCCCCATTTCCGGGGAGAGGAGGAGAACCCGCGCACACTCAAAATGGGAGAGGGAACGCAGGCCTGTACCTTCCACCCGGGGGGGGGGGGGGGGGGGGGGGAAGGATTGAACACGGGGTCCCCGGGTCCTGCAGCGGTAACCGGACAAAAGCTCACCGGACAAAAGCTCACCGGACAGAAGCTCACCGGACAAAAGCTCACCGGACAAAAGCTCACCCGTTCTTTCACAGACCCGGACAAAAGCTCACCCCATTTTTTTTCGCTACCCGGGCGAAACATGGGCTGAAATGAAATGCGGACGCGATGGACATTGCATCGTTTTTAGGTGAACTTGTACCCCATCCCACGCAAGGGTTTACTATGGTTGATCGAATGCCATTTCGTCAAAACATGTTTTAGAGAACGGGCACGTTTCATTGAAGCACGGTTTAGAGAAATCAGAGCCTCAGTTTAGAGATATGCCGTTTATCGAAAAGGGGACGCTATTCTACTTCGCGCGTGTATCACTGGTGCGCACGTGTTAACCCAAGCCCCCTGCAGCGCTCCCGCCGCTTCGTGCCGGCAGTCTGCGGCGGCTCATTACAAAAATGTTAACTCACCTGACTTATCCGTACACGCCGCTTCGCGGTGGCCGAATTCGATAAAAGGAGGCTCATCGCCTTTTTCTCTAAATTTGGTTTCTCTATAAGACCAACATGAAATTTTCTCCTGGTGAGCTTTTGTCCGGGTCTGTTAAAAAATGGGTGAGCTTTTGTCCGGTGAGCTTTTGTCCGGTGAGCTTTTGTCCGGGATTGTACTTTGTTTGCACAGTGCCGCTCTGTACAGTGCAAGCTAAGATGGGCGGGAGGTGAAGCGAACGCTCGCTTTTCACCCTGAGCGGTCTTGCGCTTCATGCCTCGTGTGTCACTATAACCATGGTACCGTCTGAAAGCTGCTCACAGCGCCACGACAGTGAAATCCGTTTAAATAAATATTTGGAAATTAATTTATAAATAAAACGAAGCGGGCGATAGATATTAAAGAAATCAATCGTGTTCCTATTTAAGACTGAACAGTAACGTGTTCCTATTTAAAACTGAACAGTCACTTGTTCCTATTTAAAACTGAACTGTAAAAAAAAAAAATTATTTTTTTCTAGCATCTCTCTTTTATAGCACTGGAGTGCAAGGTGACGCTGCTTTTCGCATACAGGTTAGGCACTGCTCTGTAGTCTCGAATCGCGGGACTGCTGTCGCCCACGCGATTATCGCACGGACCCCACCATACCGGAGATGAGCCTAGCAGTTTCGCCACCTCCACTGAAGGTTGATATGGCATCCCCAGATATAAAACACTCAAATTAATCGAGCAATATAAAAATTGGCAGAGACTTTTACCTTCAAAGTCCTATATATTACATTAAATGCAATATAGGAATTGGAATTAACCTTTTTTCCGCTAAATTTAGCGGGGAAACTGAATCGGTGTATAGGTTACGAGACATCAATCTTCCCGCTAAATTTAGTGAGGAAACTGAATTGGTGTACAAATCATGTAACGTCACTTTGTTTTGCAAACTTTAGCGAGTGGAAACGGAATTCATCCGTAGGTTCCATGACGTCAGCTCACGGGACATCGAATTTCCCGCTAAATTCAGCAGGAAAACTGAATTCGAGTATACACCTTTCCAAAAAACGCTCCTAGGCCGCCGGCACTGTTGCTGATGCTGATGCGGCTGCTGCGACTCTCGCGCCCTCTATCAGCTAGAAATTTTCTGCCACACTCTTGAACTGTGAAGACTAGCTCAGCGCGGTTCTCTACCTACGTTTTTGCGGTTTTGCATTCGACGTTTTGTCGCCCCTCTTGAAAGTTTCCAATTTTATGCCTGCTGCGTACCCTTTCTGTGTTATCTTCCATTGTGAGAAATAGGGCTGGTAAGTGCCTGGCGATTCAAGCTTTTCTGCTCGACATTCACGGGAAACGAAGGAGGTGAAGGACGTCGAACGGCCCTCGACGCGATTTTGCGAATATTGTTCTCCCCCTTCCAAAGAGATAATCTGCGCATGCAGAGTCCTCAGTCACCTCCAAAAATAGTTGTCCGGGTTGGGGTGGGAAACCGGTCAGTCGCTTTCGTTCCTTTGCCTTTGTGCTGTTGTGAAAAAAGGAAGCTCTCCCCACAACGTGCCCCAAAACAAAGTCATCTTTGATTCCGTCCGATCGTCAAGATGTGGCTGTCGTCGACTGTGGCTGTGTTATTTGAGATCTTTCTCAAATAAATTATGTTCAGATAACGATGCATCGTGTGGTACGTACGACATATCTTTCAAGTGTCAACACTTGCTAAATTGTATGTCCGTGTCCTGTCCATCGGTAAACACGTTATTTGCGAGCGTGAAAAATGCATGCCTTTCGGCTATCTTCTGTTGTAAATTATTTTCGACAGCTATAAGCGCTTTGTCGTTTGACATGCGGCTAATCGCGCAACGCCGTCAAAAGTTGTCGTAAAAAAAAAGACTGGAACTATACATTCCAGTCGCATTCGTTCTGTCGCGCGCGTACCCAACAAAATTGGTTTATAGGTTTTTATTGTTTTTTTTGTTTTCTTTAAATGGGGTACAATACTTTCTCAATGTCCTCGGGAAAATGCATGCACCACGAAACACAAAATACGGCGGGAGAAGTCGAGAATTTAGCCGCCAGCAGTGTTTGAAACTGCGCCTACGCAGGCTGCGCCTATTGAAATCACAGTTCACTCGGTTAGGGTTAGCAGGAACGCCGATGGGAGTCTAGCCTCAAACCCAGTGAATGGGCTCGAAAACGGTTTGCTGCCCCTGGGGTCGAGTGTTCCTTAGAAAGGTGTATAGGTCTCGTGAAATAAATTTTCCGCTAAATTTAGCGGGTAATGCACGAACCGACGGACGGACGGACGGACGAAATTTTGGGATTGGAGGTAGTGTTAAGAAGCATTTCATGCGTTAATATGTTATTTGTGAATGAATTGATTAAATTATTTTGAATATATAATCTTACCTTATCTCACAGATACGTCGCCTTGATGGCGTCATTGCTGTCGCCAAACTTCTCCTACGCCTTGTGGACCATCGCCTATGATAGTAGTTACAAGGGTGAGGCTCATATTATTTCATGTTTCTTTTTCCAGAATAGAACTTGTGTTCATAAAACACTGTAGCATGTGAAGGTTGACTAATTGACGTCACAAAATCGCGCCACCGTGACGTCATGGGGTCACGTGACACACCAGGCTGTTACATGACGTCACACTGTCACATGACGTCAAGATGTCACGAAAAATTTGCTAAAACTTATGAAAAGTTAGAAACTCTACATAATATCTATATCTTGTCTACAAAATTTAATATGAACTTCATAAAGCATCTAAAGAAATTAAAAAAGGTATTTATAGTACTTTATAGAAACTTCATAAAACTTATTCTAGAGGACCCATCGCATGACGTCATGATGTCGCGTGACTACTAGCCAGTCACATGCCATTTTTATTGGAATTGCTTTATCGTTATAAATGAGTGTGTCACTCTCCGAACAGATATCGGGGATGTTTGCTCGTAAGGCACAAGATTCACAAGTGCAGGACACATAATTATACGTCAGGGTTCGATAAGATATCGCAATCATCGCTGTGACTACAGCAACTAAATGAGCTGCGCTTAGAGTATTGACACTCCGGTCCCCGATATCCTAGCGGGCGCCGCCATCCTGGTGCTTAGTTCATAGCATACGCAACTGTCGATTGTCTCAATTCAAAAATGCGACTTCCTCCCCTATCGGAAAGACCAGTTCAAACTGGTACCAGTTTCAAACTTGGTTATTGCTTTAGTCTGACCAGTTTCATAATGGTTGAACTGGTCAAGGTGGTTCAAACTGGTCACACTGGTGGACTGGTCATGGCGGTTGAACTGGTCATACTGGTTGACTAGTCATAATGGTTGAACTGGTCATGGTGGTTGAACTGGTCACACTGGTTCGACAAAAAATATTTTCATTTGTTCACGCCACCACTGCGCTTCGAAAATCTTTATTATACACAAATGTAGACACAATACGCCTACTACAAGCATCAGCTGAACATACATTGCGCGCATACACATATACGGCATATACAAACATCAATACAACGGCACACTAACCGGATCACTACTTCCGAGCTCTGCGTTTCCGTCTCTTATACTGGTCGTTTTGAACGTACGGAATTTCTCGGTCACCACATAAGCAATAAAAATATTTCCAGCATATTGATTTTCTTCCGACAATATCATACCTCTGAGAGTATTTTGAACGGCTGAGGGGATGAATCTTTTAGTAAAAAGTAAACGCTCGATCATGCCGTAATTATTTGAAAGCCAATAAATTCAAGTGAGAAAGCGAATAAATAAAGTGAGAAAGAAGGATGAAACTGGTTACCAGTTGGACCAGGTAGGCCAATCTGGTAACCAGTTTGGTCAATCTGGTTACCAGTTGGACCAGTTCGGCCAGTCTGGTGACCAGTTCGGCGACGGGTGACCAGTTCGGCCAATCTGCTGACCAGTTCGGCCAATCTCGTGACCAGTTAGGCCAATATGGTAACCAGAAAGGCCAATCTAGTGACCAGTTAGAAGGCACTCTGGTGACCACTTAAATCAATATGGTTACCAGTTAGACCAGCCTGGCTACCAGTTGCACCAGTTTGATCTCCTGTAAGACCAGTCTGACCAGTCCAAATACCAGCTGGACCAGTCCAAATACCAGACTGACCAGTTAGATTTTCATACGGGTCTTTCCACTAGGGTCAGCCTTTATTACGGTGGTAGGACGCTCAGGTGATATTGCTTTGCACTATCGAGAACTGTTTTAACAATTCTAGAGGACGCAAAAGACTTTTCTGCAATTTCAGATAAAGCTTCACATAACTGGCGACCATGATTTTAAGCACCAAGATGGCTGAAACGTCTTTACTCTGACGCGTAGCTTATTCAGTGCCTCTAGCTGTGTCTCTACAGTGCATTCACAGAGGACTGCTAAGTTTTTGTCTCCTGAAGATTGTTTCTAATACTTATTTTGCGTCCGCCATCAGCTGGATGATCGAAGACTAGATGGAATTAAATTGTCACCAATATTAAAACAAGGAACAAAAACGTTTCCTAGTGCAGAATTAATTTCTGACAACCAGTTACAGCGAGGAAAAACCAAGAAAATGTCGGTTTTGTTCGTGTCATGGTTCTCTCGAGCCGAACTCAGCTACTGAAGCCCTCGAATGGCGTATATGCTTCGACATACATACGTGGTAGTCCGCAGTAACTCAACTTTTTTGTGCGTCTTATATTGAGAGCCGTTAAACCGGTTAAATTTCTCTGATCATATCTCGTCTCCACCGACGGAAAGTTAAAGTGCTTCTAAGAGTTGCCTTACTTTTGTTTAATTGACTGGCCAAGATCAATGCACGCTTCGTAAGCACTCCCTCGCACTGAACCTTCACTTAACCAAGGTCAACATTTCTTACCAGGTTTTCCCACGAGTATGCCGGAGGCAGTTCTTCGGGAGCTATTCGGTGAGTACATTTTGTTTGCGATTTCCTCCCAACTACACTTAGGGACGGGTTTATAATCGAGTAAATGGACCGCTTCCAGAGCCATCTTTCTGCCTTTGATGGTCCTTGTCGAACAGGGCAGCCAAAGACCGGAGGAGGGCAGCGAGTGCGTGCTGGAAACTGAGCATCCAGTGTATTTTTAGCCATTCGCCGCCTCTAAAGCCGTGGCTACAAAGCTAATGTATCATACAGAAGACTACAGAAACTGTCTGGAGCGTGTGTCTTTATTGTATGATGGTCACGTTGGTCATAGAAAAACCGTCTGCAGATATGTATGAAGGAAACATGCTTCGAATATCCTTAAGGCGTGTCCGCAGGTAATTCTGCCATCATGTCTGCACCGTGTGGTTTGTTTGGTGTATGATCAGTGAGAGGTATTGATATTTTTTTTTACAGTCATAAAAATTACAACATAAATTACAGTCTATATTCAGTGAAGTATACGGTCTTCCAAATACTTTTTTTTAAACGTGAAATCCGGTTTAACGGACCCGCCCCCCTCCCCCCCCCCCCCCCCTTAATCTCAGACTATTGTCCGTGCATTTCTCCACAAAATATAGCGGGAAAAATGGACGGCACGTCACTGATGTCACGTGACGTCATGGTATCACGTGACACCACGACTTGACACCATGATGTCAGGTCGCCGGGCCTGACGTAATGCGAAATGTTTCCACAACATTTAGAGGAAAACTTGACATTCCGTACATTGGACGTCGTGCAATATTTCCCCGCTAAAATACATGGCGTCACGTGACCTAAAGTGACGCATAATTTCTCCGCTGATTTTAGTTAAAAGCAAAAAGCGTGACACCACGTGACGTCGTGGTATTGCGTGACGCCGTCAATCGAAGATATCTAGAGGACAGGTCGCAGGGTTTATCTTCTAGATGGTATGCGCAGCGCAAGTTGGTCTGCTTCTTTTGGAGTGGGTGTGGTGACGCCAGAAATACGACGAGCTCTCATTGGCTCTGATTGAAGGTTAGTGGGTAGACCTCAAAGCAAGCTGTCTTTAACATACCCACTATCCTCCAATCAGAGACGATCAGAGCTCGGCGTTTTGACGTCACCACAACCCCCGCAAAAGAAGCAGACAAACTTTCGCGCCGCATTGGTTGACGACGCGTGCCTGAGCTCGAGCACACTTTTATCAAAATAACAAGAACAACATCAAAGTATTTTAATGAATCCTTTCTCTTTCTTTTTACGTTCCGGTAACAGCAGGGAGAGGTATAAATCTACGTTGCATCGATTCGGATGCTCCGAGTCCGCGTCCTTACGCAACATCAGCCACTACTCACCTCTGGCACTTGACTGAATGAGGGTCAAGGCCTGGACTCGTCAGCATCGGGAGTGACTACTTCCACGATAACCGGATCGCCTCGCATCGCAACACAGTTGTCTCGCTCCAAACCCCCGCTCTGTCAATCCGATACCACCCAGAAGACAAGGCTTGCGCCGTTCCTCCCCAAACGTCATTTCTGGTGGATCCGCACAGTTCCGCCTGTACTTGACGTCATCATCGCCGCCAGCTTTTCTTGGAGGATCTAGCAACGGGCGCGACGACGGGACCAAGAGAACGACGTCAAGAGCGCACCATGATCATGTTCGTCGTGTTTGTGTGCGTGTTTTCTCATTGCTGAACCAAGCATGTACAGGAACGCCCAGTGACTTGCGCCTTTCACGCTGTTTGATTGGTCCGATCAGCTTGTAGCATCGGCTGCGGCCGGACTTAGGTGAAATAAACTATACTACGCGTCAGGGTTAAACAGTATCGCGATACAAATGTATCGCGATAGTATCTTAGAGATACTTTAAAGTATCTGAATCTCTTCATCGAGATATATTTGAAAAATGTATTTGTATCTCCGTATTGAAATACATTTAAAATGTATCTCTTATATCGCGGCACTATGCCAGACTAAGGTATCTCGTTTCAAAGGATAAAATCCAAAGGATAAAAACATCTGTTTGGAGCAAGTTGCTTCTGAATTTATAATATGAACCCTCCCTATAACATGACCCATCACAGTCACCAACATTAAAAAAAAAGAACTGTGGTTTAAAGTTTACTTGCAAGAGTCACAAAATCAGCTCCTCTCACAAAGCCTTCCACTCTTTCTGAATTAGCAGAGCGAACGCTGCAAAGGAGTTGAGTGGAGAAAACGTTCGGCCCTGTTTTTCCAATCTCCCCACATTATGGTTGAGTCAGAAGCATATAAGACGAATATTTGAGATGCGCCCTCGCGGCAATACGGGGTTCATTTCGGGCAGACGCCTTTTGTCAAGCATGGTACGTAGTCTTCCCCGTTCTGTAACTATGTGGTTCAACGGTAGCGACATGTATTTTTAGCGGCATTATTGATAAATAAAGAGTTTAAGGTAAGGGCTAGGGCTTAAAAGGGCAGAAAAAGGCTAGCACAAGCATAAAATTATCATTCGCATTCGTCCTCTCCACGTAGCAGCGTTCGGGAACAAACGTCTTTCTATCAGTTTTTGTATTTGTATTCGGGAATACTTTTTCGCCGTTTCTGCGGAATTATCTGAGGGATATTCCGTTGGAAAAGTGACCAATGTATGTAAGTACTTGTATTTGGTCCTTAAAACACATGCATCTCAGGATTTGTATTCCCGAGTACTTTTTGGAGTATCTCTGCCCAGCCCTGCTACGGGAAGACACCAAGAATGGGGCGTCAACTCTCGTCGAGCTTCAGCATGTTTGCCGCTTGGGGCAGGTCGAGCGGGTATCCGCCGACAATTGCAGTCATGTCCAAGCCTCGTCTTCTGACGAACGTTACTGAAAATGCGTGCACCTTATATATGTTTTCCTTATATCTTTGCACCGTGGATGGAGGTTCTTTCGGGGTTTTGGGATACGCCATAGTTCGACGGTTCCTTTGTTCTTCTTTGTTTTGTTTTAATTAATTCCAGGAATATTATAAAGCTGCATTCCTTCGACGCGAGCGTGTGTGCATCCTTTCACAAGTTCTCCTGTCGTTATTAATCTATGGCACGAGACACAATGACTAAGACAAGCCACCTCGGAAGTATCGGTAACACTTGCACCACAAACGGACGCCTTGCACCGCTATAGACAATAGGTCATTTTCACAAGTGCGCACCATGTAATAGCTTCTGCTGAAATCGCCCGAGTCCGCCATTCTTTGGGACCCTACTTGGAGCATGATATATTTACTTGAACTCTGCTTAGGTGGGATCAACGTTACTGAAACAATCAGTTGGGAAACTCACCCTTGAAACCTAGACCTCTGGCGTCCACCGAGACCGAACTAAATACGATAAAAAAGCCACCCTTTAGCGACGAGTTAAAACATGACAGTTGCTTTATATGGCGACTGCTAGAGTCACTGAATGTTCCCAGAGTACCGACACCTCCAGGCTCAAGGTGCCAAGATGGCGGCTCACTTTGTTTTCTTTACTGTGGTCACCTTGAGCTTTTAGAAAGCATGTTTTTGCGTAAAAGCAAACGGAAATATTTCTTCTTGTGGGGAAATTTATTTGAGATTAGTACAAAATGACAGAAGCGTGATGTTTGCATAAAATTTTAGTTAACAGCGTTTTGCGCAAAACTACTGTTTTTATACAACCACGTCTCACCGGTGACTTCAGGTAGTGCCCGGCCTGGGCGCGTCCTAACTTTGGTAGCAATTTGTGGCGCTTCCGCTTGGGAGACGGGCGTGGCTTCCCTGAAACCCCTTCCACCGTATATGTTTCGGCGCAAAAATGGCCGATTAAAACCAAAATAGAACAGTCACAGTGGACGCTATCGATACCGATACTCCCGAACCAATAAAAGCAGCCATGCTGTCCCCCGAGTGGCCGCTGCGGGAAAAATGACGGCTTTGCCATCGCCACTAGCTCGTTTCTTGAGTACGGATCGATGTCACTTTTTCAGAGCAAGCTCTATGGCAGCTTCCCAACTGAGTGGTTCTAGTAACATTGGTTATAGTGGATATGACCATTTTTATATGGCGAATTCGCGGGGTTCTTCCTGCGCGCATTCGAGCGCTCTTTCCAGAACGCGCAAGGTCGGGTGGAGGAAAGAGAGTGCTGTGGCCTGATCGCCTGGTTCTTTCCGAGGACGTCCCTCCCTCTCAGAGCGCTCCCTAGCACTCAGTCTCTAGCCGTCGGAGTGCGGAGCGGCGCAGGCGTCACGTGGTACTTGGACGGGGATCACGTGGTTTCGTTGACGATGGCCGGCAGTGGTCTGTGGTGGTGTGCGGCCCGGTACGGCATGACGGCGATTGATACGTGGTTTGACAAAGTGCTTGTGCATTCGACGGTGCGAGGATTACAACGGACGGGACGACATTCGTTTGTGACCGTAACAGGAAAAGTCGACGTGTGCAGTATTCCCAGTGCTTTTACGAGATCGTTCATCTCACGGCGGGGAATCCGCTAAACAAAGAAACAGCTCGCAGGGCTCGCCGCTGTTTTACCGGGTTTTTTGGTCGCTTCAAAGACGTCTCAGGTTTGGTAAATGTGCGTGCAAAGGTTTGTGTTGTAAAATAAAAGGAGTGCCGAATATAATCCACTGTGATTCGCGTCACATGGCGATATGTGCTATTTCCCGCTGGCACGATATTCCGCCGTGAGAAAAATGTGGTTTATTAAGCATTTTATATTTTCCTGTTCTGCCGTATGCCTGATCGCTATCGCAGCGCAGACAACTCCTTCCAAACATTGGCTTTCGTTCGTTCTTCAAAAATCAATTCGCATACTGCTGTTTTCTTTTATATTTTTTACATCCGATGCGTGGAAGAATTTACGTCACAACCGTTATTTCATCACGTTGCTAGAGTAAATTTTGCTTAGTCCACCCTACGCTGTAAAATCTTTTTTTTTTTTTTTAATGCATTACCAATGTCAAGAAGTTTTACTCCTGTGACTGGTCTGAGATTGTCAGAGCACTCTGAAGCCAGCAGTTGTGATCTGCTGAAAACTATCCCGAGTAGCTGTGGCGGCGAGGAGGGGGCGCTCTGCTGAATCAAGGTCAGAGGAGAGAGGCGAACACCCAAATTCACCAATAATCTCACAACATTAGAGGACGCTTCGCCTACCCTAATATACACTAAAGCAGTGTTCTCAAACTCATTTGAGCGTGGGGGTTCAGATAGCCGACGCTGGGAAGGCCGAGGGCCAACGTTAGACGGGAAGGCGGGGGGGGGGGGGGGGGGGGTGTCAAACGATTTAAAATTTAACAGGCCTCGTGCTTTATGCTTTTTGTAAACTCAGTTTTGTCAGTGACGTTTTTATATGTGACTTGTTTATATGACTACTTTAGGCCGTCATAAGATAACAACAATTAAGATACACCGCCCCGCCAACGTGCTCGCATTTTGATACAACAAGAAAGCACGTACACTGTCGTTCCCGTTGCTCAATTCACTCAGGAATTAACAAAGCTGAATATGTTTTTAAAAACAATCAGTTATTTGACAGTTCTTGCTTTCCTGACGATTTCCATTTCAACAACCATACTTTTCTTTTAATGGTGATATTTTTTTTAAGGCGAGAATCCCGATGTCGTTACTCTATCTTCGGCAGTTGCTCCTGTCCTGCTGATCGAGATTTCGCGCAGCCGAGATGCATCCTTCAACAAAGAGCTAGCACTTGCAGCAAAGTAGTGAAATTGTTTGACATTACAAAAAGCTGGCCCCATAAGATAAAGCGAAAGAAAGGATAAATGAACACAGATAAGTAAAAACTATGTGAATACGTTAAAAGATCAGGGCGACATTTCGAGCAAAAATGAATGGGCTAGATGAGATCACTATGGCTCGTGCCATTTCTAGCGCTCGACTCATGGGAACCGGGACACGTAGCCGGTTGCCTGCGGGCCGCGTCCCAGCGAGTCGCGGGCCACATGCGGCCCGCGGGCCGCGTGTTTGAGACCCCTGCACTAAAGTGATGTGATAATAAGTGAAGCTGTTAAAGCCCTGTCACACTGAGGCAAAACGACGGCAACAACAACACAACACGTTGTCCAACAGTCGATAAGCTTGTTGCTCGCTCCCCGTGTTGCCAGACAAACCTGTCACGTCGAGGCAACAACACGACAACATGAACGACAACTAAAATGTTGACCTCGGTATGACAACTTGCGGCAACAAAAACAGGAGCAACTTGTGTTGGGCAACTTGTGTTGCCCTGATCGCTGGCTGAGCGACTTTCGGGCCGGAAACACGACAACACAGCTTCGATGGTAGTGCTAGTACCCTATCAATAACGTCTTACTCAAATAAAGCCTTTCAAAATGTTATTTAACAATAATGAGGGCTGGCGTGCAGCTAAAATATTTTTGATTAATATTTCTACTGCGTAGTTACGGAAAGCGATTTTCAAACTGGTCACAGCTACGGTAGTGAACGTTCTGACTGGTGTTGAAATTAGAACTGCCCAGAGAGCAGTTCACATTACTGCTAGTGAAATAACATGCCATGCCTGCTCACCCGCTGATAAAGAATAATAAAAATATCCAGAAAAGCAAAATTTTTTTAAAATTCAAAGCATTAAAACGACCACTTTGATCAAGATTGCTAATGCTTGTTGTCAAAATTCCTAGGACGTTTTGGAGAACGAAGCGATCACATATCAGGCGGTAGGCAGGTAGACATCGCTGAAAAATATTTATTCCACCGATTGTTATCAAGGACGATTGTGTCGGTGTCGCAATTTTTAAGCACTGTCAGTTCAGCTCAACACCACGCTACAAAAGACGCTTAGGGGTACTGCCGGTGCTAACTCAAATTTACAGAAGAAATAGAAATTGCATGAAACAAGAGCCGGAAAGAAACACTTCATACGGTGGCGTATATGGCGAACATATATCAGCGATGTCACCTTCCTCGGTTAGGGCTACAGGCTTTGTCAGCGAATAAGAACATTTTGATAAAAAAATAGTAGAAAATACTCCCGTGGGAAGTTTTCTAATCACAGTCACTGGTTGAAGTCGTACCGTGGTGCGTTCCGGCCCTTCGAACGCACTAAAGGCCAGTTCAGACACTTGCGTTCGACTGCGGTGCGTTCGACTACGGAAGCGCGACTGCGGTACGATGCGGAGTACGCTTGCGGACAGCTTGTACACACAGTTGCGTCGAAGCGCCGTCCGCCGCAGTCAAGAACCAATAGGAGCTTGCTATCGGCGCTTGCGGCGCACCAATCGAAACCGCGACTTGCAAAGCGAATGAAGTCAAGCAACTATGACACTATGATCACAACAAACATGGCGGCGTCCAGCGGTAGCATCGCGACTTCTCCGTGTTCGCCGGGGTTGTTGAGACTGGAAGAAACAGAAAACCTGAGGAATCTCTTCCTAGACTGCGTGCGGGGCTACATTGCACAGGCCGGCAGTGAGACGAACTGGCCCCTGGTTGTGCGGGCTACCACCGCGATGATTTTGCTCCAGCGACGACGCCACCCCGGCCGCGAGTGGGTCCGATCACTCCTGCGCTCCCGCGAAACTTTCGGGGAGTACCACCATTTAGTTCGCGACATGCGTTTGGACAACGGCCAGGACTTCTTTCAATACTTCAGAATGACGAGGCAAAGGTGAGTATGTAGAAGTAACTTTGGTAAGAGGGATCTGTCCCAGTTTTTCATGTAGGGCTCTGCGGTGCATGGAAGGGCCGAATTTGCCTCGCAAATTTTCTGCTGCCTCGGTTTCACCCGATTTCGTGGGGTTTTGTGGGGCACTATCCTTGTGGCTACCACTAGAAATAGAGCTGGATTACTAGCTGTCTTGGAAGAGGTGGCAAAAATGATTTGCTGGTCGCGTAGCATTACTGAGTGTTTTGTTTTGGCTTCCCTGCAATCGCGCGCTGTTCTGTTTTAGGTCGCCGGCGGTTTGATTTTGGTCGCTGGAAATTAGTCAGCGACGGCGTTACGTTTCAGAACACTTCAGCAGTGTTCATGTATGAGTCAAATTAGGAATTCCGTCTGACTAATGCACGAGCGTATCTAACACGAAATCATTTATGCAATACAAGTGCATGTCATTGATGTAGTTGCGAAATGTTGAATTTGGGATGACGGCACAAGGTTTTTATCTTTAAAAAGTAGTAAGTGTTAGGCAGACCTATTGAGAACATTTCAAGGTTATAACTGGGAGTGCAGTCCCTCAAACATTATTTACATTCCAATGTTACTTAACACACTTTCACCAGTTCGGAGAACCAAAGTTTTAGTTTAGCGCGCCTGCAAACCTCGATTTTTCTCTGCCTAGTTCTGCTCGAGGAATTGCATTACTTTCTACGAGGTGCATAATTCGGTCACAGTATGTAGTAAGAGTAATACAAGATAACAAATTGCGAAGTTATTTACGCTGTACATTGTGTGCCTGCACCATAGTATGAATAGCACAAACAAGCAATCTGTATTTTATATATTTTTTAAAAATTGCAAGGTTATCAATCATCCAATTAATATGGCAGACCGCACTTTGAGCACTATTCAAAGGATTCGAAGTTGTGGCTCCTGAATGTGTCGTCTCAGCAAAATGCAGAAAAGGACGGATGTCGTGTTCGTGCTCTGTATATCCACTTAAATTGACACTTTTCTTTCTCTTTTTAATGCACAGGCACTGTTGGGTCGCCATTTTACCAAACTACGACAGCAGAGCCTGATATCTTTGTTTGCAGCAATTATGAAATGCACTGGTTTATAGGTCTCGAGGTATTCATGGTTATTGCAATAGCACTAAAACCTCTTGGTCTGCAGATTCGACCACCTCCTCTCGCTGGTCGGCCCCAGCCTACAGAAGGAAACAACCTTCTGGAGGGAGCCCATACCACCAGCTGAAAGGTTGGCCCTGACAATCAGGTATGTCAAAGCTACTGCTCCACTAACGAGCTCTGTCACACAAGACGTGAGCACTGTTTCAAAAATAGGTCCATACTTATTCGTTCAAGTGGTGCAATCGACGTCCCCTCACCTTTGGCCAAGGGAAGAATAAAATCCTGATTTCTTAATTGCAGCTGTTGTTAAGGGCTAATAATTTAATAGATAATGTTAGTGGATTTGTTCACGATGGTTCAGTTTAGCGAACATAATACGAAACAATGGTGTTTGACAGCACGGCAGATATTGCTTTCCAAAGTGGTACAGTAAACAGAGACCTAAATATTGCCGCATGCATGGCCGAGTGGCTCACACACTTGGCTGTTACGCGAAGGGCCCCAGGTTTGATGCCTGGGGCCCTTCGCTCACACACTTGGCTGTTACGCAAAGGGCCCCAGGTTTGATGCCTGGGAGCCTCACGTCACTTTAGTTAATTTGTTAGAAAGTTTTGAGTGAGTGATCATACATACTAGGTGCTTTCGGAAGCCACATGCCTCTGCCCGCATCACATACAATTTGCGACATGTAGTATAATGCTTATAATATAACCACTCTCTCTGCAGTTGCAACCAGTCATTTTGCATTTGTCTAGGCTACAGTTGCTTGTTAACATTTCAGGTACCTTGCTCATGGAGCATCCCAGGCCATCTGTGCGATGACCTTTCGAATAGGGCGGTCTACCGCAAGTGAGATCATCCAGGAGACCTGCGAGGCCCTGCGTGCAGTTTTGGAACCCCTCTATCGCCCTGTAGGTACCCCATTTTCACCCCTTTTAAGGCAGGAAAACTTTGATGCCAGAAGACATATCCATTTTCTAAATCATTTTTGTGGTTTTGAGTGAACGAACAAAATGTATGCCACTGTATAACATTTTTAACCAACAGTTGCGCCACCTGCCTTGCCTTCAATGTCAAGAGCTCTGCTGGAAACCACACATACTTTTGTGCTACAATCTTTTATTCAATTTACATTATGAAACATCTCGTCACATCAAATTGTTCCGGTTCGAAAACTGAACACGTCCGCCATCTTCAGTAGCCACAATGTGACGTAAAATGTAGACGCACAGCGAAAGCAAAAAAGCAAAAAAAAAAAAGAAGTAAAATGCAGGTTCACAGCAAAAGGACATACAATGTAAGTGCACACTGCCACTGGAGCACTTAGTTATGGCGGGCAAGCGCTATCCCGCACTCCGTCTCTCCAGCGTGCTGTGCAGCCAAAGCCACAACATTTGTAAGTCAATCAAGAGGATAAACGTCGCCTCTGTCTTCCTCATGTGAGCAGAAACTGTCAGTTTAGATCTGCATGCTGCAGAGTCACCATGCAGAGTGGTGTTTACCCTTCTGGGTGGTGCAAGAGTGCCTTAACTCTGGCTGCACTGCACATTGTTAGTGCGGCAGAGTATAGAGCAGTTATCGTTCTAGCTACTCAATCATGTGACGGGATATACCCACTTTTTCAACTGGTGTCGAAAGAGGTAGTTAGATTCTGCTGGCCACCACTTAATCGCCCACCGTGTCTTGGGTTAGCACTTTTATCGCACTTGTGCAGTATTGGTTGACACAGCATAAACATCAGATTCGTCATGTTACGAACAGGCCCTTTCAAGAAATCTGCACAGGTCAAGATGTTTCACACAATTTTTGTGACAACTGTGCTGTTTCATAATTTCACTCGGGCCCCCATTTTCCTGGCATCTTGCCTGTGGCATGGCTAGCCACCGATATTCAGCTGCAATCAAATGCTTGCGTCAATGTGAATTGGAGAGAGCTGAATGGACTCTTCACCTTAGCGTACAAGCCCGGTCCAGAGGTTAGGGATAATTTGTCATGTGACAAATAGTTGACACGAGAGTCTCTACAATGGCGTCCTCCATAAAGTTGGCTGTTTGCATGGCGGCATCAAACTCTTACGGATCAAATTATAATTATGCTCTTGGCATATTTCCTTTTCTTTTCTATATGCCCATGCATAGTTCGGTGCTAGCACCAAAATATCTGTTTTCTTTGTGCCCCATTATGTCCATGGTGCACCAGCCTAGTTGTGCAGTAAACATTCCCAAGAGACGATTTGTACACTCAAGTTTTATACGGGTGTGGTTGTTGTTGTTAAAAACCTCTCTTATTGAATCCAATAAGAATATAGAAAAAAGGAAACGCTGGGTGGCTGCCCTATTCGGGGGCTCTACCGGCGTTGGACGCTATTGCCACTCTCGTTGCCAGCAGTAACTGTTGGCTGAGGTCTTTGCTGCGTAACACGGCCCCCCATTGTTCCGTCTTCGGATTCGTGAATGGCACTAGGCCTCGGATCTTCTGACAGGCCCACACGACGAGATACGCATCGGCTCGTTCGCACCCGCAGTGCGTGCATGCGGGAGACGGGTGGGACGACGGGTACCACGCGTTGAGTCTGTCTGGCGTTGGTAGTGAATTCGTCTAGAGTCTTCGTATAAGGTGTTCTTCTCTCGAGAGATTCTTATATGGAAGAGGGAACCGCCACCTGGCGAGTCGCATGGCATTTAGTCGTTCGGAGTATGATGCCACGTCGTCAGCGTCGTCGCCGCGGGAGGGGAGGCCCGTTTGGGAAGTAAACCTTGGGCCGTGGCGTGAGCCGCCTCGTTCCCCCTGCGTCTTATGTAGTCCGGCGTCCACACGACATGTACCGATTTCGGTGGGTGCTCACGAGCCAGTCTTGCTGCTACGTGTCCGACGGAGCCCGCCTCAAAGTTTCGACACGCTGCCCGAGAGTCTGTAAGCACAGTCACTTTCAAGTTCCAAGTGATGGGCAGAGCTATGGTCACCATCTGAATGCGGGTTGCAGACTTGATCTTCTTCACCGACGCTGCACTGATTGTCTTCTCGCTGTCCGAGGACATCATGGCCGCCGTTGCGATTCCGTCGTGTCCCTGGGCCGCGTCTATGTACGCGGTTCCGCTCCTGCAATCCCACGTGCGCCCCAGGGCCTCGGATCTTGCTCTTCTCCTGTCTGCAGCTCCCTCCGGATGCATGTTTTTCGGTATTCTGCTGATCTTGATCTTGGCTCTGACTTCTCGAGGAAGGTCCTTGGATGGAGGGGCCCGGCTCCCATGAGCTTCCAGGTTCAGCTTCCCAAGCAGCCACCTGCCATTGGCCATCCCGTCTGGCCGTTTGAGTTGCGCTGCAATCTGTGCGTCTCTCAGTTCCTCCAGAGTGTTGTGTACACCCAACTCCACGAGCCGCTCAATGTGTATGCTCTGGCACTCCCAGTGCCCACTTGAAGGCCTTTTTGATCATGACGTTCAGCTCTCCCAGTTCGGTCACTGTGAGGTGAAGGTAGGCTTTCCTGTACGTAATACGGTAATACGATTATACATCCACAGGACGTCCTGTGTAGACGTGTGTGGCCGGAAGCCGAACTGAGTGTTTGCCAGGACTGAGTGCTTCTCGATATACTTCGTCAGTCGGGTATTGATCACCCTCTCGAAGGCGGGTTTTGCTTGAAAATATTTGAATGTCTCTACATTTCACTTTCTTCTGGCGTTTACACACTCCACAGCAACGCACAGATATTGAACAAAAATTTCAGGTGAAGCGATCAGAGCTGTTGCACAGCTTTGTTCGGGAGGTGGCACTCACGGTGGACTGCTTCGTCCAACTGATTTTGCAGGAGGAGTAAGATTTCGTCGTCTTATTCCTTGAACTGGCAGCTTGGCAGGTGGCGCACGAAGAAGGTGGCTTTAGGGAGAGGTTTTGTAATAGAATACTATTTATTTCACTTTACAAATTAAATGCACGTTATGTACACAATAGGGGACAGTTGTTATTTCAGTCAAATTCCAAAGAAGCCAAAAGTCTGAACCCGTCGCCTGTCATGTACTTTTGGGTCGTACGTCCTCCTCACGCTTAAAGGGACAATGAAGACGATTTTATTTAATTTTTTTGAATGGTGTTTTTAGGCTTCTTGGGAACATAGCATGGTGCCCAATTTTTTGTAGACATTTGTGACGCGTATTTCTGTGCCTATGAAAGAAGTAAAGAAACCGAAACTGAACAATCTCCATTCTCGTTTCTGGGCCTCCGAAAACGGAGGTGACGTAGGGAGTGACGTCAAGTGTGAATAGTCGGTATCGGTAGTATTTAGGAGATCGAGACTCTGGTAACCGCGGTGGGTTATAGCAGCGCGGTGGACCGGTCGTTTCGCCGAATCTGTCAACATGGACGGCAATGCTGCTCTCGCGAGCGAGTTCGAGCTTCCGTTCACTGACCGAACACCAACGGAACGGGAGTATGTGTGTGGCGGACCCGACGGAGACCGCCCAGCCGGCAGTGAGCGGCCCGCACGCCGAAGGACGGACGCGAGCTTCGAGGGAGATGCCGAGGGGAAAGCGGTAGCGATCCGGCCGTTCCGGGATCCGGTTCCTCCGCGGACGTCCTCTTTTCGTCGTCAAAGATCACGAACAGCAACCCACACGTGAAAACTAGCGTCGCCCGAACGAAGACTGGTCTTCAGTCGACCTTTAGAACAGCCATCTACCGCTACTATTTTGCAGAATCCTTCGAGTACCGTGTTCTTTTTTTAATTTTATTTTGTTTGCCCATAGTTGCTCGTTGCCCGTTTCGCGTCCAGCGTAGCAAAGAAAAAAAAACAATTATGCTGTTTTATTTATGATTTAGTAATCATTTCCGGTCCGATTTATTCTTTTCGTGGTTATTCAAGCGGAAATTAGAACAGTATTCCTAAAAATCGCGAACCAAAACGTGACCGAGGGCACGTTTCTCGTTTCGACCAATCGCTGACGCGTCTTTTGTGACGTCGCGCTTCTTGGCCCCGCATCAGTCACGTGAGCTCCGCTTCTCCTGTCTTCTCCCGTAACTCTCGAGGCGTCGCCCCAGTCGATCCCGGTGCGATTATTACCGCGTCTGTTTAATTGATTTGCGCGGCACACAAGCGCCGGTTTCGGCTGAAATTTGGGCAACGTGGCCTGAGACGTGCCTGGAACCCAGTTCAATCGCCAAAAAGATGTCCGAAATTGCCTTCATTGTCCCTTTAAGAAAGGGCTGGCAAATAATTTTGAAATCTGTCGAAGCCACGTGCTGTCCCTCGTCCCACAGTTGAGTGGGCTATGACTCGCACATTTGTCAAGTCCCCAACGATCCTGAGGTGACAGCCCCATAGCCTCGACAGTGGTCTCGGTCCCCTCCAGCAGGGCTGGGCAGAGATGCTCAAAAAAGTATTCTAGAATAAAGATACTGAGATGTGTTGTGCTCTCGCCAGGCACGTAGCTGCTCATTAGGCAGATAGTGAGACAATCCAGATTGAAAAATAATTTCGATATTCGTGCTCCTGGGGGCCAAAGAAAGAGGACTTAAGTGTTTTTAGTGCACAGTTCGTAGGCGACCATTCCCGCATATCGTGGCGTCGCCATCGCCATCGGCGTCAGCATAACCAGAGGAGGAGGAAGAAGAAAACATATAATATTCTATATTATCCAGAGGAGGAGGGGAGGGAGGAGGAGGAGGGTGCAGAGGAGAGAAGAGAGTATGGAGGGGAGGGCATAGAGGGGTACGGAGGTGTTATAGAGGGCACGCGATTACCTATTTTTAAATAATTGGTGTGTACTTATGCACTATTTATAGGTAGAAAAAAGCAAACCTATTCAAATCGGAACACCTTAAGAGCTGCGCTCCAATTTTGCATTACAGAGAAACATAAATGTATAAATTTTTCTCAAGTACAGTACCACTTCATTTAGCTGAGTTTAAGATGTTGTCTTCCCCTTTATTCTCCCTCTTCTATGTATAAGTTTTTTTCTCTTTCATGTCCCAGTCCTGAGTTAGGTTACATCATACCTTGTTAGGAGAGCAGCAACCATTGATAGGGACGTGAGCTTCCCATCAATCCACACCAGAAGAATAATATTTTGGCAACATGGTTACAGATACATTCAGAGGGCATGTTTAATATGTGCTGCGGCTTTTATGCAAATGGTTGGCCATGAAAATTTCAGAGGAACCCACTCGTTTGATCTCGATAGCCGACCCTATGCTCTTCAAGTGTTTAAACAACAGCTAGCAGAAAAGCCAAGCTCCAAAAAAATATGCAGTCATACAGTTCCAAAACTTGAGGCTTTTAAAAACTTAATCATTAGCTGCTGATGCCATTTAATTTATTGTGGACTCCCGTTTTTCTAGGTACCCAATTCTGCCCAGTGGGAGCGCATCGCAGCAGGCTTCAGCACTCAGTGGAACTTCCCGAACTGTGTCGGGGCCCTGGATGGAAAGCATGTGGCAATTGAGGCTCTACCGGGTGCAGGCTCCGACACGTTCAATTACAAAGGCTTTCACAGCATTGTGCTGATGGCCTGCTGCGATGCGAGCTACAAGTTCACCCTGGTGGACGTAGGGCAGCCTGGGCGGTACAGCGATGGCGGTGTGTTCCGCAACTCCGAGATGGGCGAGCGGATCCTGTCGGACACAGCGGGCCTGCCTCCGCCAGCGCACTTGCCAGAAACAAGGACAAAGCTCCCATTTGTGTTTGTGGGGGACGAGGCGTTTCCCCTGCTCACTAGTCTGATGCGCCCCTTTCCTCGTAAGGGCCTGAAGTTACCACAGAAAGTGTTTAACTACAGGCTCTCTCGAGCTAGGCGCGTCATCGAGAATACCTTTGAGATACTTGTGGCGCGTTGGCGCATATTCAGACAACCAATCCAGGCGTCCGCGAAGACCTTGGAGGCCGTTGTCTGGGCATGTGTCAGCCTCCACAACTATCTCAGGGCATCGGACGAGAGTGAGCGGGGGGAGCGCCTCTACTGCCCTGCTGGGTATGTTGACACTGACAAAGAAGGTCACCCGGGCCAGACCACCAACGGCCGCTGGCGGGTCGAGAGTGCCGACGGCACTGCTCTCTCGGATGTGGGGCGTGTCAGCTCCAACACGCATGCGACAGTTGCCAAAAGTGTCCGAGAGAAGTACATGAAGTACTTCTGCAGCCGTCGTGGCGAGGTCCCATGGCAATATAATGTGGTGCTGAGGGGAGCGGCACCGGCAGCACCTAATGCCTAGGATGCCTGACTATAGCCGGTGACAGGTCAAGCTCCTCCCACCTCTTTCCACTGCGGCAGAGCGAAGCTCGAGAGGTGAGCTCCTCTCCACCGTTCGCTCCGCTAAAATGGAAAGGGTTGGGAGCAGCTTCCACTTTGTTCTTGAACTGTCACCAGCTATACCGTATTTACTCGCATACTTCACAACAGGCATGAATATTTGGACTTTTTTTTTCTTGCATAATGAGCGCATTTTTAATTTTCAGCTCTGCAAGTCTTGAAGTGCGTGCGACTAAGCCGGCTATCCACCACAGCCCGCAACTTTTCTTTTTCCGCCAAGAGGCTAGGCCAAGTTAAGCAAAGCCAAGCCGCTCTCGTAATGGCTGCAGTGCGTGGTTGCGGAAGTGATCAACCGTAAAACCGAGCAGCGCGCATGCCTAGTGATGCTGGCGTCGAGGAATTGCCCAGCCCCGGACATGCTTCACCTATCTGATGCACTGATGTCAACAAACACGCCATCGTCTGTGATCCACTTTCGGACAGTGATATTGTGAAAGTGGTTAGGCCTAAGAATGGTTGTGTCGCTCTCCGTGCCGAGTGAGCTTCGTAGGGCGCTTTCTCTTCAGCAAAAGGCGTGCCAAAAGCGCCCTAAAAAAGGTTTGCAATTTAAAGAGCACGGTTACTGTGGTGCGGTCATGACCAGCCATGGGTGCGCCTCCATCAGTGACGACGTGCCGCAGTATCCTGCCATGTCATATTGGCACCTAAAATGGCATTTGAACAAAGTGTGTAAATGCAAAAATTTTACCCCATGTAAGGAACGCTGCCCCCCAAATATGTGTCAATTTTTCGGGAAAACAACCGTGTTCATTATGCGAGTAAATACGGTACGTAGATTGTTGGGACTGTAATGTGTATTTGTGAGCGGCATTCACAAAACATTTGGAAGGAAGGCAGAACTGAGATTTCAGTGTGTTTCAGCCCTTGTTTTGTGTCATTTGTTTTCTTAGTGAAATGCTTTTGGATTTGCCTGTATATATTTGCCATGTGAAATTGTAGGAAATAAATTTGCACTGAGATAACCTACAATTCCTTTGGGGAAGTACAGTGTAGGGAATTTATTCAAAGGCACATGTGGAGTATGCAAGGTCACAGTATTTATCACAGTAAAATGATGCAACTCTAAATAATACTTTGCTGTTCAACACTGCAAACATATTCAAAAACCTGCACTTAACATATGCCACACTTTTACATCGGTGGGGTCTTGCTTGTCCAAAATAAGCCTTTGTCATATTGCACGCACCTTAGCTGTGTTCAAATCTGCCAACATATTATGCACTGGACAGAAGACTTCTGGAACACAAGTTGTGTTCCAGCGCTCATAAAAAACAAAACTCAAATAATTTTTTTCACTAACACCTATGAATTTGTCTTTTCTATTCCTCTTAAAATATGCCTAACATATACTGAGGGAGCATGCAGTTAGTACAAGTTCTTGTGAGAACAGCGTAAAACATGGACAAAGTAGTGACTGTACAAACCAGGCAAATGTTTAACTGAAAGTTTCATTTGTGAAAAAAGCAACAAAGCCTTCACTTCTGCTCAGGAATGATGTGCATAGGCAAAGAACAAAGTTTTGTAATGCAGTGTCCGGACCATATTCTCTTATAAAATGTCACAGGGTGGGAGTAAACACAGGCTAGGTGTCGGACGACGTTCTAAAGATGTTGAGTGCGCACGTGCCCTACAGCGTACGCTGATTCACAGATTTTAAAAAGAGCTTAATGAAAAGGATCTTTAGAACGTCGTCTGGCACAGGTATTAATAGACCTGAGCTAGTGTTTGTTTACTTTCACGCTTTTTTATTGTATTAAAAAGTGTAGTCTTATGACACTGTAACAGAAAACCTTGTTCTGTGCCTGTGCGCATCACACCATATTAGAAGTGTCATTCCTGTTGTTTTCTTCCAAAACTTTGAGGTAATAGTTAAAGGGGCAGTGCAACGATTTTCAGACTTTGGCCAATTAACTGCGAAAATTAATCTATGTCGCATATGGAACGAAAAACCGAAAACCGTATTTTCTTGCGAGCGCTAGTTCTTATTTTAAAAAAAATGAAACAAATCGAAGGTCGAGGTGCCTCAACCTTCCACGCCGACTTTCGAGTGACATACTCTGGGGGTTCACGCGGTTTCCCCTTGGGCCCTCTCTTCAGAGACCCAGCCGCTTCCTCCGCGATTGTCGACTTTCAAAGGATTAGCCTCGTCGAAGGTCGCGGCGCGCGATGGACACAAAGGACGGATCACCACGGGGCTGACTGCGAGTGTAGTAGCGGAGGGAGACAGGGTTTGTTGACTTCCGCGTACCCCCAGAGACGCTGTCATTTTAGTTCCCGCAGCCACCACAGGCGGTTGCAGATCGACAAAATAAATCGTTTTTTGCCTTGCGATTACGCAGCAGAATAGCAGTCTTTCGGGGAAAGGTGACGCGTTTTTGGTCACTTGGGCTTGCGTGAACAATATAAAAAATGCAAACTGGCGATTCTTTCAACATTGAAACCGTTGCACTGCCCCTTTAAGGCCTGTATTGTCAAGTATGAATGTAACTAAAGGTTATAGAATGAATGTGAAATGAAGCCACAGGTTGGCAGCAGGTATTTTTCATGACTTAGCCAAAAGTAAATGCTATTTGAAATTGCGAACAAAGATAAGACTCAAATGAAAAAACTTGTGAACCTATACAGTTTACAACCTAATGTTCACACTCGTCAAAGTGACCTTGTTGCTGAAATTTATAAATTATTTTGTGTATTTAAACTTTGCTGAAGCCTGCAGGTGCTGAGGCACCAATGCTAGTTCGTGGCTGATGCTGAGTGCGAATGCCATGATGGCGGGATTACTACTGTCCATGTGTGGCCTTGTGCATGAATTTGCCATTGCGCTCGAAGTTTGTCCGAGCACCCTCAGGAGCTCGGATTCCTCTCGCGTCCGGATGTGCTGGGCGCTAGACCTGGCACGCCGCTTGGGAGCCGGTGGTCTTGGCCCTTCAGGAGACGCGGGCCTCTTCGTAGCAGCAGGCGCTGCTCCATTGGATTGACTCGAACGACCTGCCTGAGGCAGAAGATCCTCGTGTGATGCTGCTGGGCCTTCCAGGGGTGGGGTCAGCTGCGCCGCATTCGGTGTCTCGCCCCTCTCCTCCAAGTTCACCAGCAAGGAACATGTAGCCGAGGGCTCGAGGTCGTCACAATCCTGTCGAGGAAATTGCTTGCATAGAACACAGAAACAGACATTCCAAACAGCGCTGCACACTACAGGACAGTAACTTTTATGAAATTTTCGCAAACAAGTTTGATTTATCAACTAGACCAAAGCAATGGAAGCAGGTCAGGACAGCAATCCAGCTTCAGTGTCCAGGAGCCTGTTAGTAATCTCCGAAGCACATGTATTGTAAAACATGCCAATCACCAACTTTTCTTTTAACCCCATAACTATTTTGGATGAGCCTCACTCGTAAACGTGGAGCCATTCCCAGCCTGTTCAAGACAAGTTTAGCTCGTCTCCCTTCCTTAGTTTACCACTGGACCGTCGTGGATGGCCCAGACTCGCTCATGGCTTAGTTTGCGACTCTGCCAACAAATGAAAGTGTAGGTTCTTTGGTTAAGTTTCGCTCCTTTTTTCTTTGAGGCGGAAATTTTGATTTGAAAAACAAAAAGAGCTTCCCCACAAAAAAAAAGAAAGAATGTGGTGGGTCAGAAGTTGAAAAAAAAATGGTTATGGGGTTAAACTTGCCACGAAGCATACCAAATCGTTTTTGGCAACAGTAATAGGAGAAAAGCGGTTCAATTAGAATGCATACAAAAATGCTTATCAATGGGAATTGTTAAATAAAATATATAATTTCATGCCACAGTACGTCTTCCGTTCCTGCTTCAGGCGTCCCAGGCTGGCCTTCTGCAGCAGGGGTTCCTTTGCTACTGTAGACCCCCATCAGGATCTCTGCTTATCGAGGGAGGCACGAAAAATTTGAGAATGAAAGCAATGCACCTCCAAGCATAGTTCTTTTGGAAACGGAGAAACATAAAGGAGCTTTCAACTCGTCAGATTCTGTACAGGTACCATCACTTATAAAAACTTGCCTTGTGCTGTGGAGCCTTCACCTGGACTTGGCTCGTTGGTCTGGCCAGTGTTCGAGGCCCTCGACGCAGGTGCACGAACCATGGACCTACCACCAGATTAATCATTACAATCGCAAACATGTTCACAATTTGAAGTGTGTGGGCAAATGTTTGTCCCTACTTTCTGCGATGAATTTGCCCATCCAAGAATCCGAGGAATTTGTAGAGCACCCACGTCGGCTGCGTCACGTCTTCCCGGCCGGCACCACTTTTGCCCTTTGTGCCTTTTGACTCCTTGGCGTATCTGTCACGAATCAGCCGCCACCTGCGCTTGCACTCCGCCTCCGTGACGCCTGAAATTAGGAACCTCATCAGGGCGGCACCAGCAAAATGAAAGCAATGGATTGCAAAAAGATACGATTAGAGGCAAAGAATGCACAATAATTACTCTCCCCCACTGAGGTCATTCGGAAAACAAAACAAGAAAACAAGGTACTGATGTACTTAATAAATATTGGTGCATTAGTTTTCCGTGTATACTGCACAAGATAGACGCACAACCCAGTTTTCAACATGCATGCTGCTAGAATATTTGCACGCCAATTTTTTTTTATTCAAAAGCGGGACTTATCAGCGGCGCCTTGAGCATGTTTGCGCGCACAGCTAATGCACTTGTGGTAGGTAATAATAGCTGCCTGGAGGTTTTATCACGCGTGCTCATCACGTGGTTGTAGAACAACGCATAATAAAAGCTGGGTGCCTGCATCAAGTAACGTTTCTGGTCGCGCTAATTCACGTTGGCCTTTCGATCAATGAAAGGAAAGCCAACGCCGGGAACGTATGCGGTTCACGCGCTCGCATTCACTGTATAATACTATCTAAGTAAACTATCAAAAACAAAGCGTAGGCAAACGCACGTGCAGAGTGCTACTTGTTTAATTTTTTGCTTAAAAAAAAAAATACCGACGCCAGCGCGCAAACCGCCCATTCACACTGGAAGCGGATCCGCGTTCGCAAAGCGGTTGTATGAAGATCCAGTACAATTGCACGCGCACTCGATGACATCAAGTGCGCGTGCAATTGTACTGTATCTTTATACAACCGCGTTGGCAACCGCTTTGCGAACGCGGATCCGCTTCCAGTGTGCATGAGCGGGAAGCGCGTGTACCTACGTTCCCCTTGATGCAAGCCGGGCCAGCCGGGCGTCTTGGCGCCGCTATTTCTTTGCTTGTGTGATAAAGCACGTGCAGTTGCATTTGCCTGCCAAACCTACCGTCGCGTGCATGCACGCATGAGGCAAAAGACGGGACGCAATGGTTTCAGACGTCTATATTGAACAAATGCACCTTACCCATTTGCTGCGCGATATATGCCCACGCGTTGTCTCTTTTAGTACTGTCGCGGTAGTCAGACCGGCTCGTGTCGTATAGCCAGGGGTGCGATTCGACGTGCATGATGAGCGCCTCCTGGTCGCTCACCGTGGGCTCCCCTGGCTTTTGTTGGGCTCCTCTTGATTCCATTCCGTGGGGAGTGCTTGATCTCGACTCGACTACAGTAGAACACACGACCGTCACCGGCGCAGCCAAGGCGCAGCAGACGTCCCCGACCGGAAAAACGGGACGAACCTGATGTAGTTGCCAGCGCCGCGCATGCGCTTCGGCGTTCTTTTTTTCGCGAATTGTGATTGGTCTACCGCAAGCCACCGCATGCCCCTCCGCACTGGAAAGTTGAGCCTGGCCCAACTCTGTTGCGGTGCGTTGCGGAAAGCCAAGCGTCGTCGGTTGCTAGGCGACCCGCTTCTGCAGTCGACCGCAAGCATGCCGTTCCGCACTGGAACGCAGTCAAACGCAACTGTCTGAACTGGCCTTAACACTTTGTAGAGTCACATTTCCAGCGATTCCGGGCCGCACACGAACGAAGGTGAACAATCAAGATGGCGGAGTGTTCCGCGTGTTGTTCCCGCCGTCAGCGCGGTGTAACAGGGTCGTCGGACAACAAATCGACCAACACAGTTGCCGGGCGGCAGCAACATGTTGCCCGACCGTTGTTGTGGCCGCGATGTGACAGGGTCGCCGGCAACACGATTTCCTCGTGTTGCCGGATAGAGTTCTCCAACTGTTGCCTCAGTGTGACAGGGCCTTTAGAGCAACAAGCATCCTCGTTTGTTGCTGCAACAAAAGGCATTACAACGCTTCTCAACGTCTCTTAGTGAACCGGATGTATTTTTTAGCTTCTTTTCATCATATTGGACCAATTTTAAAAGCTACGTTTTTTTGTTTTTTTTGCAGTCCAAAGTTTAGGGCTGGACCACTTTATTTGTGAATTCCAGCCATGCTATCTGCATCTCATTCACCCTTTTTGTGTAGCAGTTTTTTGCGAGCACTTCAGAAATAGGAACGGACTTTTTTCGTTCTCTTATTTTTACCCCAGCAAGACACATCGTATCTCAAACACAAATGTTTTATAAAAAAAAAAAAGAAGAAAAGAAGTAGCTGACGTAGTTAGTGATTTCGGGCTTGAGGAGGGAGTCAAACTCGTGAGAGGGGCTTAGCTACCTGACCTTCGCTGCCTGCGGCCTCAGCATACGTCTATCTTGAGAGTAAAGTGCAGTACTGCCGGCCCGTGCTCTGCATTTTGAACGGCATCGGGAAAGGTACGCGTACGCAAACGTGCGTTGACATTGCCTTCTTTTAACCGACAATTTAATTAATTATTTTGGGAGTGTATACATGGTGATTTCATTTCCTTATAACTATATTCATATCAAAAGGTTGTATTATCTTGTTCACCAACTTCTGAACCAAGTCTCAACATGTTCACACCCAAAAGGAAGAAGAATATAAATTGAAACCTTATTTATTATATAATTGTCGCGTGTACCTATACGCTGAATTACTAACTCTGTATTCTACCGTTTGGAAAACTTCGCCGGTATAGTTAGAGGTACATAAATTAATTCTTATTCCAGGTTTGCCCAGTTGTACCGAAATTGCAAAACTTCATCAGTTTCGCGATTATGACAATATCAAACACCGGCGCAACGACGAAGCTCTGTTCTTCCTTCAGTGTAAAGAGAACTTCTATTGATTCGCTGGAGAAGTAGGATGCACTGTACCAAGCATTCGTAGGAACAATATTGAAGTACTCCTATCTAGTGCCTCAGTTGACAGGGTGTTCAGCGTTGAAGTCGACACCTTCACGACGAAATGAGGCAAGATGTCTCGCGAGATTTTCGGAGAGCCAGCTGTTGCTAAAAATACCCAAGGTCAATCATTGGGACTGGCGGCAACAATAAACGCCCGAATGACCATCTTCCCCTTGTTTTTTTACTTGAGGACAGTGATGCTGGAAGTAACGCCACGAAAGTAACGGATTTCGTTTTTGGGGTAACAGTCACTTACTTTTATGAAAAGTTAACTGTAATTGAAATTAATTACAATTTAGCCTTGTGTGATTGTAAATGTCATTCCTTTCTTTTTTGGTACCGTGTGCAAGTATGCTCTGAAGGAACAAGGCGCGCAAACATTTTTGGATGGATATTCAAATAAGCTATGAGAGGTGATATTTCAAATGTTACGTCTTTACTTTAACGAAGCGTGAGCACGAGTCCCCAAATCAAAAATCGCCAGCATCACGGCGGTGCACACACCGTCGCCAAGAGCAGCGATATTATCGTGCAATGCTTTGGAGAAAATGTCGGTAGTACGTTGTCGTTTTTTGACATTTATTTATTAAGGCTAACGCTTCTTCTCGAGCGAACTTCCTTGAAAAGACAAGTTAGGCCCTTTAAAAGGGATACTGAACCAAGGAATTTAGTGTCCATAATAAGTGGCGCACATTCTTTCCACGAGCCAGCAGCCGCCGGTGTGCGCGAGCACACGCAACAAAAATGACGTCAAAGACCTCCATTCGCGGTTAAGATGACAGTGAAATATATGGACTTCGGGCCAAAGGAGAATAAAGAAAAGTTTTTCATCTACACAGTGGTGTCTGGTGTAAAAGGTAAGCGATTGATTGGTCTAACAAGCACGTAGCTTTCCCTTGTAGAGATGAAAAGCCTGTATTTATTCTCCTTTGGCCCCGAAGCCCATGCATTTCACTGTTCTCTTGCGCGAATGGAGGTCTTTGACATCATTTTCGTTGCGTGTGCTCGCGCACACCGGCGGCTGCTGGCTCGTGGAAAGAACGTGCGCCACTTATTATGGACACTAAATTCTTTGGTTCAGTATCCCTTTAAAGGGATTGTCCGGTGAAAACCGGAAGTTCTTAAGATTTCGTGATGGTTACCTGGTGGGAGCCTAATGATTTTCATAGGCCATTTTTATTCCATTAAACGACACCCCAATTTAGTGTAATCAACGACGGATAATTGAACGAAACTCCATGCCGAATTTCGCAAGTATCAACAGGCTGCACTCCCATGCCTGACGTGACGTCATACCAGTCTCGCAATTGTCATATCCTATGCCTCATTCCTCCGTGGGAACACAGTGCTCCCGACGCACCGCAGCATTCCATATTACTCGCCACTGTAAATGTCGCGGAGAAGTGTGGAGCGTGACAACCGCACAACGAAAATACCCTTTCATTCTAAAAAAAAAAAAATCTAGCGCAGAAGCGAGGGTGAACCACGTCGTACCGCTCACGCGGAGGACAAAATTCGAAGTGCACTTCAGTTCGGCGCCTTCTTTGCCTGATGTTACCTCAGAAACTCCGCTTCCCTGAAGGTGGAAGAGGAAAACGCCGTTTATGCACGCTTGGGTTAAAATACAATTACTCCTCCAGGGAAGCACACAAAATTCAGATTTGTCGTGGAAGATGCTCCTACAGCCATTGACAATGAGGTCTAAATGTTTTCGTGAATACAAAATTTGACCGGATAATCCCTTTAAGGGCTGCGCTTTTACGGTGGTCATCTTAAATCACCTTGAACGTTGCAAAAGAACTGTAGAAGCTCGTTGTCAGCACGCGCTCATAAGTTGCGCACACAGCTATGGTCGCCATTGAGTGCTCCCTATTCGCCTCCAGATTCGATCGACACGGCTCATGTGGTGAAAAGCAGAACTACGCTTTGTTTTCACTTACTTGGAGCAAACCGAATGCTACGGACGAGAGGCCGAAGCCACGGGAGGCACCAATGCAGCACTCGCGCACTGGAACCAACTGCTAAAAGCTCGTGCTCTGTACCCTTGCGCGTACTCCGAGCCGTTAAGGCCGGTTCAGACACTTGCGTTTGAGTGCGTTTGACTGCGTTGCGGCGAGAACCGAAAGCGAGTCACCGGCACATCTGTGCTTCGTATGAAGCGTGGAATCCAATTCAAGGAATCTTCTTGACACGCGATATAAGCAGCAGGGATGTCCTGGTGTCTCGCTGCCGCAACGCAGTCAAACGCAGTCAAACGCAACTGTGTGAACCGGGCTTTAGTGTGGATCAGAGCCGTATATTAGGAGAGTTTGGACAATAGGCGGAGCAAAGGCCGCCGCCAGCGCCGAATATTCCCCCCACGCTTAGAGCGTAAACTAAATTTGTGACACAGCGTCGACCAATCAGGAGACCTCTACTCCATCTCACAAATGTCGACAGTGAAGACAAAGGCACAGGCGCGTGAGCCTAGCTCAGCGAAACGCTATTGTTTGTACGAGACCTCGTGCATAGGAGGCACTTTCCAAAGCCACGCGCTCGTGCCCATGCCTTTGTCTGCACTGCTAGAACAGCGTCCTGAGACTGGCTGAAAGAAAGCAGTGCAAAGGGTGGGGTGCGCGAGCGTCTTGAGACGCGGAGTTTCGCTCGGCACGGCTCAAATTATACTTCGTTTCACTTTACCTGCGAGCGAAGCCAAAGCTAGATGCGCGAGACCAGCGCTCTTTGCATTTCTCCCCAGCTCGCGCGCTCGAGCAAAGCCTGAACGCACGGAGCTTCCGTGCTCGCGCTTCCAGTTTTGCCTTCGCTCGCACATAAGGTGAAACGAAGTATAGTCGTGGTACAAATTTAGAGCACGCGACCACCGCTAGGGGCTGTTTCGCGGCCTGTGGTTGGCCCGAGATGCTCGCCTATTCAAACCAATGTATGACCAAACTCTCTCAATAAACGGCTCTGGTGTGGATGCTTGGTCTCCATCCGCATTGTGGAATGATGGCACCACCACGTGCCTCATAGAGAACCATGGATAAACAAAAGCACGCTTGCACACTATTCAATCTGGGTCTCGAGGCCGATAGGGGGTATTCACTGGAAGTCATAGCTGTCTGTGCAACTGATCAGAGCGTTGTGACATCAAGCTTTCACAGTTCTTTTGCAACGTGCATTCCGCAGCATCAGGATTGCCGCTCTTAGCACCCTATTAATGTGAGCCCGCACTGAGCATGCGCTTTGAACATCGCCCTCAAATGTGGCGTCCAGTGAATACCATCTATAGTGTTCATTTTATGCGCTATAAAGAGGGCAAGGAGCGTTATCAGAACAGTTATTAAACGCCAATAAATGTTTTCATGCTGACGCGCCTAGAAATCTAGTCGGGCCACCGTGGATAGGGAACGCTTTGTTTGGGCGCCAGTTTGGAAACCGTTGGTACGCCTCAGCAATGCTTGAGTATCAGACGATCTACCCGCATCAACAGCAAGGTGACGGCGCCTAGAGGATGTATAGACGCTTTCAGCGAGCGCCAAATTGAGCCGCCATAGCCGACCTTTTCTTGTCTTACCGAGATGCCGATCCACTGAAGCGGGCGTTGACGAGTCTCCACAACGGCCTATGCTGGGGAGAAGGACGCAGTAGAATCTAAAATGGCAATGACCTGACCTACTGTGATAATGATGAAGTGGAGCGAACGGAATAAGAGGGAACAAAAACTGAAGGTCGGTTATGGCGGCGCCCATGCACAGCTGCCTGAAAGCGTCTATACTTGCAAACGTCTATAGACAAGACGAAATGCATTTCTCTTTATTCAGCTTTTTTACACACTTGCCTTTATTTTGACAACAGGAATCAAGATACTCGCGTTAGGTAGAGTTGGGCCTAACCGCGTCTAGTGGCCGCAAAATACGGGGCGCTTTTAAAGGGGTAATGATACAATTTTTCTACTTCTTCCTCCTTAGCATTATTCCTTAACTGAAGGCGAAATAAGAAATCACGTCGCCGTGACAATCTTCGGCACCGGTGCGATGACTCCAAGCTTCCACCGTTCTTTTTGAGCACACCATTGAACTTGTCATTCGCAAGTGACGATAAGTTCCACCAGGGCACTCATTGGCCACGAACGCGAGTCCAAATCTTCATCGACGGATTGAGTGTTGACGAGCGCAAAAGTCCAAGTGACGCAGTTCTTGTGTTCAGTGTGTGAGCTGTTGGCGGCTGACGTCATTTTGGCACCGCTGATGTGCTTTGGGTACCGCGGATGTATCATAATGAAAAGGCAGAGAGCTTTCAAGGAAAGGAGGTACGAAATTGTCCGCTATATTTTCAAATGTTCCTACCGAAAAGCTTGCTTTTTGACTTTCTACCCTCTTTCTTTTGGCCCACTAAACGATATGTGATTAGTAAAGTTCCAATTTAAAATAATTTATCCCAGCCCAAAACTAGTTTCATTGCCTCTTTAAGGCTGCCCGTGCAACTTGGGCATCACACTTGTGGTGAAAGCCATCTGATTTCAATTTTTATCTGATTTCAGTGGCAAGCATGATACCGATGCTCCCCAATCGGGGCAGTTTTTCATGACATATGAGAAGAAATAAAGAGGGCACGCGCATAGATATGATCGGTGCCAAGGTGCATGAGCTCAAGTACGCTCATTGTTTTGACAGCATTGCCAAGAAAAGCTGTTCCGCACGCACAACCGGAGCCTTCGAAGCATGTTCTTAAAAGGGCTCAGCAAAGCGTTTCTGGCCATGTTTTAATTTACATCGCGTTCGCCCAAACTAGTGAGTGGAACTCTATAGACCCTTTTGCTGTTTACAAACATGAACTGCCTCCTGCGTCCCAAGCAACTTCCGGTCGCTCCGTCTTTGCAAGTCTGTCGAGCTTGCCTATGTCGCCAGTGCTAGAAAGCATAAACGCTACACGCACATCAAAGTTGGAGATTTAAAGAGGGCCCTCGGCTGGTCAATTTAACGTCTTGGAGGAGGCAAGTTGGTTTACAAGAGTATTCGAAAATATTTAACATATCTCGGGCTTCTTCGTTCTTTTGGCGTTCACCTGGAGAATTGGTGGTTAAACGTTTCATCGACATTTCAAACAGCGGTGTTAGGGTGGACTTTGTTCATACTTTTTATAAACCGGAAGTTCTCTGAGACGTCAAAGACTGGAACACCTCCTGGTGGCGTTTGCCATGAAAAGGGTCTATAGACGATTGCAAGCAGGGCATTCTGGCCGCCGCCATTTCTTTGCTCGTGCGGTCAAGTGCGTGCGTTTACAAGCTTGCCAATGCTACGTTCACGCGCACGCTGCAAATGCTTGCACGCATGGGGCACCAGTGACGCGCCATGCTTGCAATTGTCTATACTCCGTTTCATACTCCTTAGCATGGACTAACTGCGAAGGCTGTGCAAGCGCGAGCGGGTAGCCTTGACTGCCTTGACTTATAGCACCCGCTGCACGAGCGCCCGTGCAGCTGCCGAGACTTTATCCATAGCAACTAGCTCGCGCTTTTAGCATGCGCGGCTAACAATAGTCCAAGCTAAGGTGAGACGAAGTATAGTATGCAAAGCTGTCAAAGCTACTGGCTCGAGCGCGATAGCTTCATCTATTGTTTCATTTGCGCGAGAACGGGTGCAGATGCGTCAAGGAGGTCAAGCCCCATGCTCGCGCCAGCACCGTTGACAGCGTTGTACAGTAAGTATGAAACGGAGTATAGCACATTAAATATAAAAAAAAGGAAAAATCTGATGTATTTTTTAACATAATAGGTAAAAAAAGTTCCAAATTTTGAGCAGTTTTTCTTATTCTTGATGACGTCCTTGGTCTGAACCAATAGAGAACCGAAATGACAAGAGCGTGCGACAACCATGCGCGATCTTCCTAATTGTTGGAATTGATATCCAGTTATGAAGATGCGAATGTCCCACCAATTTATGGGTGTTCCAAGCAACGAATCACGCGCTTAAAATGATCCGAAGAGGTCACGTGAACCTATTCAACCAGTCCTACCTCTAGAATTCTATGTCATCATTTTCCGACGCTCTAAACCAATGTTGCCACTAAACGCTCTTGTTTGACACCGATCGGCACGCCCTTCAGCAGCATTTGGTTTTCTTCGTCCTTTTGCAGTGCTCCTTTAAGCGCGCGCACCGCGGTCATGGTACCACCCGGGCGCGCGCTTAAAAGCATGCTTCAAAGGCTTCGGTAGTGCGGTACGCGGAACACGGTAACGGTTTGCTAAAAGTCCCTATTGAAACCCAACCATATCGGAACCGTTATCTCACGCGGTGGTTTCCGGTTAATTGGAAAACTGTTCGCGTAATACAATGTGATCCGCACCTTAATTCTTGCGGGTGGCGGCGCGGAGTTAAATAAATATTTGCGACACTGGTGTCGGCGGCTCAGTTTTGACTAAACAAATGGCGGCGGCGTGGAGACAGCGCAATAAATGAGAAAGAAACAGAAATATGTCACGTCTATGTACAGCACGACTTGGCGTCGGCCAGTCGGCACGGTGACGTACACTTCTATACATTGTTTTACTTTACGATGAACCGCAAAAGACGTTATGAGCCACCGGAGCCAATCCATAGCTCTGGAGGTGTCACGTGCTCTTCCGGTTGCGCGGTGTGGTGCAGAGAGCACGAAGTCATGTGACAAGCTACGAGCTTTAAATTGACGCCGGTAGCTCGAAGCGTCCATGGTCGAACATCGTAAGGTGAAACGGAGGATATCTGACTATGCCAAGCGGCCAAAGAGCTAGTCTAATAATTCGGGCTCTGTGGACATTTATACAGCGTGTATTTGGTCAGCCTTCTTAAAGTTTCGACGAGTCACTCGCTATAGATGAGATATTTAGCCAGTGCAGTACAACCGCTAAACTGCGGTCTTTAACGTGCACCACGCAGTAGTGATACACGACCGCACGCCGGTACGATGCTCATCGAGATCGCAACGGGCAGGGGTGGGGATTGAACCCAGGATCCCTGGATTCTGCAGCCCGAGCTTTCGCTCCACGTGCTCCGAGCTGGTGTGCGCTAGCCCACTCGGCCACCGAGTGGGCTAGCGCCACCGAGTGGGCTAGTTCCACGGTGGCAAAATCTGGGGGCGCCAAGAGGCGAAGCCGCGGCAAGCGCGACCGGCACTGTTGCACCGGTCGCCGAGACGCAAATATCGCAGGGCAGCCCAGTACCCTGAATGCTGCTTGAATATTTATTTTTTACGTTTTTCGTGGGTTGCTTGTCGCCCGTTTTCTGTTATTTCATTTTTGTTTTACTTATCTTTAGACCAACCTTCACCGTCTTTTTCGTCTTGAACTCAGTTGAAAGGTTATCAGCCGTTCGAGCGAGGCGTTGGGTCGTGGGGGTGGGAAGTTTGCGAGTACCATGCGTTCGACCGTCACAATATCACAGTGCGTGCCGGATGATTGACTTCAAATGTGAGTACTGTATGCACAGCTGCAACGGAATAAGAATAGCAGAAGTGACCGACGACCGGACCTGCAAAATCGCAACACGCAGCGCTATTGTTCCTGAGCACGCCGATAGCAAGAGTGCAAGTCACGTTCCATGTCTCAACGGGAGGATGGCCGGGAGAAAGCAGCCCATCCTAAAGCCCACATTTGGAAAGCTATCTTATCCTTCAATTTTCGGCCGGGCGATACGCAAACGTGGTGCGCACGTAAAACAGTTTTTTTTAATTTGTTTGTTTTGTTGTTGTTGGTTTTTTTACGCGGGCGTTGTGAGCGCCGGTATTTTCTTTATTGCAGTTTTCCCCTAAAGCGACAATCTGCTGAGCGATGGACTTTCAAAGGCTGTGGGTGGCACGCCCTGCGTTGCAGGACAGCAAAGGCCGAAATGCAGTCCCCCTGAATTTTGCCAGAACGAAATAGGATGCCGCGACTTGAGGATGCGACAAGGTTCAGATCTTGACCCATGTGCGAGAAGGTCGGACGAGGAGGAGTATTGCTGCAGAGATCGGGTGCTCACTATAGGAGTCGTGACTCCTATTGTGCGTTCTTTTCGCGAAGAGGCGAGGGTTAAGGACGCGGCTCGAAGTGGGCGCCCAAGAAGAACAACAGAAGAGGAAGACATGGATTGCAGCAGCAGCCTGCTGTTATCCTTTTATTACTGTCCAGGAGAGAAAAAATTGGCCTGCAGGTGTCCCTGACTGTCATCATAGAACGCCTTCGTTTAGTCGGGCTTCGCAGTAGGATGACTTGCCAAAGGCCGCTCTTGACCCAAAATCACAAGCGGCTTAAGCTGGAGGTTGCCACTAGGCACCTTTCTTGGACAGTCGACGATTGGATGAATGTCGTGTTCAAAGACGAATCGACGTTTTGAAGCAAGTGGGACCAGTGGCGCAGTGTTTGGCGGCTGGTTGCACCCGGGAAGTCAACGTGGTTGCCTTTCTAGGAGAACAAAAAAACGACCCTTTGAATTTTTTATATATTTTTCATTGCGCATTAGACAAGGAGAACAGAATGATAGCCATGTTTATGCCAGCTTCACCATTGGTCATTTCGATACCTTATATTCTCATTCTTGGTCGTTTTACAAATCTGTAGCCGTGAAGTTTATTTTTCAGTTCCATCATACTATGCGAGATACTCGAAAAGAAATGTTAAGCTGCTGGCTAACTTAACAAGGTCTTCATTTTTTATTTGTCACAGGTATGAACCAGAGACCTCGCAACAGGTTGCCGCTAGCGGCCTCCGTTCTGTTAATGTGAGGGTTGTAATAACACACCAAGTCCTTGGGCGGCTGATCCGTATAGACGGAGCCTGACAGCTTCCGTCTACGCTGACCTAGTACAAAGGACCTTTATTCCCTGGATGGCCCACTTCCGGATGGGTGCTTTATCTTCCAGCATGACAGCAGTCCCATCCACACGTCCAGGTATAATGTCTTGTGGCCCATGCATTCCACACAAAACGAATTATACAGAATTTTGCATTATAAATAGAACCGAACAAAAAAAGGGGGCGAGAATTACGTGGGTGCCGTTTTCACGGTGTGTTCGTAGGGCTCGGCGGACAATAGATAAAGGGATAACCGTCGCAATGTGTTCACATAATTAACCAAAATGTGTTTATTAATCTTTTATTAATAATTTTATGCCTCTGTCGGAATTGCAATTTTAAAGAGAGTTTTTATTGAAGGCTATTTCAATTGAAACTATTCGCGAAAAGGCAACGGGCTTTAAGATATTCATCGTTATAATTTGGCGTGCTTTTTTTTTTCTTGACTGATTAAAAGACTGCGCGCTTAAAAGACCGCAAGAGGTAGCGCCGATAATATCGCATAGACAACTGACGTGGTCATTTTCGGCACCTTATCAGTATCCCGACAGCATGTCCTTGGTGATTGCGCCTCCGAGATAATGGGGAATTGTAGTAGACCATTTCCGCAGCCCGCTAAGCACCCGGATAGCGCTCCGTAATCCGCCACAAGACCTTGAACTATGCAGATAAAGCTGGCGGCGCGTTTTCTTCAGGGATACCGCAGCGGAGGAGAAAAACGGTCTACTACAATTCCCTAATGACGACATGCCCGAAATGACTACGTCGCTGGTCCTCGCGATATTATCAGCGCGACTTCTTGCGCTCTTTCAAGCCCGCGATTTGTAAATAAGGCTGAAACACGCAAAATTGCAATTGCAACGTGTGCCATAAAATCAGCAATTAAAAAGTTAATTCACAAATTTTGAATAATTAGTCAACATACTTTGACGGTTATTCCCTTACCTAATGTCCGCCGAGCCCCACAAACAAACGGTGAAGACGGCATTCAGGTAACTCTCGCCCCTTTTTTTTAAAAAGTTCTGTTCGCAATAATATGAAACTCCTTGTATATTAAATCTGTGCTCAAAATTGCTCCACGGATGCCATGCATTGAAGTGGGCGAGTCAAAATAAAAGATTCAAGTGCCTTAAAAAAAGATTAATCGCAGTTGCGGTTTGAATAGCGTCAGCGTGTTACGGATGCTTTTCTGGGGCTTATGATTGTGGTTACTAGATTGCATTTTTGGCCTTCACCCTTTTCAGTATTTTTCGTCTAGCAGATCTTTCAAAAAAGTTGCCATTTTTTTCCTTTTTGCAAAACGAATGTTTTTTTGTGTGTTTTTAGGGAGATCATACAACGGGCGGCTTACAAACAATGGCGATAACTTTCATTGGATGTAACCCCATAACTCATGCTCATACTTTTCTGTGGGTCGTATAAAACTCTTTCTAAAGCAATTTATCAACTTTTATTTAAAAAAAGAAATTGTTTTTTTTTTCTTTTTAAGGCTGGCGCTAGAGAAGCTTGAGGAACTGTGTGCATAATGGAATTTCCATGGCCTCCAAAGGGAGCAGACTTTAACATTATAGAGAACGTGTGGGGCGTGATGAAACAACCACTGGTAAAAAAGCACCTGCATAGAGCGTCATCGGACCTGCTTTGGGAGGCCTTGGAAGGCGAATGGACATCAAGGCTCTGCCTGCTCGCGCACGCAATGTCTTGGAGGCTGGTGGAGCGTTCGCAAGACACTAGTGCAGCTACCTGCCACGGCTTCTATTTTATTGACTGTTTCAGCTGTAAATCCAAAGTATATTTTAGTTGTTTTTTTTCGGGTACACTTGCAGTGCTATTATTCGGTTGTGAATTGTGTTTTTGTTATTAAAGAATGTTATGAAGTTTATTTTCGCCGCAACAAATAAACGCTGCACAGTTTAAAACACATCTTGGTAATCTGCAAGTTCTTTTACGGTGGCTTGCATTTAGACCGCCGCACACAACTTGTGACAGTCCATTGCTCAGCAAAGTGTCGGTCTAGGGTAAAATTTCTATAAAGAAAATACCGCCGATCACAGCGCCCGTGCAAAAAAAAAAGAAGAAAACTAAAGGAGCTTGCGTGCGCAACAACGTCGGTGCATCGCTCGGCTAAAATGTGTGAGATAAGATAGCTTTTGAAATGCGGGCTTGAGGATGGGCTGTTTTCTGCCGGCCGACCCCGCGTTGACACATGGAACGTGACTGGTGCTCTCGCTATCGGCACGTTCGGGAACAATAGCGCCGCATGTCGCGATTTTGCCGCTTCGGCCGTCGGTCACTTGTGCTATTCTTCTTCCGTTGCAGCCACTGATATCAATACACAACACCTGGGGGGGGGGGGGGGGGGGGGGGGAACCTACCTTGTTTTTTTTAAAGCACCACCTTAATTCGGAAAGACTCCTCTATTTTCAACCCTCGCCATCATGTTCCTCGACCTCACACTGGAATTTAAAGGAGCAGTGCAACGATATCCAATTGGAATGTTTTTCACTTTACACGAGCTTACTGGCACTAGTGGGACTCAAGGTTACTCGCACGCAACGCCACTGGCCAAGAAACTCCTTTGTTGCGGTGTAATTTCAGAGACAAAAGCGATCATTTTCATTCAATCTCTCCTTTGCAAAATTTGATGACGTAAAGTGGGGATCGCAGTACACCCATATGACGATATTTGAATGCGGTTCATAGATTGGACCCGAGCATTGCGTTGGCACTCGATTTGGGCTCGTGATAATTGATAGCTCGAGAAGCATTCTGGTAGTGGCCCGTGTCCAATCGCGGCAACGGCGACAATAGCCGAGCCATAACAATGTCTGGAACTAAGCGCGTGTCCTGTACTTTGCCGACCCCAGCGCGTGGCTATGATCAACATTGGCGGCATATAATCGGCTCCAGATCACGTGGCCGCTTGTTCTGGCTGCGAGTAGAGGGGGTGAACGCTGCGCGTTTTTCTTCAATTTTTTACTGGGACTTCTATTGCGTGGGGTGAAAAACGAACGCGTGTTTCATGGTCATTAACGTCAGGGATCCGTTCTAAGCGGTATTTGCGGAAAGTACAAAAATTGTTGCATCGCCCCTTTAAAACAATTTGTTTGCGTTTTTTAAGAACGGTTTGTCAGCCCTTTTTTATCTCCTTTTTGTTTATCTTTAGACCGCCCTTCACTATCTTTCTCGTCTTGAACTCGGCTGCAAGGTTATCAGTCTTTACAGCAAGGTGTTCGGGCGTCCGGGTTGATAGTTTGCCAGAACGGTGCGTTCTACCGTCACGGTGCCACTGTGCGTGCCGGCTGATTGACTTCATATGTGAGTACTGTTTTTGAGCGCCTGCATGACGAATTAATTCGCGTTAAATGAGGTTCGCGAAAAAAAAGTCAAGATCAGAAAACGAAATTAAGCCTATATTTGTTTTGCTGTTCTTGTTTCGTCAGCACGGCTTCTGATTATATATTTTAATACACACGACGCCGTGTTGAACACACTTTTTCTTCTTAATAACTTGGAGCTGTGGAATGTTTTTTTTCCAACCGCTTCAAACCGGTTGGTGCTTGGTTGAGCCGGTAACCGAACCGTTATTTCGTATTCATCAATAAACCGGAAGGAGACGGAACAGTCACGCCTCAAGCGGTACGCTTCGGCTGTATGGACAACAAACCGAATTTTCTTGTTTCTTTTTGATCATAGACATCGCCGATGACGATTCGAAGGCCGCTCCTCCTGCGACCAAATCACTGGTCAAAGCGACGCGCTCGTGCCCAGATCATGCTAGGCGAGCTTCAATTTCTTGGTTGCGATGTGTCAGTAAACACCGGACTGTGGGGACAACAAGCTCGATAAAGCGCCCCCATAGTTCGATTTTCTGCCAAATAAACAATTCCAATATTTACAAGTCCTGAGCCCAGAGTGCGATCTCCTTAGCCTGGCATGCGCATGTTCGTCGCTTCGCAAAGCGAGCGAATCACGCTCCATACGCACGAACACTGAAAATGGAACCGGCCCGGAGCCCTTTTTTTCTCAAAGTCTACAAACAGTTTCAAACATGGAGCCCCTACTGGTTCCCCGTGTGTGCAGGCACGTGCAACGTGCGCGTGAAGGAGGAGGAGGAGCAGGAATTACGTAAAGCGGTAGATAGGACGGAAGAAGAAAAAGAAAATAGAATTTGCTTTGGATAATTTAGAGAGGACGGAGTTTGTCAGGCGGGAAAAACGCGGACGATCTCCCGTCGGAAAAATAGAGGGAAACGTAAAGAAGAGCAGAGAAAAAAAACAGGAGATGGGAAAGGAGGAAGGAAGGGAAGAGGAGGAAAGCCGGCAGTCAATATTGACAATCACTTTTCGCTACACATACACACCCACACACACACACGTTCTGTTCTGGAATTGGCTGCTTTTAAAATTGTGCTAAAAGTCCAGAGTCCTTTAAAAAAACGCAGAAAAAGGACCTGAATATTTCTGTGGCGGGCTCGAGAGCCCCATGAAAAAATATTGTCATCAGTTTCCTCCAGTGGAGGACGAAGGTCCTGAAGTTGCTGGGAGAATCTTTGCCTTTTGATGTTGTAGTTAGGACAATCCCAGAGCATGTGGCAGGCGTTTTCTGAGACCTTTGCAAGCGTCACATAGAAGCGACTTCCTTTTGCCCTCATCGATGCAATACGTTCCCGGTTTTCGCTCTTCCAATGCCAAGGCGAAGTAGAACTGTACCTTCTGCTCGGCTAAGACCACTTTGGAGGCAAAGGTTGGTGCCCTCATTCTTCCGCTGGGCGGAATGAAGAAATGTGTAGGCGAACTTGCTTTTGGAGCCGGTGGTCGTCTGTCAGACACTTGAGTGTCGGGGCGAAATCGTGGGCTCGAGAGGCGTGACGATCTGCTGTTTCATTTCCACTTACTCTCACGTCGGAAGGCATCCATTGGAAATTAATGGTGTAACCAGCGCCTTCTAGTGCATAAAGAGCTGTTCTTGTTGTTTCCAGGATTTCCCCTATTTGGGTTTGCTTTTGTAGACAGAAAAGGGCTCCGCAGGAGTCAGTTAGAATAACGGTAAGCAGAAACGGATATGCCTGCCTTTAAGGCCTCAAGTATGGCACAAAGTTCGGCTGTCGTAGTGGAGACCATACTTTCTAACCGTCTCTAGTGCAAGGCTTGGGATGCAGAAGGCAGAGGTGATGCTTATTTTAAAACAGTCAACCGGTCTATCGGTATATACACGAAAAAAATCTTTGAATTCCGTCGCCATATGTGTTCATCTGTACAATATTTGAAACTCAGGGGGTTTGAATGCAATCGTTGCTTTAACAAGCCTGTTATTGCACGGGCGTACCTGCACGAGCGGAATCAAGGCGGCGGCCGGTCGCTGTGCTTGCAATCGTCTATAGTAACGTTGATGCCGACAACACACTCTCACGAAAAAAAGAAAAAAAAAAAACTGCCGTCGTAGAAGAGTCAGTGCTAAGAGCTCATGCAGGAACACGCGGTAAAACCACAGAGGCAATCTGAAAAGAAGGGTCAAACTACAGGACGTGTCTGTTTACCCTTTTGTTCACTCGTATCTGTGTTTTTTTTTTGTTCTTCTTTTTTTTTCCTTTTTGTGAACGTTGCTCCAGTTGCACAATATACTAAACAAACACTTCACAAAAGAGTAGAATACGCGACAGGGTCTCTTCTACCTCTGGGGTATCAATAGAGTGACATAAATCTTCATAACTATTTTACAGCAGTTGTATATTTTAAACTCTACACTGCAGCGGTTTGGCCTTGCTGCTGCCTGTAGGGAGGTACGACACCCGGAATCCTGTTCAACAACAAAAGTGTTTATTACCTGTCGGCTCCGCAGCGGCGCTGGGCAGAGTTGGCCCCACTCATATAATGGGGGGCGCGGGGCTTTCAGCGCCCCCACTCCGCTTAAGCGCGGGAGCGTCCCCACACTTCCCTTCCCCCCTCCCTCCCTTCTCTGGGAGCGCGCGTACTAAAGGTCTATCCACACGATGAATCTTTTTGGCGAATCGTGTGCCGCGAAACAAGGTTTCGGGAAACAGATTCCCCGTCTGAACGCGACCGAAAAATTGGCGCGCCTGCCAAAAAAGTGGCGCGTGTTCCTCGCTTCTGGAGCAATTTTTCGCTGAAACCTCACCGACGCCCGTCAATCACCCGAAGGAGAAACGCGGACGCTGCCAATGGCCGCTCAACTTCGCTATGACGTCTGACCTTCCAGGAGAAGCGAGCTTTTGGAGGAGTTTGATTTTTGGCCGATTCCGTATCCGAGCCGAAGCCGACAGAAAACAAACAAACATGGCGAGCGACCAGCGGAGTACGGGCGACGTGTCTTGGTCCTACTCGGTCGCAGGTGTGTGAACGGCGCCTACAGCGGGTTGGTAGCGCGGTGCAGATTCATCAACAGTCGCGACGAGTGAAAGCACCGTATATAAACATGATGACTGGGGATAACGTTCTTTATTAGCGGTGCAAAAATGTCCGAAATGCTTCGAGATCATTTGCCTGTTTGACGTTCGCGGTTTTTCCCGCGTTTGGCAGGATTAGTAAACCCAGTCAGTCGAATCTGACGAAGTTTATTGAGTGGTATTAATAAAACAGACTGTCTCTTCACACTGTGCGTACTTCATATCATTTTGATGCGAAACGCTTGGTATTCCCGGTGCAGATGACAAGGTTTGGCGAAATTCTCGCGAGTCAATATGTCACAGGTTTCGCGCGTCAAACTCCGCGTGTGAACAGGCCGATTTCGCGAAATCTTGATTTCGCTAAACTGTGGCGCGTTGGAAAGATGCATCGTGTGAACCGTCGCCATCGGAGATGACGTCGTCCGACTCCCGAGTACCGGAGGATGTGCGGGCGCAGCCGGCGGAGTAGGTTCAGCGCCTCGTCCAGGTCCGCGTCCTGTGGCACGTGGGCGGCTGGTGCCTGCAGCGTGCCGACTCCTCGGGCGCTACGCGTTCCAAAATGGTATCAGGCGCCGGCGGAGGGGGTGGGCCTTCAAGGGTGGCCCCAGAACGCAGCGTCATGCGCTCCCTTTCCGTATCAGACATAATGATTCCGAAGGAGTGGGGTTACGCAACAATAAAATATGAAAGAAAAGAAAACAAAGAAACAAAGAAATGCGAAAAGGAGCGCAAAAAGTATAGTAGATGACATTCACGTGATGGTTAACGGCAGGGAAACGGGGACAAAAAAAAAAAAAAAGAAGAAGGCGGAAGACGTGCTTACCTCGCTCCAATCGACGGACGTTAAACAGTTGACTACGATGCCGTGGCGCGTGCGTTCGCGAAAAACTTCCTGCTGCGTAGGAACTTTATCTACGAACGGGCCAAGTTCCACAGGCGTTGTAATGGATGTTACTCGAGCCGGAACCGGAACAGCAACTTCTAAAGGTTTATTCCGCGTTATCTAATATACATGAATTATGGTGTGGTGTAGTCATGCGGCTTACGTGCGTCATAAACATATAAAAATAACATACTTTTCCGAGTCCTTACATTTTCTCCCCGTTTAGTCTAACTAGTGCCACTAGATAAGCTACGCTTCAGAGTAACGACACTTGGCCATATTGTGGCTTAAAATGATGGTTTGCAGTTATCTGAAGCTTTATCTGAAATCACAGGAAACGCTTTTCTGTTCTCCACAAATGTTTAACAGTTCGCGACAAAACAAAGCAATATTACATGAGCTTCCTAACGCCGAATCTAATGCTGAGGAAGTCGCACTTTTAAATCATGACGATCGGCAGTTGCGTCTGCTCTGCACAAGCACCAAAATGGCGGCGCTCACAACAATGTCGGTGAACGGAGTACCAATACTCTAAGCGCAGCTCGTTTAGTGGCTCTAAGTAGGGCTGGGCAATTAATCGATTAACCTTCCGATTAATCGAATAAAGCTTTAATCGCGATCAAATTTTTTAACCGGTTAATCGGTTTTTTAATCGGTACTCAAAAAGAAGTCGACTGGACGCACGGATGGCTCTATCCTGGACGACCTGCCCGAACTAGGGGTGACTCAAGCCCCCGCACCGCCCCCCCCCCCCCCCCCCCCCCCCCCCCAGGAAAACGCTGCGTGGCGTGCATCCGGTCGTTCTTTCCTGAGCGGTTTTCTGCTCAAAGCCAGGTGCTATGAGTATGAGCACGGTTCAATTCTCGCGCTCGCGAAGCGTCACGTGTTCGAGGATATACATTACAGTTCTACCGAGGCCAGACGAACAAGCCGGGCCCGCAATTGATCCCTTTACGACTGCGAAACTACACGTGTTGAGGATCTATTACACATCCTTCCCAGGCAAGATAAACAAGCAAAAAAACAAGCTGGGAAGCTAACAACGCCATGGTTACTTTTTCCAGTATTCGGCCCGTACAAATGGACGAGTTCACGAGTATGAAAAGCAATCTCGCTGGAAAGTTGGGGTTTAAAGTAAACTCCAGTGGTGAAGTTTTTCACTCAATGGAAGTCCACTGCATCATCTGCAAAAAGCCGTTTTCATACAGTGGAAGCGTACGTTCGCTTCAGTATCACGTACGAGCGAAGCACCCATGTACGCCGCTGCAGCAAGGACCATCCGCCAAAACGCAGACAACAATCAACTCCTTCTCATCGAGGCCCCTTTCTCTGAAAAAAGAAGAAAGCATCGCCCAAGCCCTGACTTCTTGTCTTCCTGTCGGAGAATGTGGACAAACTGCTTTGTCTTCGGAGCTGGAGCAAAAATATGAGAGTCTTTGAATCGTTGAACTATATGTATCCTCAATCGTAAATGTCCTTTGCGCCGTGTAACAGAGAGTAAATTAAGTCTTCAAAGGCAAGACGAGTTTTTGCATTCTTCTTAATATATTATTTATAAAAATCAACGCAACCGGTTAATCGATTAATTAATCGATTAAAGGGTGGCGATTAATCGGGTTAAACTTTTAATCGACCCCAGCCCTAGCTCTAAGTTTAACTTAACACCCGTTTCGAGTTAGAGCTTACATCGTAGCGAACGATCGATCGAGTCTTCATAGGGTACTTCTGGTGTCGAGCCTTCCGTCCGACTCGTACTTGGAAGTTCTGGTGGTTGCCTCGGAGTGGGTGGTCTGGACTGGCTGTACAACACTAGAGCGCACGACACTTGAGCGCCGACATTAGAGCGCCGACACTTGAGCGCCGGGACGTTAGAGCGCGCGACACTAGAGCGCCGCGACGTTAGAGCGCGAGACACTAGAGCGCCGCGACATTAGAGCGCGCGACACTAGAGTGCCGCGACGTTAGAGCGCGCGACACTAGAGCGCCGCGACGTTAGCGCGCTCAACTCAAGAGCGCTGCGACGTTAGCGCTCGTGTACTTAGAGCGCCCGTCACGAGAGCGCACAACCAGTCCAGCGCGAGCGGACCGACCGGACCGGCCACTCTTTCGGTCATCGCGTGTTTTATGTAAAATTGGCAGGGATTTATTCCGCGGAATTCAGCAATGACATTGCGAAATGAGTTGACGAAAAGTGTTACAAAAAGTGTAAAAAGTGTTACAAAAAGCTAACAGAAAAAGAATAATATCGGTAGCGTGCATTTTTGCAGGCAAAAAACAAAGATTGCAGCTGACCTAGCTTAGGTCAGCTGCAAAGTTTTTCTCTAATTTTTATAACTTTTTCTCTAACGTTTTCTAAATCAAAGAACTAATGAAGGCTTCATTAATTCTTTGATTTTGTATATCGCAGATTTTCAGGGGAGGTTTTCCTGTATCCGTTAAAAAGCTGAAAAGATCTGCATGCGATAAAATTGCGCTGAGCTTTCCTTCGATGAGGTTTTTACTGATACGTTTTAGCGGTGATCTTTCTTCATTACGGACATGGACGTCAGAATACCATTTAAACTCATGCGAGGGACGTCTAAATAGCCACCAAATAGATCGGAGCCCGAATGCCTGTCAAGAATAGACCAGATATAGCAAAAAAAACTGTTTATAGTATATCCGAGAGGCGCACCGCAGCACTGTGAAGAAATCTTAGACTCCCTGCTCCACTCAGCTGCAAACGTTCCCGGTACCTATATGCCCCAGCCCACTCCCCTGCCCCCTTTTCTCTCCGATGTCCGTAAACAATTGGTTAGAAAGAGTCGTACCCTTTTTTTATTTTTTATTAAAGGCGTATTCATCTGGACTCTGCGTCCTGGAATGCGGATGCCGGAGGAAGCTTTACGTGGTAGTCAGGAGCACTTTCGGATGACTCCCTCGGTGCCTACAAACGTCTCAGCTTATTGCGATGTATGTGCTTCACCTCGCCGCTCGCCATTCGCACCGAGTAGGAGACGGGCCCCTTGACTGCAATGACCTTGGCGGCTTTCCAGTGAGGTTTTGGAACGAAACTTCGTGGACACAATCTCCCTCTCTGAACTTTTTAATTACCGGGAGAGGGGAATCCGGCTATCGTAGACGGTATGGGTGCAGGTTGTCGAGCGCAGAGCGCAATCTTCGACCCATCATCCACTCTGCCGGACATTTCCCCATGATACAATGCGGGGTCGCATGCTGCTTCCACAAAAACCGTGATATCGTGCACTACGTATCGCTTCTTGGTTGTTTGTTTAATGACTAACTTCCCTCACCATTCGCTCGGCTCTACCATTGCTGGAGAAATGACACGGTGCTGTGAACACTGACCGTACCCCGTTTATCTTCAGAAACGTCTGCATCTGCTTGCTCGTGAACGCTGTTTCGTTTTTTGAGACGTTAACGTCCGGAACACCGTGGGTTGCAAAAAGCTTGCGAACACCGTGATTACTGCGGTCGTCTTCATGGAAGGCATGATTTCCACCTCGGCCCAGTTAGAATACGTCGACTACGACAAGAAAAACACTATCCTTTAACTGTCCCCTCGAAATGCATATGCAAGCGTCTCCACGGCTGATCCGGTTTTAGCCAAAAATGAACTGGTGTCTTAGCATCACTCTGTCGGTTGCTTTGGCACCTGCCCCAGTGACGTACGAAATCATCGATTTCCTGATCCATTTTCGGCCACCACATAAGCGATCTTGCAGTTGCCTTCATAGCTGTCATGTCTGGGTGATTTGCGTGCAATAGCCTGAGGACGACTTTTCTTGCTGCTTCAGGCATTATAATAACAATAATAATATAATAATAATAGTTTATTTACCATATACATGTATATATGGTGGGAGCTGGGGAAAAAAGCTTACAAGGAGCTTGACTGGTCCCCAGCCCCCTCACAGGAACGCAGCGGTGTCAAAAATTGTACAAAGCAAAGAAGTCCACTAATGCAAAACAGGAATAAAAAAAACAAAAGGAAGAAAAGCAAACACTGGGCCGAAAATGCCAACTAGATATCAGCCACACACAACAATGAAGAAAATGAACTTGCAAGATACAAAAAGTGAACACGACATTATTTCAAAGAAAATATTCACGGATCTCACGTGGGGTTAAAGATACTATATCAACATCAGAATGCGAGAAAGTGTCGAGCAATGAAGGCAGGGTTCTTCTAATCATCCGAAGGCCCTAATCAGTACGCGATGTATCTATTATCCAAGGGTCAGGGTGACGAAGGGCATGTGTTTGCGGTTTTTTTCTGAGGGAAGCCAAGTTGAATAAGAAACTTTTACTCTCGGTATATTCTTGTTTATATTTCATGGCAAGTCTATATTTGTAATAATCATGTATTTTCATTATCCCCAGATTAGCAAAAATTAGGTCCGTGTGAAAGTCATGGGGTACACTGCACACAAGTCTTATCGCCCTGTTTTGCAATAAAAATATTCTATAAAGATTTGTTTTGGTCGTGGTGCCCCATATTAGATGACAGTAGTTTAAATGTGATACAAATAAAGTGTTATGCAAGAGCAACTTAACACTTTGCGGGAGGATTAAACGATGTCGATATAGCATGCCGATGACACTACTCTGTTACCCCACAGGATACAATCGCGGTGTGAAGACAATTCCGTCTTTCTCACCTTGTACGCAGCATAGTTGTCCACTTTCGTCGAAGGTCAACGGCAGGGGTTTCCCCAGGATTCTAATCAAGGGGGGGTGTCCCAATGGCTCGGGGGGGGGGGGGGGGGGGGGAGGCGATGCGAGGCGAGGCTAGATAAAATATAAAACTGTTTCTTTTTTAGTCCACTAGCTAAATTACAGACGTCTATTAACCAAATGCTCATACCCGTAATGTATGTTTCCCTTTCTCTATATATACACCTGAGAGGTAGTGTTTTCTACTTAATCTGAAAAAAAGAATTTCATTTTTTCCTTTTTTTTTTAGATTTAAGGGGGGGTGTCCAGGAAAACTAGGGGGGTGTATACCCCCCCTAGGGTGGGTCTGGGGAAATCCCTGGTCAACGGAGAGTATCCAGTCTTTGACTCTGAACAGCACAACATCCTTCTTCGCCAGGTCCGCGATGTCCGTTACACGTATGGGTGGGAATTCCATGGCTTCTAGAAGCAACACGTCCCCTGGTGGTTGTGACTCGTCACCTTGACCTGGTGCCGGAGGCCGGCTTAACGCGTCTGCGTTGCCGTTGCGAGGCCCTGGGTGATACTCGATCGTGCAGTCGTATGCGGCCAGCAGTAAAATTTAGCGTAGCATTCTGGGAGACACAATTCTGGTATGCGCTTGTTCCTGTTGAACAATCCGAGAAGTGGTTGGTGATTAGTCAGAATGGGGAACGAACGTCCAGCCAGGTACTGATGCAACTGTTTTACGCCTTAGACGAAGGCTAAGCCCTCTCTGTCTATTTGAGCGTAGTTACCCTCACTTGATCCTAACGTTTTAGAGGCGTAGGCTATCGGTACTCCGGTTCCATCTGGTTTCCTGTATGCCAGAACCGCACCAACTCCAACTTGTGATGCGTCGCACGACAGTACGACCGGTCGCTGCGGGTCATACGGAACGAAAACTGCGTCCGAAGGTAAAAGTTCCTTGAGCTCACAGAAGGCTTTTTGGTGTTCACGATTCCATGGCCAGGCGCTGTCATTATCAAGTAGACGATGTAGAGGTTCCGCCACTTCTGCTTTGCCCTTGAGAAAACGGATGTAGAAAGTTATGAGCCCTAGAAAAGACTGCTTCTTTGATGATGGCGCCGGCGCTTCGTGAATCACTTTGGTCTTGCCCGAACTACGATGACCTCGTAATTGGCACTGATTAAATGGCCCATAAATTCGATACTTGTTTGGCTGAATTCGCACTTTTCTTTTTTAGTCCGAAAGCGGGCATTCCGCAGGCGAGTCGAAACTGCTTCTAACCTTTTGACGAGTTCTTCTTTCTGTACCTCCCGAGATCAAGATTTCGTCTAGATAAGCGTTGGCCCCCGGGATGCCTGCCAGCAGCGTGACGATGACTCGTTGAAACAGCCACGGTGCAACGGAAATTTCGAAGGGAAGTCTGCGCACTTTGTACAGGGCTTTCATGGTGTTCACGCTGAGGACTTCTGGTGACGAGTCATTGAGCACGTGCTGCTGATACACCTGAGCAAGGTCGAGCTTTCTGAAGAAATTGCTAGAGCCTATGGTGGAAATCATCTCATTTGTTGTCGGCAACGGAAAGACGCTGCTTTTAACAGCCTTGTTAACTGTGCTGCGGTAGTCGCCGCACAAGCGTAAGGACCCGTTCTTTTTTTTTCTTTTTACGACAACAAAAGATGTTGCCCACATCGAAGACTGTACTGGCTCCCACACACCTTGCTGTACTGGGCTGTCGATTTATTTCGCCTCGTCATCTTTTAGCGCGAACGGCATCAACCTGCCCTTCAAAAAGACTGGCTGTGCTTCTTCTTTGAGATATGTGTGCACCGGATTGTGATTGCAGCCTGGCAAATCCTTAGCAAACACTTCTGAAAACCGTTCAACAACGTCCGCGCAGCTTGTTGCGTTCTTGATTCCTTGAACCCTAATGCCCAAAGCTTTAAACCAGCTTCTGTCAAGGAGGCTGTTCCCTTGCTTTCGTACTACGAGTACTGTCAACGTTGTGCTGCGTTTCTTGAAGCTGACCTCTACCCTTGGTTTTCCTACTGTCAGTATCTTTCGTTCATGCGACTAGCTGAGCGCCAGTACTCTTGAAGCGGAATTTTTCCTTGGCGACCTTCTATCGCCCGAAACGTAGCTTCGCTGACGATAGAACAATACGCCCCCGAGTCGACTTCCACGCTCACTTCTTTCCCTTTTATCAGAAGAGTGACTAGGAACTTGTGTTTGTTCCTCAACTTCACAAACATAAAATGGGTGATCTACTTCGGAAAGCTGTCTGCTTGCCTTGTCTGGCCTTCGGTCTCGCTTCCGTTCGGACTTTCGTTCGCGAACTGCTACTTTTTGTTGCTTCGGCGGTGACACCTTTTTGGAACGACAAGCCTCAGCGATATGGCCCCCTTTTTGACAGCGATGACATGTAGCCGATTCAAACTCTCAAGTTGCTGCAGGGTGCTTACCGTTTCAGCGGTAGCAGGTGACATGTATTGGCGACGCCCCTTCCTTTCTGTGTGTTGCGTGGACCGACGAGTCCTGTGGGTTGCTCGCGTCGTTGTGGGCTCGACCCCGGATTTCTCGTTGCTGCTGATGAATTGCCTCTGCTGTCACAGCCATTTCATAGGCTGCTGTGAAGGTCAGCTTGTTTTCCGATTCTGGTCGTAGACGTTGCTGGACTGCTTCGTCTAGGATGACGCGGACAAAACGGTCTTTCATCATCATATCCAGTGGTAGTTCATTCCTGACAAAGCCGCAGTCTTTAGCTATAGCTTTCGAAGTGCTGTAACGTTTTCTGGGATGGACTCACGTTGTGCCTGATTTCTTTTGTAGAAAACAAAAATTTCGAACAGGACTGACGACTTCGAGTGGATGTGCTTACGGACAGCTTTCTTGATGCACTTCGTAAGACACCGTGTTGGCCTGCCGGGCTTGACCAACGTTACGATAAGACTACGTTTGTGCTCCGCAGGAGCTTAGTAGTACTGCGCGCTTTTCTTCGTCTGTGGACAACTTGTTCGCCACGCAGTGCATTTCTAGACGTTCCACGTTCTCGTCCCACGACGCGTTCGTACCGAAGTGGTACTCCCCGATGTCGCTGACGGCCATTGCACCGCGTGTGCAGGGTGGCCCTGCCGGTCCGTCCGCCTCGTCGCCAATTGTAATGGATGTCACTCGAACCACAATCGGGACAGCAGCTGATAAGTTTATTCCGCGTTATTTTATATACATAAATTATGGTGTGGTTTAGTAACGTGGCTTACGTGCGTCATGAATGTATAAAAATAACATACTTTTCCGAGTCATTACAGCGCAAACAAGAGGCAAACGAAACTGCCGACGACTTTGTCGAGGACTTGTACAACATGACAGAAACGTGCGACTACAGGTGGTTGGAAGAACAGCTAATAAGAAATAAACTCGTTGTGGGACTCAACAAGGTTATGCTGAATGAAAAACTCCAGCTCAACGCAGACCTGACATTAGAAACCGCCATCTCCATGGCGCGAGATTGAGAGACAGTGAAGCAGCAGCTAAAGAAACTGTGACCACTAGCGCAGTCAAACGCGACCGTCGGCAAGGTCCACGCTTGTGCGTGGCGAGTCAAAAGCAACAAGAAGCAACCGTTTCCCACCAGTCAACTGTGTCAAGGAGTTCTTGGTCCATGCAAGCGGCGCGGCTCTGCTACTCGTCCGCACTCGCGCGGCAGGTGCCCAGCAGCTGACGACAATGGCAGCGGGTATGGCAAAAAAGATACACTTTTCGTGAGTCTGCCTGTCAGCGAAAAAGAACCACTCAGATACACAAAGACATGTTGCACTCGAGGTCTACTATCGTCGTAGGTTCCAAACGTTAAAGGTGCTGAAGGCAAGTGCAGACTAAATTCCCTCGATAAAATTCACGCTTACAAGCACCACCAACCATTGTTGTGGAAATACGCAAGACACGCGCCAGGAGCGGGTGCTCCGCTGCCATTCGCTTCCAAGGGCCGCTCATTTCAGTGCTTCGCCGACAACTGCTTTCAAGGGCCGCTCGAGATACGGGCCTCGTGCACTGGCGCACTTGACGCTACTTGCAAGACAAACGCAAACATATAGAAGGGCTTTAGTTCAGACAGATAAGGTAGCACCTTTTAATTGCACCATGACATAGCAAGATCAGTGTTGAAAGCGGTGTTCATAACGGACAATAGCATAGTGAACTTCCGAGGTTATTTATGAAGACACTAAAGTTATTTAAATGTTAATGTGATTGTGCGTAAAAAAATCAAATATTTATATATAAAAAGAAGGAACGTACGCCTCACCTGTGGTAGAAAAGTATTTTCTACCTGTCAAAGGCCTGCTTGGTTCCCTAACCAATCCGCAAACCGCGAAGTGTTAAATTTGCAAGAAATATGTTTCGGGCGCCAAAACACTATCGTCAAAATTCAAATGGCATCTTACAGTAAGCACTTATTTGTTGGATTAGAAAATATGTTGTAATTGTTTAAAATAATACTCTTGCTTCTTTTTTTTTTTTTGTTTTTCATGTCCACCCACCCAACCAGGACTACAGACAATCAAAATATCTAAAATAATGTTTTATAAAACAAATGCTGTTCGGAATAGGTACTTTAGCCGTTTTTGCAATGGATCCAACTATTTGTTTATTTCCACAAGCATATTAGGGTATTTCTGTTCAACCCTGCACGACCTTAGGGTGGTTAAGAGCCACGCTTTTAGCGTATGCAACCGTTTGACCACTCGTTTGACCCATACAAAACCAAAATAAAATAAACAAAACTCTCAGCTTCAGAGCCTTATCACGCCTTTCTCTAGTAGTCTGCTGAAATCTAGTTACGCGTGCAACACGTGCTGGCGTTTGCAGTCACACAAGTGGTTGAAAGCAAAAATCTATTTTGCTTTCAAACAGTTCTATCTTATGTTGATTACATACTTCTAATTATTTAAATAGAAGAGACGAGCACGTGCAGTGCATGCACTTAGTAATGTTTTTGAGAAAATCTTGTTTATTGGCCCCTTGTAAATGAATATGCATGACGGGAAGATGAAACTCTGAGAATGGGACGCCAGCAGTTGGAATAGAACGCGAAAACGTGACAGGAAGACGTCAACCGAATGAAAAGATAAAAACGAGAGAAGAAATTTCTCTATGAATGACGTCCGCCTGAGCCTAATATTGTAAAAACAAGAACTGACGTTATAAACACCTTTAGATTTTTTTAATTAAAAAAAAACTTGTCAGCAAAAAATAAGACAATAGTCTTCTTTTCTTCTTTTTTTTTTTTGCTGCCAAGTGTATTTTATTTATGTAGATGTCACATGCGTCCAAAACGGTAGTTCTTTTTGTTTTGACGACATTAGACTTTGGTGGACGACGGCTGATCCACTGCACAATTGTGGAACAACCGACATTGCCGGGCGTGAGAATCTGAACCTTTGGGTGGTAATCAGAAATGCTGCGAACGCAAGCTTGTTTGTACCTTTAGCTTGAACTCCCGCTGCACGAGTATTGGTGCAGCTGACGTGCAATCGAACTCAAGGAGCTGACGCTTGTACCCGTAATTGTGCAGGGATTCCACAGCTTGCAACAGAGGTCAAACTTTCGAAAGAGTTCATTGAGCTTGCCAGAAGCACTGTTCGAGCTTGAGCGTTACATGCGACTCCTGCTTTATGTTTTGCACTCCCGTACACTGAAGGAATATTTCCTACGGACGTCCACTTCCGCTACCAAAAAAGATGACATGATCAAGTAAGGAGAAGCACAAAGATTACTCCCAGTGGAAGAGGGAAAAATACACAAATGGTCGTTGTTTATTATGTCCTAGTTCCATAGGGCGACAAATCGAAACAACCAACACCAATAAGCCTCAAGTAAAGGACACAATCAATCTCTGCCCCTCTCCGTTTCGATTTTGATGAGCATCGTACCGGCGTGTGGTCGTGTATTAGTACTTCGTGGTGAACATTAAAGACCCCAGGCTAGCGGTTCTACTGCACTGGCTCTATTGTTCGTCTACAGCTGAGAGACAAGTCGTCAGTTGAGGCAGACTAGCTTTGGGCAGTATAAACACACACACACAAACACAAATGAAGCACGCATACAAAGGTAACATTGACAAGCTGCTGTCTCTCGGTGCTTTTGAAGTAAGTTCGAGCCATTGTAAGCCTGCCAAGATAAAATCGCGTGCGTGATTCATTTGTATTTGCGTGTTCGAGTTCGGAGTCGACACGGTTTTTTGCTCGCATTTTAAGCTGAGTAGATTGACGCTATTTTAAATAGGTGCGAATATCTGGAAAAAGAACCATCGGGAAAAATCGGTAAGTTGCTAGAATGGTGTTGTTTGAGAAATATCATTGGAATGTTGGTTTAAATATGTAGGCCAGAGATCACGATGCATCAACGACAGATTAATTGAATACAAAAGAAACATGAAGAACAGTGAATTGAACTCAGAAATTTCAAAACATGTCCACGAATGTAGCAACTGCACTGCGATTCGGTCGTAGACAGGAACCATTCACAATGAGAGGAATGATGCAAAAAGATTAGTAAGGGAGACGGTGCAGATAAAATCTCTAGGTAATTGTGTCAGGCTTCGTTAGAGTTCGGTAAAAATTCCAAAAGCTTCTTAAGAACATTTTTTTTTCTTATTTAGTACGGGATGTGTGTGCTGAACACCTTTGCACCGTTTTCCAGGTTCAGTGTGTGTCATCCCTTCATTGCTGGCATGGGTAAATGTTTTTTTTTTCGGTGGATAGGGCATCGTTTTTCTTGTGAACCTTGGTTAGAATAGGTACTGATGCTTTTATTAAATTTTGGGGGAGATTGCAGGGTTACCTTTGTGAGTCGGCCTGAAGGACGCCCATAATACAGTGATGTCTCGATAATATGGACGCCTCCGTTCCCCCAAAAAATCGTCCATAATGTGAGTTGTCCATATAAACGAGACAAAAATGCATGTATTTTCCCAGTTTGTCCCCGAAAATGATGTCCATATAGCGGGGAATCTGTATTAACGTGGTCCATGTTAACGAGACATCGCGTACTACTTTGTGTATTAGAGGGTTTGACGTTTGAACTGGTTAGAGGTTGCCCCTTTGTGTTGGTGGTGGTTGATTGTGGGCTATATCAGGAGGTGGACTAAATGAACCTGGTAGCTGAGTTTGAGACGTCGTCCTGTCCTTTTCTGTTCCTTCGACTTATATGTTAATTTCCACCCCAGTCTCAGGTTTATTCAACATGGTTAAAGGCCCGTTCACACTCTTGAAACCGAGTAAGACCGAGAGAGACCAGACCGGTTTTTAAGCCTCTTGCGATCTCTTAGGACCGGATGCGCTACAGCGGAGCTGGTCCTCAGAGATCGCAAGAGGCTTAAAAACCGGTCTGGTCTCTCTCGGTCGTACTCGGTCGCAAGAGTGTGAACGGGCCTTAACATTCACCAGCTTGCCTGCACCCTTACTAAATTATCTCTGGTCAAATCTGGAACGTGCTCGAAGCAAGATATATATCGGAAAACCTCACACAGCAAGACAAATCGCTTCTCTGGGAAACAAAAGAAAGGGCAAAAGCGAAGGGGTATCAGTTTGTCTGGTAGTGGACTGGAAAGGTCTTCGTAAGAGAGAAGGATGGTCCTCGGTCATATCTAATAGCAACGAAGGATGACTTGCCAAAACTAGACTGATGTCGTTGCTTTTTCAGTTAGTTACTCTAAACTTGATTTATGGTTTCTAAACAGAGAGATCGGTGGCCGAGTGGGCTAGCGCACACCCTCGCGCTGCAGAACCGGAGAATCCTGGGTTCTATCCCCACCCTTGCACGTTTCGATCTTGATGAGCATCGTACCGGCGTGCGGTCGTGTACCACTATTTCGTGATGCACGTTAAAGACCCTGGGCTAGCGACTGTACTGCACTGGCTAAATTTCTCATCTACAACTGGGAAACAAGTCGCCCGTTAAGGCAGAGTAAGTTCTTGGCTGAATAAACGCACACACACCCCAATGGTTCCTAAACATGAATGACAAGGCGTATTTGTCGCCACGTGAGGTTAGGCTTATTTTTAAAGACCAACATAATTTGCCGTTTAGTTTGTTCCACCTTAATGTACAATCGGGTGAAAAAAAAATCGAGGAACTAGGCATCTTTTTGGAGAGTTTTGATTTTATGACCGATTTAATTATGTGTTAGCCGAAACATGGCATAAGTCAAAGGATGAAGTTGACGCGCCAGAAAAGTATGAGCATTTTAATTTATATTGTAATGCGAAACCAGGTGGCGGTGTATGCATGCATGTAAAAAAACGTTTTGAGTGTGTCGTGATTGATGATTTTACGATTACCACAAATGTCTACAAAATGCAGACGTTAGAACACGATAAATATTTTTTTGGTGTTTATCGACCTCCAAATAGAAGCATTACTACATTTTTTTAAATTTATTGATGTGTTTTTGAGGTTCATTTGCGAAAATGAGTTTATGTTTTTTTTGTGGTGGTGATTCCAACTTAGATATGCTTACGTCTTATCCACGTCATCTAGAGTTCCTTTCTTTATTTCAGTCGTATGGTTTGCTTGATGCCTACTCGTATTACACATAATCATGAAGCGTTGCTCGGTTTGTTTTTAACAAATGTGTGCAAGTCTGATGGAATCTCGGGCCTAGTGGGAGAAACCATTAGTGACCATCTGCCAATCTATATGCTTGCTGATATAGGCTTTAGGAAGAAGGAAATTAGTTCACAAAATGTCTACTTCAGAGACATAAGCGCAAAAAACTTTGAAATGTTTGAGCAACAAGGTGAACTTTGAAGACTGGGGTGTGGTGCTATCTAGTGTGTCGGCTGATGAAGCCTTTAGCTGTATTATTAGAAAAAAAAACTATAATATATGATCGTTGCTTTCCATATATATTACATAAAGTAACCTTGGGTTACAACTGAAATATTAAAAATTATTAACAAACAAAAATGTTCTCTATCATAAGCGTGTACACAGCAAAGATGTTGCCATTTTTTTTGCTTTCAGAAAACAAGGGAACGCGGTAACTAAAGTCCTAAGACGAGCTAAACACGCATATTTCAACAATTTTTAATGGGGATACGCGTTTAGATGTGGTCTGGAAGAAGTTGAATAGTTTGATGAAAAATAGATTGAATATGAATAAAATAACAGAACGTAAAATTGGTGGCACTGACATAAATCGTGTGGTTTTAGCAGATAAATTTAATGAATATTTTGCTGAACGTCTTCATAGTATACAAAGTGAGCATGCTTCCAAAAAAAAAGATCAGCGTATATGACAGTTGGTTTTTTTATCCAACTGATGAAAATAAAGCATTCTCAGATTTTAAAGACGTAAGAAATATCAGAAGCAGTGATTTTTATCACCTTCGAAATAAACCTATTAAGCAGGTACTACGGGTCATTCTTCCGTATTTGACACATATTTTTGTTCTGGCGTTGAAAGCAGGGATTTTTACCTAAGAAAATGTAGGTGGCAAAAGTTTAAGTTTTACATAAAGCTGGGGATAAAAGTAACTTAAAAAATTATCAGCCTCTTTTCGTTTTAGCAACACTTTTGAAAGGTCTAGAAAAATTTTTACATATGCGATTATGCTGCTTTTTGTGGCAAATTTTCAATCCTTACACCCTGTCAGTAATGGTTCAGAAAAGGTCGTTGTGCTGAACTAGCCTTGTTAAAGCAAAAATAATTAATTTTAAATAATATTGAAAATAAACTGGTTACACTCTGAGTGTTTATAAATTTTTCTAAAGCATTCGACTGGCCTTAAAAATAATTAATTTTAAATAATATTGAAAATAAACTGGTTACATTCGGAGTGTTTATAAATTTTCTAAAGCATTCGATCGCCTCAATCAAGAAACATAAATTCAGACGTTATACACGTTAGGTATTCGCAGTGTCGCTCTAGAGAGGATTACAAGTTACCTTCAAAACCGCTATCAGTGAGTGGCGATAAATAAAAATCGATAAGGTCTCAGAAAATGAACGGCAGGCGTGCCTCAAGGCAGTATACTGGGACCACGGGTTTTTGAGTTATATATTAATGATAAAGTAAATATTGATGATACCGTTAGATACGCAACATATGCAGATGACAAGTAATAGGAATAATATTTAATGAATACATGTGTTAGGATGAAACTGTTCAACAGATAAGGAAGAACCTATCGAACGTTCTGGGGGTTATATATAAATACCGAAATATGATTCCCATCTCTGTTATGCTACTTGTGTAAGAGTCCTTTTTTACAGATACTACAACTATTGCCTGTTAGTATTGGGAAACGCGGCTGCCACAAATTTTAAACTAATACATAATCTAAAAAAAGCAATTGGAGTTTTATGTCCTGCAGCATACGATAGTCATACCAAGCCATTATTTGATAAATTTACCATAGTACAAATTCCTAATCCCTTTAGTTATAAACTTGAACTTTCCTATAAAAGGTTGTTTAGACAGAATGAAGATATGTATCTATAAATTTCTCAATTTTGACTTAAACGAGCAATTTATTCGACTCGTAATGCTAAAATATGGATAGTGCCACATGCAAGTACCAACTGTGGGAATCAGATGTTAGAATGTTCCGTCCCCCATCTTCTGAGTCGTTTTTATGAACTCAATATAGATATCTTCGGTGTGTCCTCCAAAACAAGTATGTTCACTTTTTGTCTAATAATTACTCCCATAAATGCTAAAAAAAAAATTCAGTTTAAGAAAAACGTTTGCGTTTTGCGCCTGTTGTTATTTTTCATTTACTTTTTAGTTGTTTTTTCTCCCTCCTGTTTACATTCTTTCCGTGCTGTCTTATGAATATGTCGAATGCTAGTGTCTTCAGGTTTATGTTTGTTTCTTCCTCTGCTGCTACGGGGGGCAAAGACCAGTCAAGCAGCGTTAGAGTTGCGTCTTTTGCTGCCTCCTTTCTCTGATTCAGGGATCAATAAAGAATTTGAATTTGAAAAATAATCCAGTAATGGATCGTGCAAAAGGACTGTTCTAAAACTGACAGAAATAAAAATATCGTGTTCATAGTTTGAAGTAATTGGAAAACTAACGGTTACATTTTTTTAAATAATAGTAAATCCCTTTTTTTAAGTCATAAAGTAATATAATTGAACACTGTTTCACCAAGCGGTAACCCGAGCGTGTGCTTTTATTCTGCAGTTGTTCATCATCCTTGAAAGTCATCATGGTGGGAACTGACGGCAAGTCCGACATGCCGCAGTTCGGGTACTGGACCAACCGTTGGAAAAACGGGGACACGTCGTGGCAACTTGACGGAGTCTATCCGTAAGAGAGCACAAAACAAGACGATGACTTCGTGTGAACAGTGTAGCACTGCATTTATCCTTAAAATAACCATAAAACTAAGTGTTACATGAGTCTTCAACTGCCACGAAACCACACTTGCTTGCTGACAGGAGTGCCTACATGCTTCTACGCTTGTCATCCAGAACAGGAATCGTAGCATTCGTCGTCTATCCTTTCACGCAGACTTCTAGAGAGGAGCCAGGACATCATTTTGGCGGGAAAACAGGATGCCCGGGTCTTTCTCCCGATGTGTGGAAAGGCGAACGAGTTGGAATGGTAAGGGCGGTCATCGTCACATTTTCTGCAGCAGTCCAAGTCATTAGCTCAGAGATAACCACACAGCGCGGGCACCGAAAAAACCTCGCGTGGCCCCTTAGTCCACGGTCACACTGCTCGTGCACGATACAAAAGACGCGGAGTTTCCCCGCAGACATGGCGGCAGAATTATCTGCGGACACCCCTCAAACACCTTAGAAGCAGGTGTGCTCTATACATGCTTCGAACATGTCCAAAACGACATCTTTTGTATGACTATTGGGGCGTGATACACACGTCGGCCAGTGTCTCCAGACTGTTCTTTTGTATGATGTCTCAGCAGTGTGAGCGCGGCTTCAGGAACAGCTGCTTCGACTCCCCAGCAGCTGATTCGGCTCCCCACAGAAATACATTTGAGAGCAGCCGCGGTTCAGAAGCGGTAGTCTGACTTCTGCGGATAAATATGCTTTCTTTGGGCGCCGGTTTTGCAACTCTGGAGATGCCTTAGCGATAGCAGACTACCTCTGTGAAAAACAAAGTAAAAGAAGCCGAGAGAAAGGTGTGGGAGGAAAGAATGCAAGGAAAACCAGCCTTAACTATGTTTACGAGACGAATACAGAAAATAAAGAAGGCACATTGGCATGATAATTCATGGGGAGCTCGTTGTTATTCGAGGCTAGAACGAGAGTTTTGAGGACGGGGACATATCGGACGCGGTGCGCCTTATGCCGATGGGAAAACGAGGCAATATATCATCATCATATGGCGTTGAGGTGCACATGGCTTGCTTCCACACTCCGGAGTGGGGCGACGGATTTAGCAGGAGCGCTGGGCTTTACAGACAAGAATGGAAGAATGGATGATAAGCGCATTTTAATAACAAAAAGGAGATCGGAAAACTGTCGGAAGTTATCTAGGGAGAATTAAATGGCGTACAGCTAACTGACACAACTGGGAACAGGCGGGACAGAGAAAGATTGGGACTTCCTCCCGCATGGCTCCGGCGCAGAGTCTCTATACCCTGTCTCCCAGTGCGCCCGGTTTTGGGTAACGCCGGCTAAGTTTCACCAGAGGAAAATTGGCGACTTCCTCGCCGGGGGGAAGAGGCGGGGGGTGATTTTTTTTAGTTTTTTGCCCGATTCCCCAAAATTCACCCTGGTGATATTCCGTACCGTCTGGTGATAGCTACGAAATTGCAGTGGGGAAGCAAATTGGCTTACAAGGGCGTAAGAAGGAATCATACATTGTGTATAATTTGTAGGCTTGGTGGAGCAAGTTACCACCCGATATAAAAGGTACAGCCGTTAAAATTCATCCATTCATCCAGACTACTAGTACACTGTAGTAAGACTTCACTATTAGTAATGTTATTACATTAGCTCAGTTACGGAACTGCCCATATAGACGCTTCTTGAACGAGCAGTACCGTCTCTCTCACTCCACATCTCGCCTCGCATTGTTCGACGCGCCACCATTTTAGGGCACTGCTGCTATGGTAACTGCAGTATGATCAATGAAATACGTGTGTTTCGAAGCACAGCGTCTAGATGGTGTTTCACTGTACTTTACGGTACACACAGTTTTGAAAGTGAATTCTAGACGGGACGCGGACTGAAGGAAGTAAGCGCGGAGGGGGGGGGGGGGGGGGGGGGGTGCCCCGCCGACTTGGGAGTTGCACAAGTGAGGAAACCTATAATCTAGTAACATTGACCATCAGACGATCTACACGCGCAAGAATCAATATGGCGGCGTCCAGAGGCCGTACTTGCGAACGTCTATAGGCAATACATCATAGAACACTCGACCTGCTACTCGCCCCCCCCCCCCCTCCCCTAAACGACATCACTAGCGGATCCAAGTAGCCCCGACAAGGCGGACCATGTTTACCGTTTGAGACTGGTCAGGGATCCACCAACGACGCAATGCTCAAGACTTGTCTTCTAGGTGGTATTGCTAGGTCACATGGCCCACCCCTGTGGGAGCCAAAGATGCGGGACGCCTGATGCCCAGCGTGTCGAGGTGTACTAAGCCTTGTGCAATGTTTTGTTCTTAGTGTTCATGTTGAAAGAAGGCGCTGACCAATTCTTCTCCATCTTTATGACGTCGAAGAAATGGTGCATTGTGTCAACGTTTTTTTTTTTTTTCAGGAGCGGAGTTTATCTTGCATGTCTTCATTTGTAACAACTAAATCGGCGAAAACAATACACAAGACATCAGCATGGCGTTTAAATTCTTGACACGAAAACAAAGTACTGTTCTAATATAGACCTCTTTCGAAAGACTGACCTCTGTTAGCAGCTGTGAAATACCTGCACAATGGCAGACTAAAACCGCAAAGTCACGACATACTTGATGCGTCTGCTTAATTAGAAGGCAAGCACACCTACAAAAAAGTGATGAGCGCAGTGACGGTGCACTTTCCACGTTGTTTGATTGGCTCGTCGGCTCCTAATGTTGACTCGTTCCACGGTGTCAGTTGTTCCGCCATTGCGCAGTGGTTCTGACCTTCTAATAATCGGCACCTGACTTTCGAAAGGAGTCTATTGCTTTTGATTCCTGTAGCGCGATAAACTCTTTTCCTTTGATCCCAATTTGTAGACATGTAAAACGTCGGGGAAAAAGACAGGAACGTTGTATTTGATGTGTCGACCGTTGTGATCAGGTTCTATGGCAAGGGCCATCGCGTCGTCGGCGTGGAGTTCATCGAAACGGTTGCCAGGAGTTATTTCATCGACAACTGCCTCCCTCTCGATGAAGCCGAGTGTCCTATACTCAAGTGCAAGATTTTTCAGGTAGAGTTTCAACTATCCGCAGAATCCAATAACGCAGTACCTTCCCAGACATGCCAGCCACGTTCAAATGAGTGTTCTAACGCGTTAGCATTAGAACGCTTGTTTTGGCGAAACCCGGCTGTGATTTTCGCTTGTCAGCGCCGGGGAGAGACAGAGAAGGAGGGGGAGAGGGTGATGCGTGGAACGCACCCATTGGTCCGGAGCGCTAACGTCAACATGCGTCAACACCTCCCTTTCTCCCCGGCGCTGACAAACTGACAGGCACCGCCGGGGTTTTCGTCAAAAGGAGCTAATTCGTTTACGTCAATCATGCTAACAGCTGGCGCGGAGCCAGAGAGGAGGAGGCGCTGCGCCACACCTCCTAGATAACAAAGCTGTAGTACTGAATGAGCTGCGTCATAAGAAAAGGCCAACGTTGGAGACAGTTTGGTAACGAATGCTGCGTTAGCGCTCTTCTTTGAGTCAAGTTTCAGCTGAACGTGGACGCAATCGTTGTGTTCAAATTGTGCCCAGCGTTGGCCTCTTCTGATGCCGCCAACTCATTCAGCACTACGGCCTTTTTATCTAGAAGGTGTTGCGCCGAGGTGCGGTGGAACGCAGGCGTGCTCAGTTGCCGCTCTGCCGTCGTCGGTTGTTCTTCGCACTTGGTTTCCGTAGTAGCGGTGCGTGGGCTGTGATGTGTGTGTGTAGTTAAAACGATGGATGCGGTTCCCTCCACGAGTGATATGGATGCGGTTCCTTCCACGAGTAGTATTTATGTGGTTTCTTTCACGAGTAAAATGAATGACCGCATCAAAGGGATTCGACGTACTGACAGGTAGAGTAAAGAAAAGGGGTGAAAAAATTAAAGAAATATTCACTTTTTGCATTTTTAAGGAATCCGTTGGCAGGACCCTTTGGAAACGCCCCACACGTCCATCTTTGGGAAACGGTAACACTAGCCCCGTAACGAGGCCAAAAAGAGGCAGCAAAAAATAGAGGAAGCAAAAGAGAAAGCCAAAAGAAAGCGGTCAGCATTAGCGTTTCCCAAAAGGGGACCTGTGTGGCGTTTCCAAGGGTCATGCTAACGCACTCCCTAAGTGTCCCCCAATGAATCTCCCTGTGTTTTTTAGTACGGTTATATCGGTGGAGGAATGTCTTATTGAAAGGGACGGAGGCTTGCACCATTTATTCAGCTAGTGTATATAATTTATCATCAGCCAACGCCTGAAAAACCCATATCAAGATCAGTCTTTACAAGTTTTAGCTTCAGGGGGACGAAATGATGCGCCAGCTTGCCTTCATTGTCGTCAGCGCTTACTGCCAAGAGTGCTTCCTTTGTACCAAAATACTCTAGCTAGCTCCTTTCTGGAAAAGGACACTTTAGTTGAAGGAGCATTTACAGTGCCCTGTGGCACGAAAGTCCCCTCATTTGGGGGAAGATTGTCCTTTCTTATAAAGGAGTATAACCGATAACTCTGACAGGGTATTACTAGCTCAACAAGCTGGCAACGGTTACTAACCTCATCAATAGAACATAGTATCCTTCACTAGGGAGCCTTCATGTGCGCTTTGCAAGGGTGATGCCACCCTTTGTAATACCACTCGCCGACAACCCATCAGCCATTTTGGTTCTCGGCGATAATCCGTGGGGCTTATAACCCTCTCGGAATCAAGCACCTTATCTCACAAGTTCGGAGCAGCGTTGTGGAACCCACGGAGGGAGGATTAGCATTTTCCCGCTCGGATGGGAAGACCGATGGACACAAAGGCCACTTGCCGGCGCACGGGGAAACAATGAGAGGAACAAAATGGCGGTGGAATAGGGTGTGGGAAAGGGAAACAAGCAGTTGGCATCACCCTATGCGAAGCGCACATGAAGGCACCCTATCCTTCAATACCTTTAGCTATTACTGTCACTAACTATCGCAACACCTATAGTCAGTGATAACTCAGGAAGGTAGGGCGAGGAAAAGAAAGAGGGAGAGGACAAAATGGACGCGGCGCTGGCGAGGGGAGCAGGAAACACCCTCCCCTCGCAAGCGGTGTGTCTGGTTCCTTCTCTCCAACCTCTCTATCCCTCTTCCTCAGTCTATAGTAACCGCTACTATACTTTGTTCACCCTTAAGCTGAAACTACAGCGAAAGCCACAAGAGCGATTTAGTTCACACTCCTGGCTTTAATGGGGCATCCACACGAAGGAGAAATCCGCAACTTTCCTCCGCTGAGCGCGCATCACGTGCGACATACGTCATCCCTTTTTGACGCCTCACAGCGCTGTTCTCCTCCGTGGCGGAGGCGCGGAGGCTTCGTTCCATCAGCACGAAAGCTCTGCAGGTGGGTGGCGGAGCTGAGGACGGAGTTCCCCGGGTTGTTGACGTCACGACATCCGTCCGCGGAGTCCTCCTTCGTGTGGATACCCCTTAAGCAGTACTTGTTTTTACATACTGAAAGAGAGGAACCTTCCTCCTGGCAAAGAGGTAAGACGCCTCTTCCTTTGTCGACGCACACCGTAATAACAAAGAAGTTATTAACGATGCGCGGTACCAAAAGTCATTCTCGAACTCTCGAACCAAGGTGGCGCTAGTCAACGTCAAATTAAAAATTACATAAAAAAGTATTGCTGGAATAAATTTGATTTTCACGTTGCTTACATACAAATTTGCAAACGTAATAATCCTTTATAAAACAGAAAAGAAATGGTAAAGAAAAACAGTCGCAATTTTACTTTATGCGGTGTTGTAAGGCCGAGACGGGCGCAGTAGGAAAGATGTTCGAATGAAGCGACGTGCTTTATTCAAACGTCAGAAGGCAGATTGTGGGCGTTTAAGTATGTGTGGCATGTTCGCAAAAACATTATCCCTCTCACCAGCCTGAAACTCCATGCAGGCATCCACTGCTATTGGCAACACATCTTAAGCTTACAGCAGTCACCGTTGTTGCCATTAGAAGGGCTTGCTTTTCCCGTTGTCCAAGGCGATCGAAGATGCCCTGGAGCAGGTTAATATCACTACCTTCCTGGTTGTTGTGTTGCAGGCAGCAATTCCAATGCCCTCCATATGGCTGACAGCTCCGCTATCGTTTAGGCCGTGGAGAAAGTAAGCCGATCAGCATGGCATGTGTTATCGACAGGTCTGTGTATGACGGTTTCGCGTAACGCATTTGCGGCTGCAAACTTCGCCGAACGTCATGTTGCTGAAATATGCCTTCCTATGCGCGGAGGCTGTGTTTTTGTGATCGCTAGAGTTCCTTTGAGTATTGATCGACTGTGCCAGCCAGAGTAGTAGGCAATATAAGTGAACATCAGCTGGCACTCAATTTTTATAGATATCTGTCGGGATGGGGACTTAAGACGAGCCTACTATCCAGAAGTTGACCCGTCGACGGCCAAAAAGACCCCGGTGGACGCCGCCGGGGCGATCACAAAAGCGGAGAATAACATTTTGCGTCCAAAAATACATCTCCGATCGTACGTACTGACTTCCATCGTCGAGGAAACCACTCTTCACTTTTGCATGTTTTACTAGCACCAAACATGGCGCCAATAACTGCATGCAAGCAAATGGAGGAAGTTGCGAATGATGTTCATCAACATGTCGGAGCGAGGCCTACCCGAAGTGAGAAGCCATTTCGTGAAACCGATCTATACTGGTGTGGTGGCCGTTCATTTTGTAGGGCTTTGCGATCAGGCGGGCTACTGCACCAGAAAATGGCGCCTCGCCTTTTTTAGAGGTTATTTTTTCAGCATTATCTAATGAAAACTCGAATTGTGGCTCCAGGGCAGACATGAACAAATTACTAAAAAAAGGTAGTTAAGTTAAGTTACTGAGTATCGACGCCAAAAATAATTGAAGTAGAGTAGAAATTACACATTTGTAATAGTAATTGAGTAAACTACTAACTACTGTAAAAAAGTAGCGAGTTACTTTGAAGTTACTTTCGAAGTTACTTTTTTATATTTTTGTGGTAGCAAAATGAACAGCAGTTTTGATCCGTGAAAAACCCTGCGAGCCTAAAATAAATGCAGTTATTTTATGACTTGCGTTTTCACCATAATAGTTTATTCGCTCGCAGAAGCACTTGACTTTCAAAGTTCTTGATAGGAGAGTTTTCGCCTTTTCCTCTTAACGACGTCCCCAGCTAAGCTAAAAAGACGTTCCACCGACGCGCTGGATGGAACGGCAGAGTTGAGTTTGAGAAACAGGCTGTGCAAGGTCGGGTAAGCGGGTGTCGGCATCTTAGGTGTCCATGACGAAACATGTGAGGTTTGCCTCGTCTAGAGGGTCTTGTATAACAAACTATCCTCCTTTTGTCTTTTTTCTTCGGCAAGTTGAGATTGTTTTGACTGGCCCCTCTTTATCCCCACGACGTTCGGAGAGTACGCTGAGCGAGTGCACCTGACCGTCAAGGGTTCAAGTCTCGCGCCATGACGATGAGATCATCTGGACGACTGCGCGTCTCGCTGCAGTGCTAGTGCTACGCTACTGAAAAAAAAAAAAATTTTTTTTATTTAACAGAAGATGAAACGAAGTATGCTTCGCCGCTGACGCCGGATCCAATAAAAGGATCTCCCAAGCGTGACTCGCAACCCTCGCCGGCGACTACGATATCCTGACGCGCCTGACAAGTAAATCGTTTTAAACAAAGAGGAGGTCTCCATGGCGTGGAAGGTCGGAAGGGCTCGAAGGATTACGTGAACAAGCATCGGCGCTCGTACAGTTGCAGCTGGAAGCGTGAATGTGCTCGCATGAACGGATTATCCCTGTCTGCGTTTCTGTGCGGTGGAGTCCGGCTGTGCAAGCGAGTATTCGCTGACGACTAGGCGACGATGGGAACAGGCGTCCAGCTGCGAGGTCATGCCAGTGGCGCCTCCCGTGGAACCCCCAAAGCGCTTGAGTCAGAACTCACAAAGGGCAGACAACATGAAAACAACAACCTTCGGAGTGCCCCCGTCTTTGCTTGCACGGTTCCAGCTAAAGGCGCGGCGCCTGCGTGCATTACCGGATTAGGTCAATACCCGACCAAGGCTTGTTAAGCATCTCTTCCTGCGTTCGTGCGCGTCGGTGTTATGTTTTGGCTGCTCATCGCCACCTTGGCCCAAGGACGCCTGTGATGCAGTTTCTACGGCTGCGAGGGTGCCCCTTGTTCGGGAAGGCCACTTCATCTGCCGGCGATTTCGAAAGTAGTTAGTAATTTGAGTAGAAGTTACCTGAAAAATGTAGTTAAATTAAACTACTAATTACCCAAATAAAGTTGTAATTGAAAGTTACCAAGTTACTCGGAAAAGTAGTTAAACTACAGTAGTTTGAGTAGAGTAGTTGAACTACGACCAAGTCTGCTCCAGGGTGGGGTGTCGAGGTGAACAGGTTAAGTCTTGTAACATGTTGCTACGATATCAAAATCTAGAGTCATGTCGGCGAAGAACGTTAGAACTCAATATCTTTCCTGGTGGTATGCCATCAATTGGCACAAAATGCCACAAAACGCGGTCTAAAAAAAAGAAAAAAAGAACATAGTTACTTTGTATTTGCAATTTGCGCGGAGACTTTTCCGGCGTATCACGGGCGCTTCTTTGTCGAATATAATTTACGTCTTATCATTGTTTCTGTTTTTTTACAGACTCCCGATAAGAGGTTACGAATATTCGTCTGCAACGTCTTTGACTTCAACAAGTAAGTACTCTACTGTTCCTGCACTAAATGCTCAATGAGGGACGAAATAACAATTTATACTATTAAAGAAAATTGGGCAGAGGGGCACGGTGAGTGACGCGTTCTCCCACCAATATATACGAACAATTTTAAAGCGACACGGCTAACGGCACTAGACAAAATTTAGGGTAAAAAGCTTCCTAGAACGCATGCTAGAATGCCTGGCGGCTTTTCGTTTCGCGTCCACTCGGTGGCGCTCCCCACGCAAACCATCATCATCATCATCATCATCCCGGAACGTTGGATACACATTACCTGCGGTGGAAAGCCATTCCATGGCAGCTCTCACGGTAAACATGAAGTTTGCGAAAACGTTTTTCTCCAAAAGAGCGTCGTTTGAAAAAAGGTACTTCTCCGTCCCCCGTCGGGGGCTTTGTTGCTGGCGGAGCGGAACGCTCCCCAGCTGCTCCTGCCCGCGTGCAGGCAACAGAGAAGAACCGTTTTCGAATGCCGCTCTTCCTTGGAGCTTGCCAACTGATAGCTCTAAGAACGTTGGACACGGTCTCCGTCTAATCGAACAGAACAAGAGAGTCGTCTGCTCCAGGACATGGCAAGCGGCGTACGACATTCGAACGCCAAACCCTGCGTGAAGAACAGACGACGCGCTTGTTCACTCCCATTAGAGGGGGATAGCGGGTAGAGAGGCAAGGACATGTGTTAGCCTTTGCTTCTACCCACTAATCCGTTCAATCAGAGTTTTCTGCTCTGGCGTCACCTCTCTTCTCCTCCTCTCCTTCCCTTTCTTTGCGTATCGAAACCGAATTCCGCGTTGCGGGCACCGGAAACCGCAAACTGCTTGCGTTACATGTGATGGCAACGCGGTGGCGTGTTGCTGCCTCGTCTAGTCGCATTCAGGAATGAATATACACTACTGGGACAAGCGATACACCATAAATTTATTTCACTACTAAGATAACTCGACATCTTTCAAATATATCTCCATATACAGAGATACAGATACTCGAAATGCCTGTGAGATGTTTTGCCGATATATTTGCATTCCAATACTGACCAGCTCCGGCACAACGTTGCCAAGCGAAATTCGAGCAACCATAAATAAAGCCTAATTCTGGCAGTTCCTCAGGACAACGAGGCCCAAAGAATCCAGATGACAACACAACAGCCAGGTAGTGAAGCAGGGGGCTTCCACTCCTGCGCCAATTGCGCCATTTTGTGCCAAAGAGGTTTTCCTGTGCCATCCTGATAAAAATTCGCAAAAATGTCCAAAATTGCGCCAAACCGCTCCAGAATCGGATGATAGGAATTGAGCGGCGTCTAGCGCCACCTATCCTAGCCAAGGTGAACTTCACTGCAGGTCTGAATGAAAAGCTACAAAAACTTTAAAGAGCAGGCTTTTGATAATCTCTTGGTGTTTGAAATAAACCATGAGATATACGTTAGATGACCAGTTTGGTAAACTCTTTGTGTTTGAAATAAACAAAGTGTAATAAGTTAGATGAGCCGGTTTGTCATCCCTTTTATTGTGAAGGACGTGCCTCCTAGTTCCTTGCAAACTTTTTCCTGAAAGGTGTTGATTTTCTCATTTTCAATGTCTTTCTGCGACCAATATATCATACTTGCGTGAAAAACTTACTAATGCAACATTTAACAGCATCGAAAATTGTCAATCTACTCCTAGCCTCTTTTAAATACTAGACTTGGTACGCAAGTGCTCAAAAAGTTTCGAAAAATTATATTTAGGTGCTCCAGAGTGCTACGAAATTCACATTTAGGTGCTCCAAACTGCTCAGAAATGAATATCTTGGTGCTCCAAACTGCTCCAAAATTAATATTTGGGTTCTCCGAAAATCGCTCCAAATCTTGTCTCGGCAGTAGCATCACTGGAAGCCTAACTCTGGCAATTTTATGGCAATTTAGGGTCAAGGTAGTCAGACTGACCAAAGAATATCAAGTTAGGTTACAAATATGTTTCTTGCGGCTTTGAGAGTCCTAAATTACCAAGCAAAAACAAAACTTTGGCAAAACAAACTGTACTCCTTCTTCTGCTTGGTTATCTAATAGATGTTGGTTTGGACCTCAACGCGTTCAAGGTCACTTGTTCGACAGCTGATCACACCTTTCGTGGCGAGGGCGAGGGAAAGAAAATACGTGATCACTTTCCGCATTGTGGGGCCGGCTCCAAAATTGCCCAACTGAGCCCCAAAATTTCCTTTCGCCACGGGTAGGGGAAGCCGCAAACATCTGCGGCCTGCGCTATCCACAACATAGAATCCCGGATGGTCTGGAGTATGAACCGGCCTGAAGAGTTTCGGGTTTGCGCGAGGCGCCAAGAGGCGCCTCCTCGACATCGGCTTCTCTTGGCTTGTTTTTGGGGAGGTAGCCAGAGGCCTTAATTGACAGCGACGAGAGGATCTGCCTGGCTGCGTGCACCATGGTCGTGCTACGGTTTGCCAAACCTGGGTTCAGAACCCTTGACGATATTCACACACGATAGTCTGTACCAGTGCCCGAGTATTGTATCGTAAGAGATCTATTGGTCGACGCTACAACTTCTTTTATTATTGTTTGACGTAACTTTAAGTGAATTTTTGCTTTATTTTGCAGGTCATGCGCCGGAGCAATGGACATTGTGTGGGACAGAGGAGCATTGAGCTCAATCGACGTGGAACTCAGAGACAGGCAAGTCGGCCGTGAATTAATCGGATATCGGAAAAACGCCAAAAAATAATATATTATATGAGTAATATTTATTTATGAATGGTCGTGTCAATACCATGCTGCCAGAAATAATTTATTATTTTGTATGTTTGTTTAAATTGCCTGAAGCAAGTCAGCCTTAGGCCTCATTCACACAGCCGTCTTTTCTTCCGTTCCGGCGGGAGCGCCGGGCGGCGTTTCCGCCGGGAGAGGGGGTTTTCGGACCAGTTTGGGACCCAAATCGTGCCGCCGGACCCGACGTGCGCCGAAAGACGATGTCCTACGTCTCCGGCGCTGACGGGAGACGGGGAGTGCCGGAGTGCCGCCCCAACGGGGGAAGACCAATCCCAAAATAGGGAACTTTCGCTCAATCTGGCGGATTTTCAAAAGTTGGGTGACCATGGGCACGGCCGCGGCAGGGGGGATTGACCGTACCGTCCGTGCCCCAACGACGAAGCCAACGAATATATATATATATATATATATATTTTTTTTTTTTTTTTTCAGAAAGGAGCGGAACGGCGCGCTCGTTGAGGGATGGTTACGGCTCTGGAACAACGGGCATACAGTAATTTGAATTTACCGCTGAGCTACTGCTCGAAATGATGAGACCACACCGGTTCATTTACGACCTACGTAATAATGATTTTAAGGAAGAACAGAAAAAGGAAAAAAAATACGATGGCCGATCATCGCGGAAGAAATCTGGCGTAACGAATGATTAATGTGAAACGTGCTCGCAGTGGGTCTTGTCGTTTTTGTTTCGATAAGTAGAGAAAAGTAACATGTTTTCAAACATGCAAGATCGTTTTCGCCTACACAACCGCAAGCTCTAACAAACATAAGAGTTGTGGCGACGCCCATGCCCATCGACGCCGATCGTCTGCTACATTTCGTGATCGGCGCCGCCAAAAAGCAGTCACAAAAACGGGGTTACAAGATTGCTGGTCTAGGGAAGTGTGAAATTGTGCACGAAATTAATGGGTTATACCGTTTATACGGTCTAACATGGTGCAAAGGTTTGACGCAGAATTTGAAAGGAAGGTGCAGAACGTTTTCGTAGCTAGGTGGCGCAAGCTACAACCCAATATAGAGGGCACAGTCACCAGCATCCAACCATCTATGTTTCCGCCGCCGGCAGGTCCATCACCGCTGGTTCGAACACTCCACCGTCCCCGCGCGGTCCCGATTTCGGCATGGCACCGACGGCGCTACCGCCGGGATGGGGCGAGGAGCCGGCTGTGTGAATGGGGTCTTAATGGCCGTCTGGTTTCTCAGACATAGATGAGAAATTCAACCAGTGCAGTACGACTTCTCACCTGGGGTCTTTAACGTGCATTACGCAGTAGTGATACACGATCGCACTCCGGTACGAAGCTCATACAGACAAAACATTTCAATCCCCACCCCTCACCGTTTCGATCTGAATGCGCATCATACCGGCGTGCGGTCGTTTGTCAGTGGTGCGTGGTGCACACTTAAGACCCCAGGAGAGCGGTTGTACTGCACTGGCTAAATTGCTTATCTACAGCTGAGGGACAAGTCACCCGGTATGGCAAACTAACTTCAGGCTGTATAAACATGCAAACAACTCAATTATTCAAGATCAAAACGGGCAGTGTTGGAGACTGAACACAGGATCCCTGTCATCTGTTTCGCTACCTTTCGCTATGTAGCCAGAAAATATCAGTTTTTGCAAAGCATCAGACCAGCCAACATACGCATAAGATGCATGTCCCATATTACAAGATGTGCGCAACACTGTCAAATATATAGCCCATGAGAGTGTGGCTTCGCAAAACTCCCATTATTGCACGTGCATTTTTAAAATCACCACACTCGCGTCTGTATCTCCCACAGTGCAGCACAGAAGTCTTGAGATGGACCATTGGCTTTATACCCCTAGCCAGAAGCCCTTGGATATTGTATACCAATGCAGCTCACTAGTCCGGCAGTTCTTTTTTAGAACAGCATGTGTTTTGTGAGCCGATTGAAAAAAATCGTCACGATTACCTTCACGTTAATTTCCCCGCTATATTTAGCCGAAAATTATTGCACGTGACGTCAATTTTTTTGCTAAATTTAATGGCGGAATTCACGTGACGTCAATTTTTTCCGCAAAATTATTGAGGATATTGGCGTGAGTTCAACACGTCATATTAACTCAAGTCACGTGACGTCAACTTTTGCGAGATGGTTGAGCGAGCTCGTAGTTCGCACTCAACTCATTCTGTGCCACCGGTCTCGGTTGGTTGGTTGGAAATTGTTTTCATTATAATTATAAAGGAGTGAAACTAAGCTCGACGACCTTGGCTTAAGTAACCTTATCTGAACAAACGAGGATAGGCAATTTTTTTTTTTTTAGATGAATTGTGTGAGTTTGGTTTCCTTCACGTATGTGTGGAGTGAATCCAGGGATGCTTGGCGATGTTCAGGGGATCCAGTTGGCAGGACCCGTGCTTCAAGGCTATTCGGTTGCATTTGAAATGGTGATTCCTCCAGGGCTTTTCGTCTCATCTCTTGTTTGCGGGGACAGTCCCAGAAGACATGGGTCTCCGAGGCGGACTCCTCGCAGTATTCACAGAGGCTCTCGTTCTTGGGTTGGGCCGAGGGTCCTGCTTGTGAGTCCTGAAGTTCTGGCTCTTGCTGTTTCGCTGCTTGTCTGCTTTTCTTGAAAACGGCTGCGCGTTTGGGAACCATTGCGGTATGGGTGCGTAGTCTTCTAAGGCATACTTTTACCCAACGGGTGTATTTATCCGCTCAGAGGAGATGCGAGTCTTCTCGGAGGATGCTCTCAAGCCGCTCACGGCGTGCCTGGCGTTTGAGAACCTTCAGTGCCAAGGGCCCTACGGCTTGTGCTTCCGGTTGCATTGGAGATCCAGTGTCCCATTTCGTACTTTGTCGTTGTCAGTGCCAAGCCCGGGTAATTGATGAGGAGGAAAGGAGACCCGTGCGGCAGCGTCTGCGGCGTCGTTCCCGGGTATTTCCTGGTGTCCCGTGATCCACCCTATGTTTACTTCTCTTCCTTCGCTTTTGTATATGCGTGAAATTGCTTTGACGGTTTGCACCGTTTTACTTCTGTTCGATAGGTTACGATACTCCTCGAAAGCGTCTTTGGCGTCTGTGTAGATGTACATTTCCTTGCGTTAGATGAAAGCTGTGGTTTCGATGGCCAGCTAGATGGCCATCAATTCCGCATGTTTTATTCCCGTTCTTGGTGGTAGTGTTCTTGGGACAGCGAATTGGTCCCTGTATCTGTGTGCTGCAATGGCGGTTTGAGATTCTACTTTTGATGCATCGGTGCAGTATTTATCTACGTCGGAGTTTTTACGTATTACTTGGAGGTCAAAGTTCTGTTTCTTAGCTGCTGTTTTTCGTCTCCCCACTGCTCTTTGCTGATTTTTTTTTTATTGAGAAAGGTGTGTTTAGACATTCCATGTCTAATTTCATCAGGATGTTCCGGCCAGCTGTAGTCTTCTGCAGCCGAAGTGCTTGGCTTATTTTATTCTCTTGGGCGATTTCTTTGGGACAGTTGATTCCGGCGATTGTTTCCAGTTCTTCTATCTTGGTGCATTTTGGTAACCCGGTGACGACTCTCCTCGCCATCCGGTTAAGTACTTCTAAGCCCTTCAGTTGCTAATTGTTGAAGTGGTGGTTGTTAATACCGTTGGTAGCTTTCGATACTAATAGGGCAGTCAGTATGACCAAGCCTGTGTATTTTGTCATTGTTTGTTTATCCTTAGAACATGCGTTTCCTCACCCATCGTTGTTCGAATTTCTCTTTTCTAACTACGGTTTGCTTTCCGAAATCAATTTCAGGTATAGTGCACCCGAGCTAGGGCGCGTCTGTTACTAGTGCGTTCGCCGTGTCTATATTTTGTTGTCCCAGAACCTCCACCTCGAATGCCGTACACAACTACAACATACATTACATACAACAAATACTTGTACGATACTCAGTAATAAAATTGCTTGCAATGGATTGCTTTCTGCGTTGTTTTATTTTGTAGAATTTTGATTACATATATTACGAGGTAATCAATAGTAATCTGATTCCTTTTGGGACTACTAAAATAACTCGTAACCGTTATCATTTACCCTCCCTTTTATAATGGCGCCCTTTCTGAAAGTTTCCTAGCAAGGAATCCTATAACCAAGTTCTCGAAAAGAGGATGGTTTACGATTATAGGGAGTTTTCGGGAACCGTTTTTGCGCATCCGATATGGTATACGATGGGCCCTTCGGTTCAAACTGCGCATGCGCTACAGCAGAAGATTCTCACATTGCGCAGTTCGTATCGGACGGCCCATCGTACCTTATCGGATGTGCAAAAACGGTTCCCTAAAACTCCCTAATTCTCAGGTTAACAAGATTAGTATTTTACAATTTCAAGATTCTCATCTAATATTTGACAGTACCTGCAGAAAGACCTCGTTTTGAACATCCGAAGTAATCGGAAACGTAACGGTTACTTTTTCAAGTAACAGTCAATTACTTATCCTCTTATGTAATCCAGTAATCTAATTGAATACTTTTTAGCGAAACGTAACTGTAGTTGTAGTCAATTACTCTCTTGAGTGACCTGTACACGACTGCATACGTCGCAGTGTATGGAATGTGGAGGTAGTAAGTGACATGGCAGCGGTCGTGGATACGGTTACCCCTGTTTCGGGCACCTGCGTTGGACATTTACAGGTACGGTTTAAAAGGTCACACAAGTGACGTATTGGCGTCTGATTGGTGGAAGCCTCCACCAATCAAACTTGAATACGTCACTTCCGTGACATTTTTAAGACTTACACGTAAATGGCCAACCTATAGGTGCCCTGCTGTCGGTCGGTCTGCGGCCGCGGCCAGTCGATGGAATCTCTGGCCTCCACTGGTTCAGATGTAGGGAGCCTAGATCTGAAAGTGCTTCCAACTGATCGATTGGGATCACGTGGTTTGTGGGCCGCGTTTGTAAAACCAGCGTCGAGGAGAGGTGACGAAATCAGTGATCGTCTGCAAGCGACTCCGCATATCCGCACGCTTTTCTCCAGCAACGCGACGCGTGCGCTGTTGCGACCAATCTGCGAAGGAGATGCTCGCGAATAAATTGCAAACGTTCTCCATGGTAGGAGTGGCTCCCTGTCCACACAACCCAGGCTCTCTATTGAGACGCAGCGATCACAGCGACACTGACGCCCGTTCGTCTGCTATTCCGCCGTTTCTAAAACCAACTATGATGGGCCGCGGCAGTTCGTGATGGTCCCTCCGCGGGAGGCTTCTATGATTATTTTTGATAGCCATTTCAAATACTCCCTTATGAAGAGGGGGCTGGAAGCACCGAACAAATGTTTTGTTTATTTGCTTAGGCAGCGGGAGATGGTGCAATGGACGTCTGCTGTTTCCGCTGATGATAAGTGTATAGCTGGTGCAATACCACCGCTAAGTTTTTTTGTTTTTTTTTATGAACATCTTGCAGTTGCTATGAATGCCCACACGCTCTACACGGGCGCGGAATGGATTAAACGCGGAGTCCCTGGGTTCAGCAGCGCAAGCTTGGACTCCCCGTGCTATAGACGCTTTGCAGCAGCTGTACATGGGCGCCGCCATAACTGACATTCAGTTTTTGTTTCCTCCTATTCCATTTTCTTCATTTCAGTCATTACCATAGCAGGCCAGGTATTGCCATTTTAATTTCTATTGTGCCCTTCTTCCCAGCATTGGCCTTTCTGGAGTCTCGTCAACACGCGTTTCAGTGGCTTATTATCTCCGTAAGACAAGAGAAGGTCAAAAAGGAGAAAACATTATTGTGCTTTAAGACAAGGACAAAGTAAGAACAGGCACCACAGGGCGCTAACTTTGAACTGATTTATTCCAAGAGCCTCAGCGTGTCACCGCAGCACATCTCAACCAATCCGTGGCCCCGCCACGGACCGCAAGTACACTATCTCTTTTTCTGCCAAGTCACTTGAAGCTGCGCTGATATAACACGTGCCGGAACTATTGATGGCGTCCGCCTCAATTATTTCACTCTAACAGTCTTATATTTGTGCCTAGCGAAAACAGCTGGAAGAAGCAAATAATGGTTGGCACCCGCGCAGTCACGACAGTGACTCGAAAGATGGCCATCCCGAACCCCGTTCACTTTCTGGTAGTGTTCTTTTAGCCGTACATTTAAACATCTGCCTGCCTGACCGACATATTTCTCGCCCCATGAAAGTGGAATCTGATACACCTTCTCTTCCATGCACGCGACAAACGAACTCCTGTGCTTCATTGGGCAGCCCGTCGGTACCTTGCGGAATGGGTCTATCAGCTTGCACATTTTTGCGAGCTTTTTGGGTGTAGAGTAAACGTTTTTTAGAGCGCAGCTCTTAGGCGCCCGTTTCCGGCTTGAGCGGCGTCGCCGTCGGCGTCGGCGTCGGCGTAACCACATGACCCCCCCAGGTCACGTGACCCCTCCCAGGTCACGTGACCGTGGCGGATGCCGATGACGTCATCAGTGACGTCACTGATGACGTCATCGGTGATGATGACGATGCGGATGCGGATGACGTCATCAGTGACGTCCCATAATGCCCCCCCCCCAAATCACGTGACTCCCCAGGTCACGTGACCCCGAAGGTCACGTGACCCCTCCCCCCTCCCGAGGTCACTTGACCCACCCTCCTAGTACCCTTCCCTCCTCCTCCTCAAGAGCTGCGCTCTAAATTAGTGTTACAGGGAGTTGTAAACGGCTTTCACTTTTTTTTTACGTTTACACGTTTTGCTAGTTTTTTTAAGAATGTGAGCTGTTCTGTGCATGTAAGGCAGAACCGACATTTTCTGTCTCGCTTGACCTGCCTCTGGGCGCGGGCTGACGTCCTTTCTTTTTTTCTGAAGGACGCCTTCTGCTACAAATACAATCACGGCCTTTGGAAACCCGGCACACTGCAAGCCTTCGTTTTGCTCAATCAGACTCAAGGACATTGCATGGTGGCAAGACCTTTTGAGGGCGTTCGAAAAAAAAAAAGAACTATTCATCTTTTAGCTAATTTCGAGTGGGATGAGTTAAATGGTAACAACGGCTTGTTGGCCCTTGTGTGGTATGCCCAACACATGTGCTATTTAGAGAGGGTATGTTTAATGTCTAGAAATTGAATAACTCTCTCTACGGGTATTTCAAGTGGAAGAAGCAAATAATGATGCAAACCATTATTTGCTTCTTCCACTGTTCTCGCTAGGCACAAAGATAAGACTGTTAGAGAGATAATTGAAGCGGACGCCATAATTAGTTCCGGCAAGTGTTATATCAGCGTGGCTTCAATTGACTTGGTAGACAAAGAGATAGTGTACTTGTGGTCCGTGGCGGGAGCACGGACTCTTAGAGATGTGGTGCGGTGACGCATGAGTATCCACTCTGAGGCTCTTCGATTAAATCAGTTGAAAGTTAGCGCTCTGTGGTGTCTGCTCTTCCCCAGTCCTTGTCTTAAAGCGCAATCATGTTCTCTCACGTACAATTAAAACTCGCCCAACAATCAGGACTTGTCAAAATGGACGCTGTAATCTGGCGCGAGTATAAAGCGTCTATAAAGCTGCAGTGCGCTAGCATGCTCGGCCACCGATCTCCCACGGAACACGCCATTGAGAGACATAGTGCAGGCGCCATTGTATTGTATTCAATTGTATTGAACTTTTCTTGCACAGTGCAGCTCGGCACTGTGCAAGATACAATGGGCGAAGAGGAGAGCAGAACGCTCGCTTTTCTCCGTGACCATGAGCGGTCTCACGCTTCATTCCTCATGTGTCACTATCACCAGGGTACCGTCTGTAATCTGCTCACAGCGCCACAACCGTGAAATCCACTTAAATAAATATTCGGAAATTATAAATAATAAATAAGTTAGTCGTGTTCCTAAAAAAGACTAAACAGTACCTCTACAAACTGTAAAAAAAAAAAAAAAAAATCATATATATTTTAGCTCTGGGGTGCAAGGTGGAGCTATTTTTTGCATACAGATTAGGCTGCGCTCTGTAGTCTTGAATCGCGAGACTGCTGTCGCCCACGCGATTCTCACACCTACCCAACCATGCTGGAGATGACCCTACCAGTTTCACCAGCTCTACGGCGACGGCGGCGGCGACGCCACTCAACCCGAATACGGGCGCCAAAGAGCTGCGCTGTAAAAATTAGATACCTTTACAATTCTCTGTAATGCCAAAAATTAGAGCGCAGCTCTTGAGAAGGGAGAAGGGAGGGTACCCTTCCTCCTCCTCGCCTGCTGCCCTCCCATTTAGCAGACAATTTGCCGTTAAATTTAGCGAAATTTTGTTTATTAAATTCGGCGGGGAATATGTTTCGCTAATATTAACGGGAAAATTTAGCAAAAATGTTCCCGCTAAATTTAGCGGGGAAACTGAATTGGTCGGGAGTTTTCGTAGATCATTTTCGCCGTCCCGCAACGCTCTCTGCAACCCGCTACGATACCCGGAACTCTTCAGTTAAAGCTATCGGCGCGCAGGCGCAGTAGCGGCTTCTTCGTTGCGGAGGGCTTAGCGGAGGGGTAAACGCGCGGTCTACGAAAACTCCCTAATGTCGAGGTCACGTAACGTCAATTTACCCGCTAAATTTAGCAGGGAAACTTAACTCGCTAAATGTAGCGGAAAACGATTTCCGCCCAATTTAGCGGGAAAATTGTTCCGCTGAATATAGCGGAAAATGCTTTCCGCTAAATATAGCGAAACATTTACCTGCTAAATATCGCGGTAAAATTTACCGCCTAAATTTAGCGGGAAAAGTTTTTTGATAAATTTAGCGGGAAAAGTTTCCATAATGCAACGCGCGCGGTTACGCTGACGCCGACGGCGACGCCGCTCAGCCCGGAACGGGCGCCTAAGACCTGCGCTCTAAAAGCAGTTCATGCGCTTCTATACTATTTGTGAATGAATTCAATAAATTCCTTTGAATATATAACCTTACCTCGTCTCACAGATACGTCACCTTGATGATGTCATTGCTGTCACCGAAGTTCTCCTACGCCTTGTGGACCATCGTCTATGAGAATAGTTACAATGGTGAGGCTCATATTATTTCATGTTTCTGTTTCCACAATAAAACTTGTGTTCATAAAACACTGTAGCGTGTGCAGGTTGACTAATTGACGTCACAAAGTCGCGTCATCGTGAGGTTATAGAGTTACCTGATACACCAGGTTGTTATGTGACGTCAAACTGTCACGTGACGTCAAGATGCCACGAAAAATTGTGTAAAACTTCTCAGAAGGTAGAAACTCTACATAATATATATAACATGTCAATAAAAATTTAATATCAACTTTATAAAACATCTATAGAAAGCTTTAAAAATGCATAGGGCTTCTTTAGAAATTCTATAAAACTTCGTCTAGAGGAACCATCTCATGATGTTATGATATCACGTGACTACTAGCCAGTCACATGACATTTTTATCTGTATAGCTTTATATACTTGTAAATGAGTGTGTCACTCTTCGGCCAGACATCCGTGATGATTGCTCGTAAGGTGCAAGGTTCATAATTGCAAGAAACATAATAATACGTTAGGGTTCAATAAGGTATCGCAGCCATCGCTGTGACTAGGGCAACTAAATAAGCTACGCTTGAAGTATCAGCACTCCGTTCTCCGGTCTGCTAGTGCGTACCGCCATCTTGGTGCTTATTGCATAGCAGACGCAACTGTCGATTGTCTCAATTAAAAAATACGAAATGCGACTTCCTCAGCCTTAGCTACGGCTAAGGCTGAGGAAGCCTTAGCCGTAGCGTTAGGACGCTAAGGTGATATGGTTTTGCACTGTCGCGAACTGTTTTAACATTTCTAGAGGACGCAAAAGCCTTTTCTACGATTTCAGATAAAGCTCCAGATAACTGGCTTTAAGCACCAAGATGACTGGAATGTCGTAACTCTGAAGCGTAGCTTATTTAGTGCTTGTAGCTGTTACTTTATTGTGTGTGTGTGGGGGGGGGGGGGGATGTTTATATGGCCTAGAACTTAGTCTGCCTCAATCAACGAACGGCTTGTCTCCCAGCTGTAAATGAGAAATTTAGCTAGTGCAGTAAAACCGCTAGCCTGGGGTGTTTAACGTGCCTTGCGCAGTAGTGAAACACAACCGCACGCCGGCACGATGCTCATCCAGATCGAAACGGACAGGGGTGGGGATTGTGACTCTACTGTGAATTCACAGAGGACAGTTAATGTTTGGTCTTTTGTAGATTTTTTTGTAATACTTATTTTGCGTCAACCATCAGCTGGGTGATCAAAAACTAGATAAAATTCAATCGTAATTAATAATAAAAGAAGCAACAAAAAAGAAAAGTGGTTTTCTGGTGCAGAAATAATTTCTGACAAACAGTTGCTGCAAATAAAGAGCCAGTAAAACGTTGATTTAGTTCGTGTCATGGTTTCCTCAAGCCAAACACAGTCACTGAAACCCTCGAATGGCATATATGCTACGACATGCATGCGTGGTAGTGCCCAGTAAGTCAACTTTTTTGTGCGTCTAATATTGAGAGCCGTTTCACCATTTCAATTTATCTCATCATAGCTCGTCGTAACCAACGGGAAGTTAGAGTGCTTCTAAGAGTTGCCTCAATTTTGTTTCATTGACTCGCCAAGATAAATGCACGCTTCGTAAGCACTCCCTCGCGCTGAACCGTCACTTAACCCCGGTAAACATTTCATCTCAGGTTTTCCCACGAGTATGCCGGAGGCAGTTCTTCGGGAGCTATTCGGTGAGTACATTTTTCTGCGATTTCCTCCCAACTACACTTAGTGACGGGTTAATAATCGAGTAAATGCTCCGCCTCAGGAGCCATCTTTCTGCCTTTGACGGCCCTTGTCGAACAGGGCAGCCAAAGACCGACCGAGGGAAAGGAGTGCATGCTGGAGGCGGAGCATCCAGTTCATTGTTAGCCATTCGCTGTCTTTAACGCCGTGGCTACAAAGCTAATGCATCATACAAAAGACTACAGAAACTGTCTGGTGCGTGTTTCTTCATTGTATGATGGTCACATTGGTCATGCAAAAGTCGTCTGCAGACATGATTGAAGGAAACATGCTTCTGACATCCTTAAGGCGTGTCCGGAGCTAATTCTGCCATCATGTGTGCACCGTGTCTTTTGTATAGTGTAGGAGCAGTGAGAGTTTTTGATATTATTCTTCTACAGTGATAAAAATTACAACGTAAATTACAGTCTAGATCCAGTAAAATACACGGTCTTCCAAACACTTTTTTCTAAGCACGAAATGCGTTTTAAGAGACCCGCCCCTTTCTAATCCCCGACTATTATCCGTGCGTACGTGCATTTCAGCACGAAATATAGTGGAGAGATGGATGCACGCCACTCGATGTCACTTCACGTCATGGTATCACGTGACACTACGACGTAAAACCGTGACGTCAGGTCACCTCGCCTGATGTGATGCGAAATATTTCCGTTACGTTTAGAGGGAAAATCGACATTCCGTACCATGGATGTCGTGCAATATTTCCCCGCTAAAATACTTTGACGTCACGTGACCTCAAATGACGCAAAATTTCTCCGCTAATTTTAGTGGAAAACTTGACACTACGTGACGCCGTGGTATTCCGGGACGCCGTTAATCGAAGACATCTAGAGGACAGGTCGCAGGGTTTGTCTTCTAGATGGTATGCATAGCGCAATTTCGTCTGCTTCTTTTGCAGTGGTTATGGTGACACCAGAAAGATGACGAGCCCTGATTGGTTCTGACTGGAGGATAGCGCGTAGACCTCAAAGCAAGCTGCCTTGAAGTCTACCCACTATTCTTCACACAGAGCCAATCAGAGCACGGAGTTGTGATGTCACCACAACCCCCGCAAAAGAAGCAGACGAACTTGCGCTCCGCATTAGTTGACGACGAATGTCACAGCCCCAGCCCACTTTTATCGAAATAACAAGAACAACGGCAAAGTATTTTAATGCCTCCTTTGTCTTTTTTTACGTCTCGTTAACAGCAGGGAAAGGCATAAACCTACGTTTGATCGATTCGGACGGTCCCATTCGACGTCCTTACGCCACATCCGCCACTATTCACCTCTGGCACTTGACGGAATGAGGGTCAAGAACTGGCCTCGCCAGCATCGGCAGCGACCACTTCTAACGCAACCGGATCGCCTCGCATCGCAAGACAGTTGCCTCGCTCCATAACCCCGCTCTGTCGATCCCATACCGCCCAGAAGACAAAGCCTGCGCTGTTCTTCCTAAAACGTAATTGCTGGTGGATCCACACAGCACCACCTATACTTTGCGTCCGCATCGTCGCCAGCACGTCTTGAAGCATCTAACAACGTGCCAGACGATGGGGGCCAAAAAAACGACGTCAAGGGCGCTCCAAGATTATATTCGTCCTGTTTAAGTACGTGTTCTCTTATTGCTTAACCAAGCATGTACAGGGAAGGCCGAGCGACTTCCGGCTTTTACGCTGTTTGATTGGTCTTAGCTTGTAGCGTCGGCAGCGTCCGGAGTTAGGTGAAATAAACTATACTATGCGCCAGGGCTAAGCAGCATCGCGATACAAATGTATCGCGATAGTATCTTAGAGATACTATAGAGTATTTGAATGCAAACATATTCGACAGAGATCTGTCTGGTTGGGAAATGTATAGACTGACTGAAAAAATTTAAATTCTAACCAAGTTTGAATAAAAACCAAATACCCTACGTTTCGGGACCAGCTCGGTCTCTTGGTCACGAGTGCCATTGGGTCGGGCGAATCTTCTTCGTCGTCTTCGTCTATGTCATCTTCATAATCTTTAACTTCATCTACAGACTTGAAAAAAATACAAAATCTGGCTTTGAAGTTTGTTTTATCTAATTACGATTGTCGACTAAGTATGACTGAGTGGAAACATAAACTTAAGTGGCAATTATTAAAAGATCGCAGAAAGCACCTCAGTCTCAAATTTTTTCACGATATTTATTATGGTAAAACCGGTGTAGAAACGGATAAATATATGAAAGAGCCTTTTTACGTATCCAGTAGGGACGACCATTCTTTAAAAATTAGAGAAATGTTTTTTAAAGGGACCATGAAATGACCTTTTTACTTTTGCCAGATAACTTTTACATTAAACCGTCAATGTTCACTGAATGCCGAACAGGCATCCGTTTTCGTCTCGGTTTATTCACTTCTACACAAAAAATTAATAAAATATCGACTTTTTCTTTCTCTCCAACTGACCGTTAAACAAGCTGCGGCGTAATTTTGAAGGCCGTGACGTACCCTGTTTCCGGAACCGGAAGCTCTCTCGGCAGTAGGAGATGGGAGCGTTAGCGGCGGCGAGTTGGCAGTGTGCCGGTAGGTTTTACTGCGCTGCTGGCGCTGATGTCACCGACGTATTTTCGGAATCGGCGCCTCTCATCGCCGCGATAGGCATGGACACATCGCAGCTGAGCGAAATTCAATGAGATATGTTGCGCTACACCGACAGCATGGGACTAGTCCCATACGCCGGTATGCCTGTTGGGAAGAGCGGCGAGTCTTCCGGTGAAGACTCCAGCCCAACTGTCATTGTTGGTAAAAGGCGGCCCGTGTCAGTCATTTGCCAAGCGACGTAGATGAAAACAATTTGCCGCGGCGTTTTTCGCGGCCTCGGAGATGCAGGAGCGAGCCGACGTTAAAAAAAGATACGTTTGAACTACGACAGTCTCAGCAAGAGCCACGTAAATTACCTGTTCACACTCGGAGCGGACGCGCGCGTTTGATGGAAGTGCTGTATTAGCGCTGTTGGTAATCGCTTCGGGACCGATCTTTTACGATTGCAACTCAATACTGACGTGACACTCGGCAAAAGAAGGTTGGACCGGCATTGCACGTAGCTCCCACGAACTGTTATAGCTCGACAGTGACGTGCAGTCGTGTCAGAATAAAAAATGGCATACTAATAACAAAGTGTACATACCGTGTTACGAAGGTAATCCATACGGCATTTATTTGAGCTCTATATCACACAAAACAAGAAGATAGAATCGACGAGAGTTCCTTTTCGACGACAGTGTTCATCAACACTGCCTCGGAAAACAAGGGGAAGAAATTGATCGCTGACCTCAGTTTTAGATTAAGAGGTGAGGTCAAACTATAATACGGGAAGAGTCCACAAGGGTCGCCCGGGCATATTCCATTCAGCACGCCAGCCGGTCGTGGGCAGACAGTCTTGGCCAAGTACCGTTGAAGCAACGCTGTTCAGAGTGGCTAGGCCTATCCGCCAAGCTCGCTTGGTCAGAGCCGGTGGATTCGTCGCCGTTGTAACTTTTCTCGGGTGTTTGTGGATCCAGCGTTCTTGTCCGTCGTGGTCTGTCTCAAGTACTTTTTCTTGCTGCTTGAAGTCGGGACGCGCGAGAAGCACACGTAGAAAAATAAACGTTCTTTGGTCGTCGCGAAGTAGTAACTGAGCGACGCCGGCGACGCTGTTGGCCCAGTCGGCCCTACTGCGCAGGTGTAGTAGTTGCTTCGTTTACCACACGATAGATGGCGCTTGGCTCTCAGCATTATCAAATTTGGCAATTTTCGTCACATCTTTAATTATGCTACAAAACGTGGATCTGAATATTATTTAACAAAACTTTTAGGAAACACTCGCCGGCTATCTATTGTTTACGATCGCGTTGCTGGTGTGGTAGGCTCTTACCCAATAGGCGACGTGGATTCCGCTGACGTGCTGCGTTTCCGCGGATGCATCGCAGTGAAAAGGCGGAGAGCTTTCGAAGGAAAGAAGGCGCAAAAGAGTCCAGTTTTCTTTTAAAAGTTCTATAGCGAAGAATTTTTTTTGGCTCCCTATTTTTGTGTTTTTGTGTTTCTTTTCACACCTTTTACGACGATCGGTGGATGAAATTCGATTTCAGAATCGTTTCATGGTCCCTTTAAGGGTGACGTACTGCGACACTCCTTTTTTGTAGAGACCGCGCGCGATTGGAACTCCTGTCCATCCCGTGCTGTCTCAATAGTTCCCAATGACGCTATTTTCGCGCGCTCAATGTGTGAGTTTTTTTGTGTGTCTGTATATTTTTGTTTCCCCCCCCCCCCCCACTGTAATGCGTGATGGCGAAGTGGGTACCTGAATAAAGAAAAGATAAAGAGGCTCCAGCGGTAGAACCCGGTTACGAAGGTTGCGCCCATGTTTTTCCGTGAATCAACGAAGCCCTGAGACGTATACGCTCGAAAGCGTGCCCGATGATCGGTTGATGTTTTTTTGTTGTTTTTTTTTGTTGTTGTTTGAATATACCGGGATTCCAGGTGCAGACGTCTACGCCAGTGTTTTTCCCTGGCCAGAATCTCGCTCTTGTCGAAGGACACGCTGTGACTCAGTTCTTCAACGTGTTCAGCGAGGGCACTGGCTTGGACGTCGTTCTTCTTCAAGTCGTAATTGTGGCGCCGCATGCGTTGCGGAAAGTTCTTTGTTTCTCCCACGTAGGGACCGGGCAGTCCGCGCATGGGATGCAGTAGACAGGAAAATAAGCCTTCTCCTTTCCCGGTCTGTCTTTGGGAAGGGGGAGTCGGTGACGGATGGTTGTCAATGGTCTGTAAGTCACCGCGATTCCGTATTTGCGAAGGGTGCGTCCGGCGGTCTCGCGGACGTTCCTTATGTATGGCAGGCCAATACGGCTCGAAGGGGCCGGGGCCGTGGAGAGACGGGGACGGTGCAGCTGCTTGTATACTCGGTTGATAAATCTTATAGTGTAGCTGTTGTTTTGAAGATCGGCCTTCATCTTGCACACCTCCCTTCGGAAAGATTCCTCCGTCGAGCATCTTGTGTGTTGTGAGATGATAAGATTTGAAGTTCAGGTACCTGCCGGTGTGCGTAGGCTTCCTGTACACCGAGAAAGTAAGCTTGTCTAAATTCTTCTACACACTGACGTCTAAAAACGGAAGCGCCGTCTTTCTGGAGCTCCACCGTGAACTGGATTGCGGGTTCGATCGAATTTAGGTGTTGGCAAAGACGGTCGATTTCAGTCGCCTTAACGACGCAAAAACAGGACGCTTTTCTAAAACGACAGCGTTCTATTCAAATCAGATACAAGCGGGATGAACCAAGTGTGAGGAACCGACGAGTTGATATACCGCATTTTCACGATATTTCCCATAACATAAAAGCGTCGGCGAAAAAGTTTGGCGTAGAAAGAGTGTTCACATCCGATTTTAAGTTATGAAAACTTACGCCTTTTGAATCGAAACAGGAAGTTTGCCAGAAGGCACACCGCGAAAAGTCGGTTTCGTGTGAGAATTCTGTGGTTTATGAGATTCATTTGGAGACGTCGAGATGTCTAAATGATAGACTGAGGGAACACAAACGGAACGTGAAAAACAACGCGTCCAATTCCGAGTTAGCCAGGCACCTTCTAGAGTGTAATAATTGTAAAGCCAACTGGTCTGAAACGGAAGTAATTCACAAAGAACGTAATGTTATGAAACGTGTAGTTCAAGAAACGATTCGTATAAAAACGTCTGGCAACTGCATAAGTCAGGCGTCATTGCAGTTTGGGAACGAATGTAAACAATTTCTACGCTTGTAAATTTTTTTTTTTTTTGTTTAGTACTAGCAGTGTTTATATGTGTATCCTTGGACTTGTTCGAGAAAGTCGCTTTGTTTAGCCAATTTCTGGTTCGTTGTAGGAGGGCAATGTCGTTCTCAGTTTTGGAGATGGCCCTTAGTTGCGGCTGTTAGCAGTGTCTAGTATTGTTTCTTTGGACTAAGTGAGTTGTTAGAGGAAACGCAACTTTGAAGGTCAAACCCTTTCGTTGTGCTCAGTAGTGATTCACCTACGTTCGCCGGGTGGCGGTGGTTATGCTAGAATGTGACCCTTTGTGTGAGTGTTTCGCAGCCGAGGTCAAGGGAGATAAGAGAAGGTTTACCCAAATTTCATTGTCCTCTTGTCAATTTTTTTTTTTTTTTTGTAGAGACGGCGTTGGAGATGTGGTATATAAGGCGTGTACGAAATAAACTTTGCAGCTGAGTTTGAGACGTTGCCTCCTCTTTTTTTACCTTCTGCTGTGTTCTCTTTTCTGCCCCAGTCTCAGGTTTACAATCATGTTCAACTTACACCAGCTCGCCTGCACTTTGACTATTTTTTCGCAAAAACAGTCGTTGACGTAACGGAGAAAGATCTTCGGTTTTCGCACGAACGAAGCAAAGGATTGCTGCTCCATATGTTGCATTTTGAGGTTGGCCATGGTGACCGAGATAGCTGCTCCAACAGCTGTGCCTCTTGCCTGCTTGAAGAGGAACCCATCGAACGAGAAGTATGTTCTTCTAAGGCACAACTCCAACAGACGGCAAATCTCGTCAACAGACAAGCAGGTTTGGTCCGCTAAACTCGTGTCACCCGTGAGCGCAGTCCTAACCACGGACAACGCAAGAGGCACTGGAACGTTAGTAAAAAAGTGACACAACTTCGAAAGAGACAAGAGCCTCGTCGGCGTGTACTTGAAGTCTCTTGACTAAGTCGATAAAATGAGTTAAGTTGTGTACGTACGCAGGCGTGTGGCCGGTGAGCGGGTAGATCAGCTGGTGCAGGTACGTGGACACCACGCGAAGTGGGGAGGTGGTAAAATCAACTATGTGACGGAGTGGGACACCGGCCTTATGCATCTTGGGAAGGCCGTAGAGGGCTGGGGCAGACACATTTCGGCATATCAGCCTGAGGTAGAGACCGCGAAACTCCGGGTGTTTCTTGAAGATGATGGATAGTGTCCTGTTGACTGTCTCCTGGATCTTTGCTGTAGGGTCCTTACGCACGGGTGTATTGGCAGAGGTGGAGATGAGCGGCATCACTTTTTCTTTGTACACACATGTGTCGAGAACTACATTAGCGTTGCCCTTGTCTGCCGGAAGAATGACGATGGTCATTGGTGTCGTCCTCTTTCAGAGTACGCAGGGCGTGGTGTTCCGCGGATTAGAGATTTTCTTCTTCACTCCGACAACCTTTCGCGATGATACCAATTGTCTTTAGACGCACTTCTTCCTGGAGAGAAGGGTTTAGGTCACGAATGCCATCCTCAATGGCGGCCGCCATCACAGGGATTGGAAGCTTGGTTGTAGTGATGTTGAATCCATGTCCCTTCGCCATATCGGACGTCTCTGTCGACGACAGCACCCTTGAAAAAAGTGTCCGTACGATGCGTTCATTATCCTGAAAGGCGGTTGACGATTCTCTCGAGCGCAAGGCCGCGATCTTGCGCTGATGTCCAAGGGCTTTTGCTTTCGTGTCAGTAGCCGCGGTTGACCTGGCCAAGTCTTCAACAGCGTGAAATTCCTCAGGTATCTTGAATTCCAGTTGTCTACGGGCAAAGAACAGGTCGAGTTCCTTCTGCCTCAGGATCTCTCTGCATTCGTGGCGGCGGGCGTTGAGTAGCCGAAGTTCAGCCTGGTCGATGATCGTGTGTCCTTCGGGTGAGTGCACAAGGCGTTTTAGGCGTAGTCTCTTTGGAATCAGTCTGAGTTCCGTACAGGTCTTGTTGAAGGTGAAGTGGGACTTGAAGGTGGCCACAGTATGGCTAAGGTGTACGAGCCTTTTGGCGAGCTGAGAAGCGTCTAACCCGTAGTCGTCGAATAAAGATTTGCATGTAAACATATTCGACAGAGATCTGTCTGGTTAGGAAATAAATAGACTGACTGAAAAGCGGGTCCCAAAACGTAGGTTTTTTTGTTTTTTTTCAGTCAGTCTGCTTTAGAGTATCTGTAGGTCTGTATTGAGATACATTTGAAAAATCTATTTCTATCTCAGTATTGAAATACAGTTACAATGTATCGCTTGTATCACGATACGTTGCCAGATGTATGTATCGCGTTACATTTGTTGCCCTATTTAAGTTACATTTAATGAATAAAAAACGTGTTTGGCGCAAGTTGTTTCTTAATTTATAATAGGAACTTGCCATATAACATGATCCATCTCAGTTACGAACATTAAAAAACGAAACAAAAAAGACTGTGGTTTAAAGAAGGTTACTTTTCAGATTAACAAAATCAGCTCCTCTCATAAAGCCCTCCACTCTTTCCAACTTAGCAGAGCGAACGCCGTGAATGAGTTGAGTGGAGAAAAAGTTCGGCCCTGTTTTTCCGATCTCACCAAATTATGGGTGAGTCAGAAGCATATAAATCGACAATATGAGATGCGCCCTAACGGCAAAACGGGTTCCTTTCGGGGAGACGCCTTTTGTCAAGCATGGTACGCAGTCTTTACCGTTCTGTAACTATATGGTTCAACGGTAGTGACATGTACTTTTAGCTGCATTATTGATAAATAAAGAGTTTAAGGTAATCGGTAGTGCATAAAATGCAACAAAAAGAGGAGCACAAGCATAAAGTATCATTCGCATTCGCCCTCTCCACGTAGCACCGTTGGAGAACAAATGTATTTCTATAAGTTTTCGTATTATTATTCCGGAATACGTTTTCGCCGTTTCTGCAGAAGTATCTCACGGATATCCCGTTGCATAAAAGACAAATTTATTATTTATTCAATACTGCAACCTCATTGAGGTTTTAGCAGGGTGGACACTGTGGTACAACAAAATACACCAATCTTCACGAAAAAGTAAAGACACGCTGCAAACTATGTCCCGATCACCAGGCCGTTTCACACAAGTCATTGCGATACACTTGTAAAAAACATTTCAAAACGCCGTTCAGTAGTTGAAAAATATACATTTCCATCACACTAACAAAAGGGAAAACAAACAGGTATAAAAGCCATATTCATCCGTGCCTTAGTATGTATGTCAGAACCTGTATTTTGGGCCTTAAAACACATGCATCTCAGTATCTGTATTCCCGAATACTTTTCGGGGTATCTCTGCCCAGCCCTGCTACGCGCTGACACCAAGAACGGCGCGTCTGCCGCTTTGCGGCGACTCTCGTCGAGCTTCAGCATGTTTGCCGCTTGGGGCGTGTCGGGCGGGGATCCACCGGCAATGGCGTCTTGCCCAAGCCTCGTATTCTGACGAATGTTGTTGAAAATGCGTGCACCTTGTATATGTTTCCCTTTTATATTTTCGCCGTGGATGGAGGTTCTTTGGGGATTTTGGGATGCGCCGTAATTCGACGGTTCCTTCGTGCCTTTTTGTTTGGTTTTTAATAATTGCAGAAAAAATATAAAGCTGCGTTCTGACGACGAGAGCGTGTGCCCATGCTTTCACCAATTCTCCTGTCACTATTAACCTACGGCACTTGACAAAGTGACGAAGACAAACCACCTCAGCAGTATCGGTAACACTTTCACCACAAACGGACGCCTTGCATCGGGCTAGACAATAGGTCTTTTTCACAAGCGCGTACCGTGTAATAGCTGCTGCTGAAATTGCCCGAGTCCGCCATTGTTTGGGACCGTACCCTGAGCATGATATTGTACTTGAACTCTGCTTAGGTGGGATGAACGTTACTATAACACTCAGTTGGGAAACTCACCGTTGAAACCTGGGCCACTGGCATCCACCGAGACCACGCTAAATACGATAACAACGCTACCCTTTAGCGACGAGTTGAAACATGACAGTTGCTTTATATGGCTCTGCTAAAGTCACTGAATGTTCCCAGAGTACCGAAACCTCCAGGCTCAAGGTGCCAAGATGGCGGCTCAATCTTTTTTCTTTAATGTGGTCACCATGAGCTTTTAGAAAGCATGTTTTGCGTAAAAACAAACTGAACTATTTCTTCTTGTAGGAAAATTTATTGTATATTAGTACAAAATGATAATAGCGTGATGTTTGCATAAAATTCTAGTGAACAGCGTTTTGCGGCAAAACTATTGTTTTTATACAACCATGTCTCACCGGTACCTCAGGCAGTTGTCGGACCAGGGCGCATCTTAACATCGGTAGCAATTTGCGGCGCGTCCGCTTGGGAGACGGTCGTGGCTTCCCGGAAAACCCTTCCACCGTATAGACCCTTTCATCAAGGGCGCCGCCATCTTGAATTGTCGTCATTTCCAGTATGGGCGAAAACAATGTTTTGCCTTCGCCTCGCCACCCTATTGAAAATCGCTCTGATGGGACTTCAGGATTTTTTTAAAGGGTGTGAAGGGGACTTCAGGAATTTCTGAGATGTTTGAAGGGGGCACCAATATTTCCTGGTGGGTTCGCTAGCCCCGTCAGAGGCTCTCCTGAAATGTCTGAAGTGCCCTTTACAATGCCTTGAAATGTCTGAAAGCCTGTCAAGAACTTTTCTAATGGGGTCGGGAAAACCTTCAGGCTTCTTGAGATGTCTGTGGGCAACGGCTTAGGTGGAAAAAACACATTTCGGAGAATTAGAACATAGCTGCTTATTGTACGCGACTGGAAAAAAATAAGTACTGTAAACGACTTAATTTCGCGGGATCAAGTTTTCACGAATCGGGCCGAAGCTGAGAATTTGAAATTATTCGCGGGTTCTAATTTTCGCGAATTGAGTGTGGCTTCCGTAGCGTTCACATATTGCCCGAATTGATCGCGGGACGTAATTTTCGCGAAATGTAAGCGATTCGCAAAATTCGCGAAAATTAGGTCCTCGCGAAAATTTAGTCGTTTACAGTATTTCGAGAATGCCGATCGTATGTGTGTACGGTCCTATTTTTATTACTGCTCTTCTATCAAATACGAGTGGGCTCCTGGACCTGTCTGTCACTGCCGGCTGTTCGGTCGCCAAGGAGGCCACCGAGGGCGACCGCCCCATGTGGAGAATTGACGAGGCGCCGGCCGAGTAGTGTTGGCCGAGCGGCGTTTTGAGGCGAGTGGAGTCAACAGCGGTGAACTGATGTAGCACGAGTAACTTTGAAAGACTAATCAGACCGCACGGTAAGGCGGCGCAAAATGCCCTAACAGCGCTTGCAGGTTTCCTAACGGACGCGAGCGGTCGGGAAATGCTATAAAAAAAAACGACGGCCGCGGAGTTGCGGGGAAAGCTCACCCCACTAGAAAGGCCTGGCCTGGCGCTGCGACCCGCGCGCCGAAAACTTTCCTCCTTTCCCTCCTCCGGGGAAACACGCTCAGACCCCGTCCCGGTCACGTGATGGGGAACGCGCGCAGCTTGCATAGACCCGAGCAAGAGATGCTCCGCAGCTAAAAACAAGCCAAACAGCGCCTCTCCCCGCCCGGCGATGGGGAGAGGGTGCAGGGCTGCAGTGCCTGGTGCCTGGCCAGCGGCCGGCGGGAGAGGGTGGTGTGAGGAAGCCAGGATGCCGCTATAGCCATTTTTTTTTCTACTCGTGGGCGGTTTGCTTCTTACCGCTGTGGATATCTGGAACGGACGTGCTTCCTCCAGAAAGGTGAGCATGGCTTTGAGAGCTCGTCCCTTGATCTGTTTTGATCCGTGCAGTTTCTTCCTTGGTTACGCAGGTGAACTCCAGTTCGGCGTTGGCCGCCTTCAGCACCGCTCGAGCGCCATAGTGTTCCGCTCATTCAAGGAGATGGTGGCCGGTGTCGGCTTACTCGCTGCAAAGCCTGGCAGGCGGGGTCAGCGTCCCACCGCATGTTGTGCCTGCGCACCGGGATTATGGCAAAGTGGGTCCTGAGACGGTGGATCACGGCCGCTGTCCGGACTTGTTCCTTGCGCCTCTTCGTCCGTTCGACCTCAGAAGCATCCAGCGAGCGAAAAATACGCCGAAGACGCCAGCGCGACGTCATTATGGACGAAACCGTGACTGTGCTCAGGATTTCGCACTGGCGGCGAGTGCTGCTTGCGAGTTCGTGGTTTTCGCTAAACGTGCTTACTGAGACTGTGTATGTGTCCGTGAGGTGCACTTGCTCGGTTTTATTAGTTGAACTACCGTACATCAGGAATATACCCAGCGGCATTGTGACTCGTGAGTACTTTGAAAGATATTTTTCTTTGTGATAAAGAGGTCAGTTGTCCCTATTTGATATCTCTTTCGTCTACCGCTCCTTGCGCCGGGTTTGAACAAACGTTGCTTTTTGTCGCCTTTTTGAGTTATAATATGCATGTAAAACTAAGTGTCTGCAATAAATTTTCAATATGCTTTGAACTGCATTTTTGTGTATGGTTCACAGTCATTTGAGCGTCTAAAGGGTTGACGGGTTGAAGGGCTGTGGGGCTAAAGGGTTTTTCTATGGGGTATCCCTGAAGGGTTTTTCTGTAGGGTATTTTTGAAGGGTTTTGAAGGCCTGTGCGGTCCCATAATCCTTCAAGGCTGACGGGCCCTTTAGAAATATTTTCAATAGGGGCAGTAGAAGACACTTCGAATAAAAGCGTAACCGTCACACATTATCGTTTTGCCTCCCCCTTATTTTTTGACTAGTTACAGGTTGAAACGTTTTAGTATTTTTTCGTCGCCCATACCAGATACGCCTATTAGGTGGCAGGGGACGAGATTACACCGAAAAGGTCTTTATGTTTCGGCACACAAATGGCCGATTAAAGACAAAATAGAACAGTCACAGTGGACGCTATCGAATGCGATACTCCCGAACCAATAAAAGCAGCCGTGCTGTTCCCCGAGTGGCCGCTGCGGGAATATTTACGGCGTTGCGATCGCCATTAGCTCGGTTCTCAAGTACGGATCGATGGCACTTTTTCAGAGCAGGCTCTATGGCAGTTTTCCAACTCAGTGGTTCTAGTAACATTGGTTGTAGTGGACATGACCATTTTCATATGGCGAATTCGCGTGGTTCTTTCTGCGCGCATTCGAGCGCTCTTTCCTGAGCGCGCGAGATCAAGTGGAGGAAAGAGAGTGCGGTGGCCTGATCGGCTGTTTTTTTCCGAGGGCGCCTCTCCCTCTCAGAGCGCTCCCTGGCACTCCGTCTGTAGCCGTCGGAGTGCGGAGCGGCGCAGGCGTCACGTGGTACTTGGACGGGGATCACGTGGTTTTGTTGACGATCACCGGCAGTGGTCTGCGGTGATGTGCGGGGTCCGCCATGGCGGCGATTTATAATCTGGTTCTACAAAGTGCTTGTGCATTCGACGGCGCGAGGACTACACGGACGGGGCGACATTTGGTTGTGACCGTAGCAGGAAAGGTCGACGTGCGAAGCATTCCCAGTGCTTTTACGAGATCGTTCATCTCACGGCAGTGAATCCGCTAAACCTAACCAACGAAGATACAGCTCGCAGAGCTCGCCGCTGCTTTACCGGGTTTTGTGGTCGCTTGAAGGAATGTTCAGGTTTGGTAAATGTGCGTTCGAAGGTTTGTGTTGTAAAATAAAGGGAGTGCCGAATATAATCCACTGTGATTCGCGCCACATGGCGATATGTGCTATTTCCCGCTGGCACAATATTCCGCCGTGATAAAAATGTGGTTTATTAACCATTTTATATTTTCCTGTTCTGACGTACGCATGACCGCTATCGCAGCGCGTTCAATGTCAAAACCTCGATGAGTTGACAACTCCTTCCAAACATTGGTTTTCATTCCGTCCTTCAAAAATCAATTCGCGTACTGCTGTTTTCTTTTCTTCCTTTTTTTACATCCGATGTGTAAAATAATTTACGTCACAACCGTTATTTCATGACGTTGCGAGAGTAAATTTTGCTTAGTCCCCCCTACGCTGTAAAATCGTTTTTTTTTTATGATTTACAAATGTCAATAAGTTTTCTTTAATTGACTGGTCTGAGAATGTCAGAGTGCTCTGAACCCAGCAGTTGTGATCTGCTGGAAACAATCCCGAGTAGCTCTGGCGGCGAGGAGGGGGCGCTCTGCTGAATCAAGGTCAGAGGAGAGAGGCGACCACCCCAATTCACCAATAATCTCACAACATTAGAGGACGCTTCGCCTACCCTAAAATCCACTAAAGCGACGTGAAAACAAGTAGAGCAACAAGCATCCTCGTTTGTTGCTGCACAAAATGTATTACAACGCTTCTTAACATCTCATACAGAACAGGATGTAATTTCTAGCTTCTTTTCATCTTATTGGACAAATGTTAAAAGCTATCTTTTTTTTTTTTTTGCAGTCCAGGTTTTAGGGCTGGACCACTTTATTTGTGAATTCTAGCCAGGCTATCTGCATCTCATCCACTCTTTTTGTGTGGCAGTTTTTTGCTAGCACTTCAGAAATGGAAACGGTCTTTTTTTTTCTTCTTTTTTTTTACCCCAGCAGGACACATGGTATCTCAAACACAAATGTTTGATTAAAGATTTAAAAAAAAAAGTATATGACGTAGTTAGTGATTCCGGGCTTGAGGAGGGAGTGGAAGTCGTGAGTGGGGATTAGTTATTCGTCCTTGGCTACCCGTGGCCTCGGTGGACGTCTGTCTTGAGAGTACACTGGAATACACTAGTGCCGGCCCTTGCTTTGCATTTTGAACGGCTTCAGAAAAGGTACGCGTACGAAAACGTGCGTTAACATTGACCTCTTTTAACCGACGTTTTAATAATTGTTTCTGGGAGTGTACCTTGTGTTTTCATTTTAGTATAACTTATATTTATATCGAAAAAAGTTGTATTACCTTATTCCCCAAAGTCTCAGCCAAAGCTCGACATCTTCGCAGCCAAAGAGAGAAAAACATAAATCGAAACCTTATTTATTATTAAATTGTCATATGAAAATATACCCTCTTTTACTAACTCCGTATTTTACCGTTTGGCAAAATTTGCCGATATTGTTAGATGTGCATAACTTGATTCTTATTCCAGATTGGCCAGTTGTACCAAAATCGCGAAACTTGTATAGTTTCGTGATTTCGACAATATCAGGCACCGCTGCAACAACGAAGCCCTGCTCTTCCTTCAGGGTAAAGAGTACTTTTATTGCTTCGCTGGAGAAGCACAATGCACTGCATCAAACGTTCGTGAGGAACAATAGGGTAGTACTCTCATCTAGTTCCTCAGTTGAAAGGGTGTTCAGCGTTGCAGTCAACATCTTCGCAAAGAAATGAGGCAAAACGTCTAGCGAGACTTGCAGAGAGCCATCTTTTACTAAAAATACTCAAGGTCAATCATTGGGACTGGTGGCAACAATAAACGACTGAATGACCCTCTTCCCTTTGTTCTTTACATGAGCACAGTAATGCTGGAAGTTACGCCACGAAAGTAAAGGATTTATTTTTGGGGTAACGGACACTTACCAAGGCCAGGATTTCTGGACACCCCATCTTAGTTGCAACGACCGTCCCCACGTGGCGCCTCGATCGTGGCAAGGCCGAGCGAAGAGAACCCTTTCTCGCACCCTTTCCCCTTTCCCCCCTTGCCACCTTAGAAGAGAGAGAGAGAGAAAAAATGGAGGAAAGGGAGGGGAAGTGTCCTCCTAAAAATAGAAAGAGGAAAGCAACAAAATGTTTAGCTGGGCTCGTTGGTTCATGACTGGAAATGAGCAAACACACATGCTTAAATACCTAAAATATACCTAGTCACTTCCAGCGTCCCCCCTCTCTTTCTAAATATAAACATTAAACATTCTCGGCCCCGAAGAAACTCTCGGCCTTGTGCAGAAGGATAAATGCTCCGAAGAGGCTAGTGACGAATGCAAAAAGCAACACCAAACAAAGTTTATGGATTGTAAAACATCTGTCGTCTACGATATACCATTGTCCTGTGGTCGCTCGTTTGTAGGGCAAACAGGCCGCTGCATTAATGATCGTGCAAGGGAGCACGCGGCAACTATCAAACAGACACCGTCAGGCCATTTGGCCGTACATTGTGATCGATGCCCGTGCACCCCGCAGTTGTCAAACACAATCATCCTGGGGCGACACAGCAAAAAAAACAACCAGAGAGATTCACGAAGCATTCGTCATCAAAACAAGAGGGGCTGATAGCTGTATCAGCGAGCCGTCTGTGGCCTTATCAGATAAAGAATGTTTATATTTAGAAAGAGAGGGGGCACGCTGGAAGTGACATTTTAGGTATTTAAGCATGTGTGTTTGCTAATAAACTTTCTGTTGCGAGTGCCCCCCGTGTTGTCGTCTACTTCTTCACCTGTCCCCGTTTCTTTGGCGCTCATTTCCAGCCAGAAAGAGGAAAGCTTTTCTTGGGGTCCCTGCTAATACGAGCTAATCCTGCCCAGTGGCAAAAGTTGTCTGCTAAAGCGACACGTCAGAGATAGAACGCAGGGCAGGACCTTGGGAAGCTGAAGTCAAGCACAAACACCCTTGCATCTTTGGAAACCTAACTTGGTGTTTGTGGATATTTAGACAGCGCAATGCTTGTCAAATATTCAAGTGGCGACAGTCGCTTGTCACTTATTAGTTGCCTCTACGATGTTGATGAGAAATTGAACCATTGCTGTATGACGTATATTCCGTTTCACCCTAACATAGACTGCAGCGGACGCTATGACCCATTGGAGCATATTGACCGCTGATGACGTGTCACTGACCTCCCGGCTTGGCAGAACGACACGTAGAGAGCGAAACCGCGTGTCCCGCTGGTTGTGCTCGGTTGACCGAGATGGCTCATAATGTCCGCTGCGGACCAGCATAAGAGAGCATAGACTGGATTTTGTAACGAGCAGTACCCAGTAGTGATACACAACCACACCGCGGTACGATGCTCATCCAGATTCCAACGGGCAGGGTCGGGACTAAATGACTAAACGCATGATCTTTGGGCTCTGCAGGGCGAGCTCCCGATCTACGCACTCGCTTCAAGCGCGAGCGTGGGGCCCGGGACGATGCTTGCTCTGCACGTGCGCGTGCTTGGCAAGCACATTCAAAGCGTGAATCATACTCGGTTTCACTTTAAGTGTGAGCGCAGAAGAAGCTACGAGAGCGAGCTGCGCGCTTTAAATTTGCTAAGCACGTGCCCTCGTGCAGCGCAAGCCCGTACGAAAATGTTAAATACAGGCCGGAATGAAAAATGCCGGTTCCGCCTGGACCCAAAATTGGGGCACCAGTTTGTATTCAGCCTGGAAATGCGCAGTTCCAGACGGGATACAAACTGGTGCCCCAATTTTAGATCCAGGCGGAACCGGCTGGTTCCAGTGGCAGTGCCCCGATTTCAGACCCAGGAGGTGCGCCGCCGGAAGTCCCGCTGCGCTCACCTCTGGACTCTACAAAAGCATTTCGCGCGATGTCCATAGCCGTTACAACCGAGAGATCGTCGCGATTTCAGACCCAGTCCCCCTGGGTCTGAAATCGCGACGATCTCTCGGTTGTAACGGCTATGGACATCGCGCTAAATGCTTTTGTAGAGTCCAGTGGTGAGCGCAGCGGCAATCCGGCGGCGCACAGGGTCGTCCAGGCGTCGTCACCATACACGGTGCACGAAACACACACACAGCACGCACAAGCCCAGTGTTGAGTGCATCAGGAAGTCCCGGCGGGCAAGTGGTACCCGTGTTGTCCAAGTATTGTCAGCAAGCACACCAGCGCCAAGCGCATCCAGATGCCGAGCCAAAGTGCAATGGGTCGGCAGCTTCACTCTATAGGAAGATTCAAAGCCGAGGTCAGTGGGTATTCATCCAGGGCAAACGATGGGCGCGTCAGTATCCGTGCGCCCGAAGCGCGAACGTCGCCACCGGGCGACGTTCGCGGTGGCGACGTTCGCGAACGAACCTAAACTCTCGGAGCGCTGCCGCCGCCGACTGCAACAGACAAAGCGAAGCGCGCGCGCGTGCGGAGAACGCCCGCTCTCAGCGTTTGCATTGCGAATGCGCAACACCTCCTACAAGAGAAGGCCGTAGCGCTCCGAGTCGTTACGTCACAATGTCGGAGAAGGAAGTCCATCGCGCAACTACGTGAGAAAAATTTCTGGGCATCGACGTGAAAAAAAACGTTTCTTGTCGAGCGGCGCGGGGTGTTCGTGAGCGTTTATCCGACATTAATATATGTTTTAAAAGCGCAGTATTGTACAATTTATTATATATATATCTAATATTAACATAATATACAACGCGCTACAAAGGTTGAAAGGGCTAATTTTTATATTTATGATTATCCCCGTAACCGCGGGACTACGTTCAATCCCGCAGATCCCCACACTTTTCGAATGAACCGGTTAGCTGGGACGTTTTCTTCCCTCGTACGGGCTTCGATTCTGGTAAATTTACGTTGTGTGTGATCTGCTGACTGTCTAAGAAGGAACGCTGAGACTTTCAAAAGAGAAGGGAACCGAAAAAAAATCCAGTAATCGTCGCAGGCAGCGCACGCGAGCAAGAGATGGGTCGACGACGTTAAGCCTCCCACACTGCGGCCGCTGCTCTCGTGTGCGTGTGTGTGTGGCTCTTTTGATCCTCCTACCCGTCGTTTTTTTGTCATCACCGCAGTCTCGGGTAGTTCTTTTGAGTTCGCTTGATACTACGGCATTTACGTGGATTCGCGGAACAAGTCCTGCTACGGTTTGAGTGACGTGTGGCAACTAGCCAACGATGAGACTGGTCGATTATCGATAGACTTCTCGACAGAGAAAATTCGTGTTCAAATGTTTACGTCACGGATATTGTGGGACGTATGGATACGGTCGACAGGTGAGAAACAACTTATTTACGGGCTTTCTTGGTCATGCGGGACGCGAGTAAAGTGCTGCAGTCGGGTTTTTGTTTTGTTGTTGTTGTTGTTTTTTGTGATAGAATGGCATCTTGTTCGATCGTTATCCGTGTGCGGTTGCGTCGACATTTGTAAATCTGTGTGATAATATTCTAGTTTTCACTGGAAGGTGAATAACAAGTTTGTGTGATTATAAAAAGTGCGTTGTTTGTGCTTATGTGTTTATTTATACTATGGTTATTTTATTGCCTTTACAGCTTTTATACTAGAATATTAACCATGTAAAGGTAATAGTATTATTGTATACAAAATAAGAT
>JABSTQ010011397.1:600000-995000 GCA_013358835.2 Ixodes persulcatus
ATCAGTAGCACCATGGCGGACATGTGGGATGCTGAAATAGAAATGCGATAAATGCTCTTACATACGTGATTAGTGTATATGTGTGTGGACGGCTTAACGCCCAGGGGGCGCGAAATATTTCGCCACCGAGATACCGACGGGTATCCGGCGAACATTGTTCCTATAGGCTGAGGGACCGAGACACGGAGCTCTTTCGAAGGCGATTATTTTTAACTGCGTGTCTTTGAAACCAGGGTCACGCATATCGAATAGAGAGCGATGAGGTCGTACCCGATCAATTATAGTCGCTCAGAGTCCATGATTCTAGATCCCCTCCCCGACCCTTTCATGGAGAGCGGCTCTTTTACTTCCTCTTCTTTCAATGTCAAAGGAAAAAACAACAACAAAGGAATCACCGTGCATGCTGTTCCGCAGCAGCAAGCACGGAACAAGGAGCATGAGAGCGCTAACAAAGCACTTCTGTAGCGCTAACAGAGCGCTAACAAAGCGCTTCTGAAGCGCTAACAGAGCGCTGCTGAACCGCTAACCGAGCGCTACATCACGCGCTAGGAAGCGCCACATGAGCGCTCCTTCGAGCGCTCACGTAGAGCTAACTTATGGTGAATTCCGCTCGCAGATCTCGAGCGCTCCAAAAGCGCTCCATTTGGAGCGCGCATATTCCGCTCGCGGATCTGGCTCGAGCTGGTCATCTTCCCCTCGTAGATCTCTGGCAACGCACGCTCCACGGAGCGCCTCAAACTCCGCCGAACTTGCTCTGCGGGATTTCACAGATCTCTCCGGAAGTTGACAGAGCGGCCCACGTGATTTCCTTCTAAATCGGCAGTGCGCATGCGCGGCGAGGTCGCGAGGTTGGCGAGGTCGGCAAGGTCGGCGGGCCGGACGGGTCGTCGAGTTGGATCTGTTCGGGTGCATCGGTTGTTTACGTGGGATTGTGACGGCTCGAACGCTTCTACCTCGCGTAGATCAGGGATACAAGGCGGGGCTGTGGAGCGTGGTAAATCGTAAGCGCTGACATCTGTGATCGTGAGAGGAAGAACGACAGGAAAGCCGGAGGCAGACGCAAGGTTAGGCCTGTTCATTCCGCAGCCAATGATTGTTTACCTTTTTACACGGCATTCCGCCGGCGTTTTCCCGTGCAATAAAGCAAGAAGAGATTAAGCAACGACCGTGCAAGTGATGGTTTGTTACCTCTGTGTTTATTAAAGTCGTACCAGAAATCTGAACTCCACCGCTGGCAATCGCTGTCCGTGCCCCGCCGCTTCGACGCGGCCGAAAGGTATGTGACGGTGCCGAACGCGAACTGCGCGGACGTCTTCGTTATTTGTGACATGAGCGCCGTGGCACTTATAATTTCGCACGGCCTGTGTCGCGTGTTATTTCTGCGTCGGAAAGATCAGTCGGCTCAGCGTTGGTGGGCTTGTCAAGTTCGAGCAGCGGCCATTTTGAATGGCGGAGGGGGAAGCGATGGGGAGGAGTGTGGGGGAGGTCGCTCCAAAAAGGCGAGTTAATCTTCCCCTCGTCGATTCGGAGCGGGTCCCACGGAGCGGAATTTTGCCTCCCTCGCGGATTTTGGAAAGCGCACCGGACCTACGAGTGTAATTCACCATTAGAGCTCCGCTGTATGTGTGAACCGGCCTTTACATGGTCGCGTCCTCCTACCGACGCTCTCGCGCCCCCTGGCCGAGAGAAACAGGCCTATGACATAAGTACTACACGACAGGCTTCGCCACCGACTTCCAAGAAAACAAAATGGTGACGTCATTATACGTCACACCGTACGAACGTACACCGTTCTTATGGCGTCACAAAAAAAAGCGAGCGTACGTCATCGCTTTTTTTCTTCTTCTTTTTCTTCGAGTTTATATTAGTGCTAAAACAAACACAAAACAGCGCCCAATGTCCGCATTGGGCAATGAACAGACACGCTCCTGCCGTTATTATGTTGCAACAAACTAGTCACCGGACAGTTTTAGAAACGCAAGGTGTGGCCAGTCCCGTGCATCTCATTTTCACTCCGCAGCCAATCAGATTTCAGTATTGGCCGATAAGGACGCCGAAGGACCAGTCACGATGCAGGAAGATTGAACAAAATAATCCACGCCATGCGTTTCCTATAGGCTGTCAGTGACTCTATGCGGAGAGCAAGTCGTCTGCTTCTTGCGAAGTAGTTGCGGTGGTGTTTGAACAACGCCGAGCTCTGATTGGCTTTGGCTGAATGGATAATGGGTAGGCCTCAATGCTAGTTGCCTCGAGGTCTACCCACTATTTTTTTTTTCTTCAGTCAGCCAATAAGAGCTCGGCGTCCTTCTGACGTCACCACAAATCCTGCGCAAGGAGCCGACGAACTTGCGCTCCACATAGTCTTAAACTTTGTTTCAGCTTTAAGTCCAGACGCAGACGACGCTACGAGGTTAGGGGGTAATCAAGCGGCGTCTGAAGCGCAATTCACTAGGCCTTTTATGTTTATGATTGGTTCAGCGATGATAGAACACGTGCAGCAGCATGACCAGCACCATGATGGTGCGCTTTTGACGCTGTCTCATTGGTCCCATCAGCTCGTATACCGTCGGCTGCGTCTGGACTTGAGGGGAAAGGAAGTATGGGGACGTTCTTGAGGGGTGTCATGTGGGACCACGGCGGTCGCAGATTCTAGGCGATCTCAACAGCCCTCCTCTAACGTGCAAATGTCTCTTAATGCGTGACACGTATGGGCGAAGTCCCGAGTATAGGTCACGAGAGCCTCTATTTTAATATGACTAGTTATAAAAAGAAAAAGAAAGAAAAAGGAACAGCCTAGGCGAGCCGTTTCAATATAGAAACCTGGACAGTGGAGATACACGGAATAACGCAATTGAATCCTCTTGCGTTGCCTGTTCTCTCTTCTCTCGTCAAAGTTAAATTATCATCACATTCTAGGGTAACGGATTATGTGGATGTGCGTCTGTGCCGGATATGGTATAAAATAAGATATAAGAGACAAAACAAAAACAGAGCGAGGTATTTTGTCAAAGGGGCGCGCGAGCTATGAACCACCATTTCGTGTTCAATCGTACTTTTGCGATTTCTTTGTTTTCATCTGTTTTATTGCCGCAGATTTGGGCTTACCGTCGTTAAAGCTTGCTTATCTACATTATTTTTTTCGATTTATGGGGCTGATTATCAGTTTTATGTTTTCCTTATTTATCCTTGTTAACCGATACTTTTCTTTGTAAGCGATACATTCCTAGCCGCAATTGATTACTGTCAATTCTATGAAGTGCCTTATCATGTATATTATTATTTATATGTGTGTTATTTTATTATAATTGTTTTTTTGCTTTTTTTATGTATTAGAATATTGTTTTGTGGACACGATATTGACTCCACAGTTTTCTTTGCGTTTACTGCTGTGTGCTGCTGAGCTATGTACAGGGTGGTGGGGCCTCGTCAGGTAAAATTTGTTTACCTTTTGCCCTTCCACCCGCGACTCAAGGAGTCCAAATAAAGATTATTATTATTATTATTACATTCTCGACAAGACATGCCGTAAAGAAATAAAAAAAAAACAGAACATTAATTTTTATTATTTACTTTATTTCTCTGTCGTCGTCTGCTTCACCTGCTAATGGGTCTTTATGTGGCAAAGCCAGCTTCTAAGGAATTGCCTCGTTGATGTTGGTGTAAAAAACAATTATTTTAATGGACTTCATTTTTTGTTTTTTCTTGTTGATCTTGACGCGATATTTTTAGAGCGCAGCTCTTAGGCGCCCGTTTCGAGCTTGAGCGGCGTCGCCGTCGCCGTCGGTGTAACCGCGCGTTGCATTATTGGATGTTTCCCATAATGACGTCACACGTCACGTCACGTGTGACGTCACGAGGGTCACGAGAGAAGTCACTAGGGTCACGAGTGAAGGTCACGACAAAGGTCACGACCTTCACAGTGACCTTCACGAGGCCTTCACGAGTGGCGTCACGAGTAAGGAGAAAGGGAGGAGCAGGGAGGAAGGTGGAGGAGGGGGGGAGGAGTAAGGGAGTAGGAGGGGAGGAGGAGAAGATACCCTCCTCTCCGTACCCTCCGCTCCTGCTGCTCAAGAGCTGCGCTCTAATTCGGCATTACAGGGAATTTCAAACGTTTTCATTTTTACCAGTCCGCATGTCCGTTAAACGTGAGTGTAAATACGTGTGGAACTTTGTTATAGCTTGCCCTTTCGATTAGTTCTTTTTTTAATAAATTTCGGCGTGCAATGGGTCCTTTTCAAAAGTCCGCACCATCGCTGGATGAAGTACACTGAACACGTATTAGACACGAGGGCCGTGTCAACCTTCGGCGAGGATTCGGATCCAATCACACGCTTCGTGTCCAAGCAATGGCGAGCGCCAATGTTGCTTAATGAACTTTTGAAAACCATTATCTTTTTTTTTAGTCAACAACAATTTAGGCAACATTACAGTATGTCCAGGTAGACGAGTGTCTCTCAATACATTGTGTTTCCCGTAAAACCAAAATTCTGAAGTGAGGTTTTTTAATAGTTGATTAATTTTATGAATAGAAGAACGGCGCTATAATATGGTCTCGAGACATGACCTAATTTATTTTTGCACAAAATCCTAGTACTTGAAAGCAGAGCAAGTAAGGCCACACCGATGCCAGACGGCCAGCGCCAAGGCAAGTGAAGTCAGAGACATCGGAAGTTAGATGGGTAATTTCAGTCCCAGCGACATCGCGATCAATTGTTCCTTAAATCAATGCACTTTGGGTCTTTAGACGATCGTACTAACTACGTTTTACTGGATTTACATTTTTTGGGAACAAAGACGTGCCTTACTGCCTTTTAAGATATTCGGGCGTCTAAGTTGTCATCGCACAAGATTCAAGACAGGGAGAGAAAGAGAGAAAAAAAGAGATTTGGAGCAACGGGTTTTTACCTCCCGTTTTCGTTGAAAAAAAACAACAAAAAAACATGTTCCCTGTAGGTCGTGTTTGTGTAAAACGAAATCTAAAACTCTAAGTATTTATAAGGTGCCCTAAAGGGTTTTCTGAGATCGACTAATTATGGCGATAACTGCTGGCTCTAAGCATCCTAGAAATCCCTAAATCATTATGATACGCGGCCGATTTCTCTATTAAAAACAATCAAAGATCGCAACACACCGATTTCATCTCCGGCGATGGGAGGGGCATGTTCCGAAACCAGGACCAATGTCAGTCAATAGACGATTGGAAACAGTGCGTCTGGCCGCCGCCATGTTCCAGCTCGTGTAAGGAAGTGCGTGCTATTTCAAGCCTGCCAAAGTCGCCTTCACGCGCATGCTGCACGTGCTTGCGCATATGCTGCACCAGCCGGGAGGCCGTGATGCAAACATGTAGAGCAAGCGAAGGATCCTCGCGCCTCTGACCGGTGGAACTGCGGAGTGATATCTCGAAGTCGCGCCGCTCGTTGCCCATACAGCCCGGACTACGATTCAACCCAGCGAGAGCGCGCTGGAGCGCTCGAGAGCTGACGACCGGACACATCACTCCCACGAACGAAAAAACAAAACCACCAACAACAGTAACAACAACTACAACAACCTAGTTCGCTGTTTTTGAGACGATTATTGGCTCCCAATATTATGTTCCCTCCCTCTCCGCGAAAATTTAACATTTTTTGACTACACGTGCTTGCTTGTATCATCTATAAAAGCATACACATTGTTTTTAATAGCAGCTTTTGCAATCTCAACGAAATGTCGCGTTTTCATTGGTCACACGCCGTCCTGGCTGCCGGCACATTGCTCCTTCCATCGCCGGAGATAATTTCGATCTTTGATTGCTTTTCTTAATACAGAAATCGGCCGGGCATCATTAGGATTTATGGATTCTTAGGATGCATTAGAGCCCGCAGAGAGAGTTATCGCCATATTTAGGTGATCTCAGAAACTTCCAAAGGGCAGCTTTAGATTCAGATAAATTCAGAATTCAAGTGCATTTGGTTGCTAGGGCATTGCATTAGACATTACATTGTGAGACATGTGGGTCACGTCTTTCGAAAAAAAAAAAAAATCACTAGTCCTTTTTAAGTAGAAGAACGCATCCGACTTTTCCAGAGAGAGCCAGTTCGAGCGTCGAAAAAGTCCTATAGGAACTCCGGTCGAGCGTTGCCACAGCGTACAAAGCGCCGTCGCCGCCACATCGCCGCCTCTCCTCAGCGATATTACGCGAGGCAGCAACTAGCTTATCACGGGCCCGCGTCTCTCGAATAACGTCTTCCGACGATTTAAAAAAAAAAAAAAAAAAAAAAAAAGTTGACGAGCATTTTCCTCTTAATCTCGAGTGTCCATCTCCGAACGCGCGCCCAGCATGTCCGCGAACCCCCCAAAACGAGCTACGCACATCTCAGCGCCCGATCTCTTCTGCGACTGCTGCGGCCCTCTGCTGCGGCCGACAAGGCGTCGTTCATCGTTCGTTCAGCCAATACTACCTAGAAGACAAGGCCCGCTCGTGACGTCATCGTTGTGAGACGCTGCGAGACGTGCTGGAGGCGGTGCTGACGCAAGCTACGTGCCGCCGCATGGATTCACTAGTGATGACGTGGGAGGGGGTGGCAGCAGGCCTTTTCTTGTAGGTGGTATTGGTTCAGCGCGCTTTCTGGGCAGCAGCAGTGTATACCAAACGGGATTATAAACAGGAACCCCGAAAAGGCTCCTCGGGTGCATTTTCACTCCACGCTCTTCATTTATTTGATATTTTCGAGCGTGTTGTTCGATGGGAAGGGAGGCCGCTTCTGCCCTAAAATTGCCGGTAAAGTGGCCAACACATCGGCGCCACTGTTCAACAGACGCCGCCGGCGCCAGCAGCGCCCTCAGCGGCGGCCCGCAAAACTTCCAGTAGCAGGCGGGCTGCAGATCTCGGCGGGACGTATTTGATTACAGGGGGCCCTCACTTGACGCTTTTTGCCCGGGCCCCGCCTCCCGCGTCCGCCGCCAGAGGGACCTGCCTCCGCGCTGACGCGACTGGCGATGGCGATGGGCAGGCCCGCTTGATGAGAGGCCGCCGTTCGCCGATTGAGGATTTTTTTTTTTTTTTTTTTAGGGACTTTACGTTTTTTCCGACATTATTAAAGGCTCCGCGAGAATTGTGGGGCTTAATATTTTTTTTTCTCACCCGCCTTGTTTCGTTGAGGAAAAAAAAAAAAGAAAAAGGTGGGAGAGGAGGTGTTAGTTGAATTGCCGGCTTGCGAAGGACGGTGGCGACAGTAGCGACGGAGCCGCATTGTCAAGAAGTCTATTTTGATAGCGTTGAATTGTTGTCAACCACACCAAAAAGTAAACCTAAAAAGGATCCATATTAAAAAAGAAAGCGGCATAGAGTCGGCGGTTTCAATGAGGTTGACTCCGATTTACGTATATGCGTGGATTGCGATGCGGTCACTGCAATTTATTTTATTTTGGGGCAAACAAAAAAAAAGAAAAGGAGGCGAGGGGTACAAGAGGAATGTTTCATGGTGTTTCTGAATGACACTGCTGGGTGCCTCGGTTATTTCTACTTTATTTTTTTTTTTTTTTTTTTACGGTTGCGTATGTGTCCGTGAACGTTTGGAGTTTGCGTCGAATGAGTTGAAAAATGCGACCTCGTTATGGTATCAAGTCGGCTCCTTTGATGCAACGGCTTGGCTAGGGTGAAGGGTGCTAATGGTCGTTGAAGGTCAAGTTAGACCTCTCATACTATCATCTGAGAAGGCTCCCGCTCCTTGCTTTCTCGTATACTTGACCGTGCTTTCTTTATATTTTTTATTCAATCGTAATTTAATACTACTTTTTTTTTTCTTTTTGCTTGCGCTGATCGCGGTCGTTGAGGAAATGGGAATGTCGGTTTGGTCTCGGGACGATTTGAGACTTTTTGGAATGCGAAGAGGCGATATAAAAAATAAAAAAATAAATAAAAGCTATTTTTTTGGCGATTATTACATGAATGTAAAACAAACATACAAAAATTGAGTATTTCTTCTATGTTTAGTTGGTTGTCTTTCCTAGTTCTCTCAGCATTTTATTGAAAAAAAAGGAGAGATAAGCTGAATAGAGGACACCCTTCTTCCCCGAAATGCGACTTCCTGTCCTCATGGCGTCACAACTGTGCGCATGTGTGAAGCTCCGGAAGGGACTTCTCGTGGAGTCAAAGGCGTCCTGAAAAGACTGTGCCGCGTACGAACTCCTAGAAATCTCAAATGCGACTATATAAAACTTAATAAAAAAAATACGAGCCTTCATAAATTCATTTGTTGTTGTTCGGCGCTTGTGAAATTCATTGAGAGTACATTCATTGTTACTCGATATTCCCTTTGAACCGCTATCTAGGGCTATTCATGAGCTGCGTCAAGGATCATTGAACTGCTTCTAAATTATTCGAGTTATTCCCCTATAGCTAAACATTTGAGCGCGCGGATGCAGGTTGAGTGTTCTTGTTTTATTTTTGCTGTGTCTCCACTACACGTACAAAGAAGAATTCACAATCATTCCAGTTGCTTTTATTTTTCGCTCTCTCAAAGAGGTTTAGAGAGAAAAAAAAATGCAAGCTGGGTTTCGACAACATATTGTGTTAACAAAAAAAACATAATACGGAGTGTAATACGAACTTGTTCGTCGTGATCATGTCCATCATCAGTTTCGCTTCCGCAGGCACGATGCTTTTGCATCGAATGATACCGGGAAGCCGATTACTCTACTTCGTTTCAGCTTAAGTCCAGACACAGCTGAAGCTACGAGCTAATGGGACAAATCAAGCAGCGTCAATAAGCGCAAGTCACTAGGCCTCTTTTTTTGTTTGTGATTGGTTCAGCGATGATATAAAACACGTACAGAAACATGACGAACACAATTAAAAGCAAAATGCGCAAAGATGAGGACAATATGAAAGGTAACCGACAGGACACAGCGCTGTTAAAACAGAGTAAAAGGTACTTTGTCCTCGTCTTTGCGCCGTTTTGTTTTTAATTATGTCTGCTCTGCCTACCAACTATACTTCGTATCACCCTGCGATGGACTAAAGGCAAAAGCTACGGACCGCCAGATCCAATCACGAGTCACTTAGAAATTGTGCGCTATTTTGCTTCGATGTACTATCGGTGCCCGCGTCTCGGATCACTGATGAGGGGACGGGTGGACAGTGGTTCGAATCGAAGAGCACTGAGTGACTCAACAAGTTTACATCGCAAGGAAAGCAACGACATATAGGATAGGCTGTTTGCAGCGTCGAAGCTATAGAAATGATTAAGTGCTTTTGGATTCGAGCATTTTCGTCCACCCCTAATCAATGTTACGCGTGTCATAGTATAGCGTGGAACGTGATTGGACCTGGCGGCCCGTGGCTTTGGCCTTTAGTCCATCGTAGGATGAGACGAAGTATAGCCCAAACTTCTACGTTAATTACGAACACCGTGACGGTGCCCTTTTGACGCCCTCTGATTGGTCCCATCAGCTCGTAGCGTCGGCTGAGTCCGGACTTGAGATAAAAAGAAGTATTGTCACGAATGACAGACGATAACGGAGGAGAAAGCGGAATGAACTAAACATATAGTGGGGGCGAACTTGTGCCAGAGTCGAAAAAAATTGCAGTGGCTTAGTTCGGCTATGCCAGGATATACGTAGCGTGAGCGTAGGTTCAGCTGATTATTCTTAGCCTCCCTGGTTGTCTAAGATCAACTTGATTATCATGCTTACTGCTGCTTCAATGACACACACACACGGTGTACGCATTATGTGACTACTTCGGGATCCGATGACTTAAGCTTCTCCGCTCTTCTGCGCTGCTGAGCAGCAATTTCACTCTCCTCCTCCATGGCTATACCACACTGGCAAACGCCCCGCTATATGTATACCCCCACTGATACCTCTGCGCATGCGCACAAAATGAGAGGCGCTATCAAGCGGCTCCGGTGCAGCGTCAGACTTGGCTACTGCGCAACGGAGGCGCACAGCTGGGCACGCGGCGGCGCCAGAGCGTCTGCCGCGGCTATGACGTCAATCCTCTGGAATGCGCAGACCGCCGAGGCGCGCGCGGCGGCGGCGGCTCCGGCGCGCCAGCTGTGCAGCCGCCTCGGTGGCTCCGAGGCGAGAGCGCTGGCCTACGGATCCCCATGTGGCGGGTTTTAATCATGGCCGAGGTGCCCGCAATCTGACGGAGGCTTATTACAGAGAAGGCGCCGTGTAACCGAGCTTTCGGTTGCACGTCAAAAGATCCCCAGGTGGTCCAAATTAATCCTCAGTCCTCCGCTGGGGTGTGCCAGATGCCCGTCGTTGGTTTGGTACATAAAACCCCCAAATTTGACTTTTTTGCGCCAGCTGTGCGCCGTGTGACGTCACTGCTCCTCGCGCATGCGCAGCACGGCTCTCCAAGAGCCACGTGAAACTGCTCAACCTCGGCCAGTGTAGCTCACGCTACAAAAGGAGAACACACACCGAGAAAGCAGCAGCGAGCGTCGACGGCTGCAGCAGTAATGGCTCGTTCACACTTGCGAAATACGCACTCGCCGCTGACTGGACTCGCTCGCCGAAAAAAGATCGGGCCGTTCACATTTGTTGCCACCTGCGGCGCGGCGCGCCGCGTCTTGCAGTTTCCCGAACAGACGTGAGCTGACGAGAGCTCCCAAACCTCTCCCCTCTCCCTTGCCCGCGCGCGTCTCGTCGCCATCGTCGCCAGCTCGTCAGCGGGGATCTGACTTCAGCAAGCGCCACTTTCCCCGTGTGTTCTGATTGGCTTGCGGCGAGCGAAAGTTTTTTTCTTCCGGCGTTCAAAATTGGTTCCAGAGCGATCTTGCTCTCCGCCGGAAATTCTGCCTGCTTTCGTCGCCCGGCGTCAGAATTCTCGCGAATCCGGCCGCCGGTTCGCAAGTGTGAACGAGGCAAAGCGACGGAGCACGGCGTAACAGCTGGCTATCGCGAAAGAGAATCAGTGGATGAATCAGCAATACTGCGCTCGGCTCTTCATCTGCCATTCTTGTAATCTCGAATATTCCATTTAGAATGTTTGGAAAGAGTTAGGGCGACAACAACAAGGGGGATGAGTTTAGAGCGATAAACTGGCATCCCGTTCACCAGGCAAAAGTGACCCCTACTTGGCTGCCATAAAGTTGTACAATTTTGACCACTAGACACGCGACCCTACCAAATCCTGAGGCTTTTACGCAAAGCTGAGCCGAGAGTTGTATTGCGATCACTGTATAAAACCTAATAAGTTATTTTTTTTAATACTGTTAGCCCCAGAGATCAGTGTCTAGCTCCGATGAAAACCCAAAATACAACACCGCGGCTGACGGCATCTAGCGGAGGCATTGCGAAGCTGCCCGAGGTTTCGTCGTAAAGGCACATTTTGGACTTAAAACAAACGAAACATAACTTAGGGCAATAATAATCTCTGGAGAAGGGGAAAAAAGGACAAACACAAATCTTCAAAGACAGGTATAGGTGACTGGTGCGCGACCGAAAAAATTCGCCATGGTCTGGGTATCGAACCCGGGACCTCTCCATTTCAAGTGGAGCGCTCCACCAACTGAGCTAACCAGGAGTTAGACGTCAGTAGAGCAAACGGGCTTTATCAGCTGCCACCAGTCTAACACCAACAAGGGTGAACGGCCTGCATTTTTTAAGGTTATGATTTGGGTGCAATTAATGCAAAGGTGCAAGCGAGCTGGAGAAGAATGACAATAATAATCCCTGGAGAAGGAGAACAATAGAGACAAAAAACAAACACAGATCTCCGAACACAGCTATAGGTGACTGGTGCGCGACCTTTGTTCCCTTTGTTCCCCTTCTCCAGGGATTATTATTGCCAGTCATGTCAAGCTCGCTCACACCTTTGCATTAATTTCATCTTAAACATAACTTATCTCGTCCGTACTGCTATTAAAGATAAATGATCAATTATTTGTGCGCGGTACTTTGTTATAATCTAGACGTAAAACTATAAGGTCACGTGTCAAGTGGTCAAAAGTGTGCAACATAGTTGCGGCCAATTGGGGGCCACTTTCAGCTGCCAGTTTAGCGCTCTAAGGCCCTCTACCACGTTGGGCGACACTGATTTGGTAAGGTTATTCTGGCCTCCTTATCGTTTACGCTCGGGGTAAGAGTGTACGTGAATCTTCGAGATGAACGGAGAAGCATATCTTCTTGATCATACGCGCGGTATTACTCCCCCCTTGAAGAGCGCATCGCCCTGATGCAACACAAAACAAAACAAAAAAATTGCTAAGCTAAGAAACGTCCTCTGGAAAACGAAAAGTCCTCAGTGCGCGTAGTATGGCTTGGGTCTAACGACGTGAACCACCTCTGGGCGTGGTCGGCGTCGTGATGATGTTTGCATTCCGTCGAGCACTACTTCGTAGTTCAGCTCCCCGAGGCCTTTGTACGCACGAGGACACAGCGCACCCGTAACAAACACTAGGACAACGTTCACAGTCACACTAAAAGAAAGAAAGGGACACTTACACAGCGCTGACTTCAACTCTTTGTATATTCCCGCCTTTTTCTCTTCTTTCACGTCTAATGCATAACCTAGGCCTCATCTTTTTCTTTCTTTGCTGAAGGTCAACTGTAAAAATTTTTAAGCTAGAAATTGAAAATGAAAAATTACTGTAGATCAATGATGCAAAGCTAAGTAATCCAGCTCTTTTTGTGACAGCGCTATAGATGGATTGCTAATACAACTGCCGTTTTGCCTGGCAATGTTCTCCGCTTCTATTATTTCCCTTGTGAGCTGGTCTCGGCTCCTTGCCAACACCCCACACTTGTCAAGTTCCGCTGTGCACCCACAGTCCCGAATGTGTATGCCAACATGTCCAGAGTTCTTGTTGATGGTGGCCAAGTTGTGTTCTCTAAGGCGGTCGTTTAAACACCTTCCCGTCTGTCCGATATATGTTCTTCCACAGGACAGGGGGAAGGAGTAGACCACATTTTCAGTACATCGAACGAACTTATTTCTGTGATTCGTTGTGCAGGACGTCGGTGTTCTTGAAGGAGTGTTTACCCTCTTGCACAGGCTGTAGAGCTTGTTCGGAGCGGAGAAAATAACGTCCGTGCTTACTTTGTTTGCTATTTTCTTGAGGCCATGAGAAAAATGATGGCATCAAGGTGACAAGGCCGTTACGGTCCAAGGGATGATGTCTAAAAGGGCCCGATGTACTAGAAATGAAGCTTGTTAAAACAGAAGTTCGGGCGAGTTGGTAGTTCATGACGCACGAGGACACAGCGCACCCGTAACAAACACTAGGACAACGTTCACAACGTCCGTGCTTACTTTGTTTGCTATTTTCTTGAGGCCATGAGAAAAATGATGGCATCAAGGTGACAAGGCCGTTACGGTCCAAGGGATGATGTCTACCAACTCGCCCGAACTTCTGTTTTAACAAGCCTTTGTACGGTCCGAAGTACCGTTTCAACGGTTTTTCGTTAAAACCGCGGCGACGAATGGGTGTCCCCACACCCTGTCCCCGGGCTGGAAGTGAACGCCCCGACGACGAAGGTTGTAGCGGCCATCGTCGACACGCTGCTGGTCTTGAATCCGGAGTCGGGCGAGCTGGCGGACATCTTCGGTCCGTTGAGTAACCACTTGGGCGTCGTCACTCCGATCATCAGCTGCCTCGTGCGGCAGTATTGCGTCCACCATGGTCGTTACTTTCCGACCATGTACCAGCTGGAAAACTGTAACTCCAGTAGTCTCTTGAGCCGCCGTGTTGTAGGCAAACGTGACGCAGGGTAAGACCTCGTCCCACGTCTTTTGCTCCACCTCGACGTACATAGCGACAATGTCAACGATGGTCTTGTTTAGCCGTTCTGTCAGCCCGTTCGTCTGCGGATGGTACGCCGTCGTTCGATGATGGCTGGTGTGGCTGAGCCGGAGGATTGCTTAAGTTAGCTGTGCCAAAAACGACGATCCTCGGTCTGTAATCAGTACTTCGGGAGCACAGGACGATAGCCTCGACGAAGAACTTAGCTACTTCCATAACTGTTCCCGACGGGAGTGATTTTGTTTCGACGCACCTTGTGAGATAAATGGTCGCGACGATGATCCCCCGGTTTCCTTGCGTCGATGGTGGGAACGGTCCAAGCAAGTCCATTCCGATCTGCTGGAACGGCGTAGTCGGGGGAGTGACCGGCTGCAGCAGCCCCGCCGGCGCTTCGTCGGTGGTTTCTTGCGTCGTTGGCATTTGCGGCATGATCGGACGTAGAAGTGCACATTCTTCGGGAGCTTGGCTCAGCAGTATTTTCATTGAATCCGTGAATGTTCTGCTGTAGCCCAGGTCACCAGCTGTCGGGTTGTCGCGGCAGGCTTGGAAGATTTCTTCTCGGAGACTTGTGGGGATTATCAGGCGCCATGTCGAATTGCTGTTCTCGAAGCTCTCTTTGCAGAGAATACCCTTCCGGACGGCTAATGCTGGAAAGGCACGTGAGAAGGCTCGGCGAATCGTGCCCCCTCGTCCCTCCAAGTGGTCGATCAGCGCGCGCAGTTCAGGATCGTCTCGTTGGAGCGCTACCATGCCGTTAACGCTCATTGCACCGAGAAGGCGATCGTAAACGTCGCCGCCGTCTTTGGCACTACCGGTAGCTGACTCGACGGGGGCTCTGGAGACGCAGTCGGCATCTTGCAGCCGTATGTTCCATAGAGCAAGGCGTCCCAATCGGTCCTTCAGGCTGGTTAACTTGCACAGCGAGTGGTGGTTGGTGACCACTCGAAAAGTTCTCTCTATAAGTAACGGGCTGAATTGCTTGATGGTCCAGATGACGGCAATACATTCCTTCTCGGTTATCGAGCAATTTCGTTCCGCGTTCGACAACGCCCGACTTGCGTAGGCGATCACACGCTCTGTACCCTCTTGTCGTTGGAGCAGTACCGTGCCGAGTCCTACTGCTGGCGTCCGTGTGAACTTCTGTTTCGGCTGATTGGTCGGAATGGCCAAGAATTGGTGGCGATTGGAGTCATCGCTTTAGCTCGTCGAATGCCTGTTGTCGTTCTTATCCCCATTCGAAGTTCACAGCGTTCTTTGTGAGGTGCGTAAGCGGCGCAGAAAGCTTGGCGAAATCCCTCTATGCATACAAAGCCTGGCAGTTCGACGACGGAGCCATAGAGTGCCCGGTCGCATACTTGGAGCGCGAGGATCTGGTAGCACAGAGCATCAAAGAGCCATTTCTCGGGGAGCCTGGACGTCAGCACACAGCTTTTGCAGCGGCGAGGACCCGAAACATACTTGTTCGTAGAAGTGTGTTTCGGCATCTCGCTGCAGCGGGGTGCCAGTCACGTGGCTCTCCTCTCATCCGTTATCTACCACTCCACCTTTTCCATTTCGGTGACAGTTTCTCGTGGCGATCGGCCAGGCTTCGTCAGTTGCTTAGAACTGATGAAGACGCCAGCGCGTGCGGTCCGTAGACATTCATTCTCTGCATTATCCTTAATTCTTGGGTAATTTAGCGATATACCTATAGACCCTTTCAATATTTACGTCCACTGGATCTGAAAATACTGCAAAGTGGTGAGCGGAAAAGACACCATAAAAATTCCGTCTATCAATTGTATTAGTAGAAGTAGGAGCGTTTATTTCACTTTTTGTATTAAGAAATGCTGCGTTGTGGTGCATTAAGAAATGCATTAAGAAATGCTGTATCAATTGCATGCAGTCCCTTGTAAGTGAGTGTTATTTCAGGTATAAACTTGGCAACTTGTTTGTGTATTTTTGTGCACGCCACTTTGCAGTGTTTTCAGATCGACCGTAAGAGGGCGTAATCTTCGAAGGTGGTCTGTTTTGTAACAGCGACTGAAATAATCAGCAAAAAAACAAGCTGCCACCCCTGAAGCAGAGAAAAGATAGCCAGCATTTCGAACAGAAGGGTCCCGCAGTGAAATGTTGTGCACACTATTACGAGTGGACTGCTTTGCAAACTTCCAAAAAGCTTTGGGGCAGCGGGTCAAAATGCGCGGAACGTTTTTTATATGCAGGCGTTTATCACGCGAGTACAGCTTTTCCAGCAAGCGCACGATAGACACCAAATTTCGCGTACCAGAACCTAGTGTCCGCTGAGCAGTGTTTTGTTGTTCGTCACTCGAATTGAACCACGCCATAGACAAAAGCTCGAACTGATAATATTTAAAAAAAAAAAAAATCCTAGAACCCAAAAACAAATTGTGAGCGTGTTTTTTTTTTTTGTTATTTTTTGCTTAGCGTCTGGTTGTCACGAGCTTTATCAAGGTAGTCATGAACGACATGACTCGCATTAAAACTAAACTTTACCGGCAGGACAGCAAAATTTCTACACTTTTATCGTTGTTTCGATGTGAACTTGCGAGATCGAGCGCACAACAAATCAGGAAACAAGACGCGTGTTAAATTAAAGAGCAAACAGAGAAAGGAAAAAAAAAACACCCCCCAAACGCACACACAGAGAGGCAAAGAGAAGGATTGTTGGGTTGTCGGACGCTATTTTGCATGTATTCACAGTCCTGAGAAACAGCAATAAGCAAGAAAAGCCACAAGGCGGAACTCGAGTGGCGAGTGAACCGTTGAGTCCGCGCACGCAGATTACGAAAACCCAACCCAAAAACCGCGTGCGTACACTGCGGACGTGAAACGCTCGAACGTCCTGCAGTACGCGTACACCACGTAAGCCGCCACAATTCATCGCATAAACGTATACTATAGACTCCGAATCGAGGCGTTTGCAAATGAGGCGGGGTCACGGAATGGCGGCCATTTCCATCTGTGTGGAAGGGAATAAAGGGGGGGGGGGGGGGGGTATAGCTACTTGTCATGCAACAGCCCCGCCGAGTTTATGCTACAACTCGAAACCGTTCAAGCAGTCTATGGAGTGCGGGTGGGACAAGCGGCGGAAAGTGGATCTTCCAAAAGAAGCACGACGAATTCCCGTGGTCAACACACCGGAACAGCCTCTTTTCCGGGTTTTGTCAACGATCACCACATATCCGGATAAGAATCTCGCGTACTATTGCTTTATTTTTATGATGTGCAACTATGTGTGGCGCTTGTGTTGTTATCGGAACTTTTTTTCCTTTTTTTTTGTACAAATATTTGCCTCAAATTGCGTGTGTGAGCTGCCACTATGCTGACAACTCAAATGTAAATAAATTGTTTTGTGATTTTTTTAAGACGACAGAAATATGTGGGACTATCACTGAAAAGTAAACAAGATATCCTCGCTACTTCTTCCCATTCGTGCGTGCGTGCGTGCGTGCGTGTGTTTGTGTGTGTGTATGTGTGTTTGCACGTTCTGAGTTCATTTTGTACAATATATATTTGAGCTGGTAAATATATATTTGAAATGCGCTGGTTTAAAATATTTTCACCTGAATCGACGTTGAAAGGATGTTGCAGTCGCGTGCTGTATATACAAAACCGAAAACATGCGCTCTAGGTAGACTATGCATTTTGCTTGATTTAAAATAAAAAGGAAAAAAAAAATCCAAGAAAGTCTGGAGCGTTTAAATATTCTGCGCAACTTGAGCAGCACCATTTATATTTCACAATTTAGTGCGCCTAAAGATATAGCTTGACAGACTGAACGAAATGTATCCTCTGGCTCAGGCACTGCCATTAACGCTGACAAACCAAGAACGTATTAAGTGATTTACTTGACGCCATTATTTCTGACCTGCACCCGCCCGTGAGGTACGCTACTGTTACAGCGACAGTTATGCCTAGGGTGCCTCAATGTCCTTCTGTTAAGGGTGATGCCACCCTTTGTAGTACCCGATGCCGACAGCACGCGCTCACGGGTAAAATACAAAGAAATCGACGAAAACAAAATGTCGCCCTAGCACAGTCAGCGCCACAAACGCGTGCAGGGACACACTCTTGCACGCGCTTTTGAACAAAATGGCGAGATGTCTCCACCCTAAGCAAAGCGCACATGAAGGCACCCTAGTTATGCCTTGTGTTATGTCCGGCATAATATGTCAAAAGAAGAAGACGCGCCTCGTCTTCTTCTGCCATAATCAGAGAGTGTGCGTGTCAGCGCATGCGGGGATATTCCGTCACACCGCCATCAAGGTCGGCAGTAGTGAGCGAGCTGAGTAAAGCTACTCGTTGTGTTTTCAGTAAGCGGCTCCTGATTACTTCGCACATAACACCTTGTTCACTCTCAAGGCCGGTTCTCACATGCAGCAAAGCGCTTATGTAGCGCTGCTCTCGTGCCGTCAACTGCTTATCGCCGGCCATGAGCAACAGTTTTGACGCTGCGATACAAAGCTGGTATATGCTCCCGTCAGCACGCGCCCGGCGCGAGGTCAGCGCTACGCTTGTAGCGCTCCGCTGCATGTGTGAACGGGCCTTGAAGCTGAGAGTGCGGTGGAAATGCTGCTCGTGGGACCAGTTATACGTTGTGGAGAACCTTTGGCTTTGCCTCCACGTGCCCGGAGCCGAAGCCCACATCCCCCCCAGTCTGGGACCCTTTGAACCCCGTCACGTAACAGCGCCGAGGATGGCATGCCCCACTTGCCTAACGGCGAGCAACCATATACGGTTGCTCGCCGTTAGGCAACCGTTTATGGTTGCTCGCCGTTAGGCAACTTTTCACCCTCCGCCGTATAGACCTTTTCACCTTCCGCCGCATGGGCGCTTCCATCTTGGAATCACGTGATGCAGCCTCCATTAGGTTGCTTCAACTCGTCGCTCCGCTCTTCCTTCCGCGATACTCGTGCCTTGGCGGATGCGTTGAATTCGTGTTTTTCTTCACGTTTCACCGCGTTTCTTAACTTCCTCCGTAAAGTGTCATTCGATACTTATATTAACCATGTAATTGCATTACATCATTGTGTGCCCAACTTCTTCAGTTCATTTTGTAACACATTTTGACTATTTTTACCGTCGGAGTGCCGGCTATGTGGGAAAAGTCTGTACGGGTACATGAATCAGCGTTGGCGCTGAGGCACATTGAGCACATTTATGACTCTAAGACAACACAAGGGGTTCAAAGGTCAATAACTTACGAGAACTCAGGTTTGCTTACTAATAGTGGCGGAACATTCGCTATAGGAAGCACAATAGTAAGTATAGAATGATCACACATTTAAGATCTCAAGAAGAGTGACAAAATACTCAGAGTAAATAACCATGTGTGTTTCCTGAAAGCATCGTGTTTTGAACTTATAACAGATCGAAAGCAGTGAAACAGTGGCTTTTGATTATATGGATGACGTGGACAAGGAAACACACGTTTAATTTGATTTTTTTTATGCTAGAAATACTGGTAGTACGTCAACGTCAGGCCAAGTTATTTGTTTAAAATATCACACCTACACCTGTTCGACGTTCGTAATCGTTTTTTGCGATATAAACATTCGCTTGGTCGGTTTATTTGTGAATTCCAAGGAACTGTAAACCGTGCCTAATTAGTCCCATGTCTACAGTCTTTTAATTGCTTAAATGGTTTCTTCAGATAACCAGTTCAATTCAATTAATTAATTTCAACACAAAGGTTGGGACTCCCCGCGTAAGAAACTCTCACAGACAGCTTGAGAATGCCTAGGGTCCACAATATGTGACGCCGAAAAGAATCCGTCTGCATGAAAATGGCCTGAGTGCAGCGTCGTTGAAGGCGAATAGAGATTTTTAGTCGCTGGCGACGCCGAAATCTACAAAGCGCATCGGTCCAAGCCAGTTAAGAACTTTCTACAGAGGTCCATGGTGTGGTGCCTGGCGCTCGACTTCAGCCAAACTTATCGGAGATCATTTCTTTTTGCGCCCTTTAATATCATCTGGCAAATCATAACTGGGGATCGTCGTAAGCAAATGTCGATATACCAAATAGTATATTTTATGACGCGAATATTTTGAAATCCTGTTAATGACTTAGTCAAATACATTTTCTAGTTGGCCTAGGTTTTTCTATTAAAATATTTCTCGGGAACTTAATTTATTTAAATAAAACAGGTCGAGAGAATAACACTTTTTTTTTTTTCAAATATTGTGTACGCCATTATAGGAGACTTTTCCAGTCTGCGAAGTTCACAAAATGTTGGTGTACGAAACCCTAACATGGAGCAGTAAACTTGTCACTTCATCTCTTTTTCGTGATTCAGCACGCTATTAACCATGTTGTGGACCTGCTTCTTCACTAAGCACTCATGCATTATAGTCTCTTGCAATAGAGAGTTTTAGTAGATAGTGTTTTCAGGCCACGCTATTTTGCAGCGGGAGCTCGCGCTGCCACTTCGATGCATGTTCTGAAGCGCGCGCCCGTAACGTTTAGCGGGCCTTTAAAAACTATCCACTAAAACTCCGTAATATAAAGGCCGGTTCACACATTTGCAACGGTTGCGCTCGCATGCAACCAAAACGACAGAAGCGACCAGAACACCGGAGAAACCGTAACTCATGGATTACTTCGCGAAGCTACCCCTTGCATCGCTTGTCACGCTCCATATACGGCGAACACTTGTCTTTGTGACTCTGTCGTTGCGGTCGTTTCGGTTGCATGCGAACGCAACCGACGCAAATGTGTGAACCGGCCTTTAGATTAACAGTCGAATATCCGACTTGAGCGCGAGCCCTTCCATACCACTCGGTGCACGCGCAGCCAAAGCCCGGCGGCAGGCAAGAAGCACGTGCTAGAGGCAGAGCTTGTCCTGCTCTTTATTTATTTATTTTTCTGGAAACTAGTGTCCGCGGACACGGCGGGGGCGATGGCACTCCTCCCTGTGCATCAGCGCAGTTGTTTCACCGCCGAACCTGGCCGAAATTAATGATGGACGTAATCAGACACATCTGGTGTTCGTAAAAATGCTCGCAATTTAGGCTCGAAACCACTTTGTGATTCTCCTAGTGACTCAGTACCATCGTTTCATTCGCTGTGTGCTAAAAGAAAGAAATTCGTATCACAAAATTGCCATGGCGCTGGCCCGTGGCCTTGTATAGACCTTTCCAAAAACGAGCTTGTGGCCGGTGCCATTTTGAGCGTTCGTGCGAATGGCGCGTGCTTCGCTCGCTTTCCGAAGCGACGAACACGCTCGTGCTGGACTGTGAAGATCGCACGCTGGACTGTGATTTTGTAAACATTGGAAAGGTCTATAGGCGTGATATGCTCTGTGAGCGAGAATGGGTGGAAGACAAAGGGGTCGGGCTGGCTATATAAAGATATGGAGAGTCTTGATTTCACCGTCTGCAGTTAGGAGTCTTTGAGGGACAGTATCCATGGGGTCTTTATTGAAAGGCTTCATCTGAGGTCTCATGGGTAGAGAGAGTCTCGACTCATAGGTAGTAGAGGGTATTGAGGGAAGTACTCATGGAGGAAGCCGTTCAGCTGCAGCTGCCAACGGAGGAGAATGGTACCTGGTGTGATAGGATGTAAGTTAGTAAACTGTTTGATTTCACTTGCTGCGTTGTGTAACTTCCAATTGGGAACGACTGGGAGCGTGGCTTGATCGAATCGGGCGTCCTATAAGGTCAAACGATCCCAGGACGTCCACCTTTCGCAACGTGATCACGCTCCCGCCGATTCCCACACGCAGAGTGACGGGGTTAGGTGAATAAAGGGAGACGCTTGATTGGTCCGGAAAGCGCGTAGTTAATATTTGTTTCATGTTTATATGCGTCAAGTCACGTGAATTATTGCACTCTTCCTACATCTAACTAATCAAATTTTGCCTATCGTTCCCCAGCGCTAACACTCCCACTTTAGAAAAATCCCAACGCCTACGTCTCTTGTCCCTGTCAAAAGAGTAAAACGTTTTAATACATAAATAAAAAATAACGCATAGGTAACGTGCCTTACTTTTTATCCGTAACAGGAAGTGAAACCCGTTTCTCTTATTTTCAAGTAACGAGCAACGTATTTCGTTACTTTTTTTTTTCTTTAAGGGGGGGGGGGGGGGTAACTCCTAAAACATTGCAAATATCTCACGGAGAGGGGTATTACTCTTTTACTATTCGCAACTCCAACGCCCTATTGGTGGCGGGGAGGTAGTCTCAAGATGACGGAAGAGACGGGGATAGATTCTCCAGGATTTTCCGCGGGCTTGCTTGTTGACGCAGCCGGTCAGTGCGCTCAAATGAATTTATTTCGCTACAGATACGAAGCGGTCAGGGTAGGAGCATATCACAGGTGACAGAGATGTCGACGTGCATGAAGAAAATGAACATTTTGACGTTTAAAAGTCGTGAAGCATAACGAGACAATTTCTATATTGCCGCACTCGCTTTTTTTTGTTAAAACCGCACGATGCACGAATACGCCCACCAGAATCGTGCGGTAGCAGCTGCACCAAGGCCGACAGTCCCCGCAACCGTCTCCGCCGCCGTCCCCATTTTTCTGGTTCTTCGTTCATCCGCGAGAGGGCGAGCGACAGGAATCACTTCGATCGGCTGCTAGTCAGCGCGGCTAGTGGCCAGAAAGGGCCACTTTGGGCAGGCCGTGTCACCGAGCGATTGGACAAGTGCGCTGAGTCAAAGTTCGGAACGGCGCTCGGTGATTTGATCTCGAGAGATCGACTCCAATGATCGACTCCAATGATCTCGCCGCATTTTTTAGATAGTCTTTCGATTCTGGCCATTCCTAAGCCTAAATGAACGCGATAATTGTCGGCATGGCAACGTCTTTGGAAAGCGGATTGCCTTGACGCAATCGGCCGGGTATGCATAGCACACAAAAGCAGACAGCGTCTTAATAAACCTTTTCTAAATTACCCAAGCATCGAGGAGAACGCTGGAAGTGTAATTCTAAGGCCCGCGCTCACTTGCCTTCCTCTTATAAAAGATTCGAAGTAAATTATCATAATAAGGCTTTGACGAACGCGTGTGCAAAACAAAATTTGTTTTAGACTTTTTGCTTTAGAACAATTACTACTGCAGACGCCACCAACGCGTGTAACTACACTCGTAGCATGCACCTCGTTGCTTGCGGGGACGCTGTCTGCTTTTGGCCGTGTTCCAAGATTTACTCGATCTTACTCCAGGGTAAGGGTTTTGTACCCTTGGCGTTCTAAAACCTACCCGCGTCCAGCGTTTTTCAATCTGTGCTGTCACGTGATACGATCCGCAGGAGTAACTCGGATCCATTTGGGTAAGATTTCGAACACAGCCTTTGTGTGCTATCAATACCCGGCCGATTGAGTCAAGGCAATCCACTTTCCAAAGACGTTGCCATGCCGACCTTTTCCACATACCGACGGCACCAGGTGGTGGCTGCACAAACTAAAAATCGAGGAAGCGACCTACCTGCGCTACCAATCAATAATGGGAGCTACGCTACCAGTTTCTTCGCTCTCTGAGCTGTGGCGCGTGCCCAACCAGCCCAACGCGACTTTAAAAATGGGCATCCGTGGCGTCCACCCAAACGTCATGTTTTTCTTTCCTTCCACTTTCTTTTTTTGTGTAACACATTTATATATATGCTGCAATTACGTGTTCTACTCGCTGATCCACAGCCTCCTTCCGAATTTCCTCGATTTTTAGTGCCGACTTCCGCCGCTTGGCATCGGGCGCTCGCGCGTGCGCAGAACGCTTCTCGGAAAAGGTCCAATTTTGGCTTAGGAATGGCCAGAATCGAAAGACTATCTAAAAATTGCGGCGAGGTCATTGCTCATGCTTTGCGATTTAAGTGAGATAAGGCAAAGCGAAAGCCTCCTGCACTATTCGTTGCTGACTAAAGGCCGGTTCTCACATGTAGCGAAGCGCTGATGTAGCGCTACTCACGTGTCGTCGGCTACTTAGCGTCTGCCATAAGCAACAGTTTTGAAGGTGCGATACAAAGCAGGTGAACGCTACCGTGAGCACGCGCTTAGCACGAGGTCAGCGCTATGCTTGTAGCGCTCCGCTGTATGTGTGAACAGGCCTTTACGCGCCCGATATTGCAGCTACAACGCCATATTAGTTCCAAAGTGAGCGGCGCTCACTCACCGGGGCACCGCCATGTTTCCCCGCATGCCTACCGAGCCAGTCACGTGATTTCGAAATCCCTCTCCTAGGTACTGCGGCTAACTTTAGCCGCGGTTAGTGCTTCGAGCAAACGGGCCCTGGTCGACACTCCAAAGACCTGTTCACACATACAGAGGAGCGCTATGACGGGAGCGTTTACCAGATTTGCATCGCACCGTCAGAACTGTTGCTCATGGCAGGCGATAAGCTCCTGACGACACGTGAACAGCGCGCGCTATATCAGCGCTCCACTGCACGTGAGAACTGGCCTTAAAAGTGCGATGCTGGCGATCTTAGCAACCATACAGGAATCATTTCTACGCGCAGATTCCCCCCCAAGCAACTCGTACAGTTCTCACATACACACAAAAAAGGGGCAATACAACCGCAGTAAATGACGCACGAGAGAGGAGTCAAGACCCCTGCGCTACCGTCTTTTACATATACTCTACAGTTCAAAGACAATTTCTAAGTGAGAGCTAAGAGCAAAATAAATAAACGTACGTCTCGCACTACCTGACGGTATAACAAGGTTAATCCAATCTAAAATAAATGATGGTGGTCGTAATGGACTTGTTCCAAAACCGATGCGCCCCATCGCGGCAAAATACCACGCAGTGCACTCTGGGAACTAGTTGGCCCCTCAGTTTCGGTTTCGACTGAGCAGCTTCATCTCATGCTATCACGCCGCGACCGAGCGTGCTGCTTGCGTTTTCGATTATCCGACTTGTCACGAACGTACAATCCACTCATACTCGAGCGATACAAAACAAAGACCGGGGCACTTTCCCTGGTTCCCGAAACACCGGGTATTATGGGTGCGTATGCAAACGTAGTAAGACGTGACTAATTAGTCATCTCACCCCACGAGTGCATCTTTGAGTTCAATTTCAATAATCCCGTCTAATACAAGTGAACTACAACTGAAATTCGGTCACCTGGAGCCTTACACGTATTTTGTTTGCCAAACGTCCGCTTCTTGTTAGTTAATGGGGCGAAAAGCAAGCCGCGCATCCTCACAGGAGTATCAAAGTTGAGCCCAGCGTTAACGCATGAACTTTTAAGGAAGCGCAATAAATTCGACCTCACTACTGCACAAAAGTTACTATGATGTCTTCCTCGTGTCATCATATATCTCCCACACAAATTTTATGCTGATGGAAGATTAAGTTTTCGCAAACGCTAAGATCCGCTAGCTACGACGGAGGCCCTAACAAGCGTCCCCTACTCCTAGCTAAGCCTTTTTGGACGAGCTTTTACTGACGCCCAAGATCTGTGCCTGAACGGCATGTCTGAAATTATCTCGGCATACTCAGGCAGGAAGAAAGCAAACATATAACAAATATTATGGTCATCAGCAACCGTCAAACGCGCTTTGAATAATTTCGTTCGTTTGGCGCACCGCATAGGGGTTCATGCCCGTCCGGCGCACTTCCGGCGAACGGTGCGACATTCTTCACACAAGTGTCCGACTTTTGCTTTCTTAAAACGGTTTGTATGTGCGAATGTGCCTATATGATTGCAGGATAACTTTATGCGCATACGCGATGTTGAATATTAGTGAAATGCAAGCGGGTGGGGACTTCACTTTGTGCATGTGCTGCGGGTCAGTACAGATAAGAAATAAGAAGTGTGTTAAAATTGAGCTTTTCAATGGCGCCTCTGAGTTTTACCTCGCGTACTCAGGCGTATTAAGAAAAACAGTAATTGCAAAAAGTAATATTTTCTCTATGGACGCACGAAACAAACAAACTTCCTGATGAACAACACTAATGTAAAGGCGCGAGCTCGATGTATGCATACTTATTGGTTGCTACAGCTTGTTGATTCGTACACAAGCAAGATCCCCGAGCTTCGCAGCGTCGAGATTCCCAGCACTGGCTCGTCCACGTACCTGGATCGGAACGCTAACAGAAAGGCTCAAGTACAAAAATACAACAAGCATGTGTTAATACAAGCTATACGTCTCGGGCTTGTGCTAAAGCTTCGAGGTCTGGCCATTTAGGTTAGTTTAGAGACCACAAGTGACGCTCTCGGGACCAGAAAACATGAGATAACGGCCGTTAATAGTCCACGCTGTGTATAATCTCTTGTCGACGTGTCAATCGAAACCGAAACCATGCCACTCTCCTTCCTGGCCAACTAGTTCCCAGAGTGCAACGCGCGCCGTGTTGCATGCAGGGCTTTATGGAAGTGGTCTATTCGCAGGCGACCGTCGCCGCAATAGACGCTTTGCAAGAGTGCGCGCCATCTGGCTACTGCCGCTATTTTCTGAGTCCGCCATTGCTTGGAAACGTACTCTCAGCATGTGTTGGACAACGACGGGCTGCGTAAGCGTTCGGCGTGAACTCGGATCCAATCACAGGCTTCGTGCCCAAGAAATAGCGACCGCCAATGTTGCTTGATAAACGCTTTAAAAAAAAAAAAATTATTACGAAGGTTTATAAAGTACGTTGCTGTTCTCAGCTTGTGAAAAGGGGGTCACATTGCTTATTCACCATAGAAAAGACAGCCTGCATACAGATTCGAATGCAAGTCACCGGGAAATTCGTGCTTCGAATGCCGCATGGCAATGGGGTCAATGAGAAACTTGGCACGTGGCATTCGAACCACGAATATTGTGGTGACTGGTGGTTTCCAGACTGTCTTTTGTGTGATGTATGAGCGGTGTGAGCCCGGCTTTATGGTGTTGACGTTGCATCGCTCTGGTAAATGTAGTTTGCGTAAACATAGTTAACGGAATGTATCTCCAAGTAAATGCATCGGTACAGCCAATAGCTATTAGATATGTAAATTAAATCAACCTCCGCTAACGCTGTTTTTGAGGGGCGAACACCCTAAAGAAGCTGGTTTTGACTTCACTTCATCGCGTGGCACAATTTTCCACACTCTTTCAAACCCGTAAAAAGTGAAGTGTGTTCTATACAACGGAACTTTATATTGCTGATAAATCCCTACACGTGTACGTTTAAATGTAGTTACGCTGGACCACGGTTACCAGTGTTAACCCCACTATATGAATAAGCAACTTTCTGTGACTAAGCGGTCAAAGCTATGGGCGCATATGAGCTTGCACATCTTGAACTCCCAAAGCTGTGAACGCGCACTCTTCACTTCTGAAATAACTGACTCAGAGTACAGTGATAACTGTGGTGAAGCGTAACTTCAGTTAAGGATGCCCGTTAAACTATAGGACCGAAGCGCTCAAGTTTCGCCGCTGACTACAGCGCCATTCCAGCCCCTGGCGGGACGCCCCAATCCGAGTGGCTCGTTTGTTTTTCGCCTCGCTTCTCCGCCGTAGGCGGTCGGGTACGCTAGTCAATAGTATTAATTGCGATAAAGAAGATATAAAAGCTCGACTAGCTCAAATATTTCGTTGTTGATCGCAGTAACAGCCTCCGATATTGTTGTAGTCAGTCCTTAAAATTCTACCTCTTCCCTGAAAAGCCGTACGAGACTCGAACGGCGCCAAGCCTGAACCACGGCAGTGCTCCAACAAAGGTAAGTTTCTCGTTCGCTGGAAGTTCAGTTTTGCTAAATACGCCTGAAAAACGAAATGGAATTGGTGTCAGAACAATAATAGCATGACTACTGAACGCGTGAAAGTCCGTTGGCAGTGCCTTCGTGACGGAATACTTCATTTTCGTGCGCGTCTGTCCCTTCCCTCGAGGTGTTTGACGGGGCCTCGGTCGTGATGTTGGATCCCTTTGGCACGAATATTTCAACTATAATCACTGGAAGGATGAGAACGGCAGGGAGGAGCTTCAGTTTCTCCAGCACTAGCTTCCAACCTTTGATAGGGCTTCGATCTCGCGAGCCTCCAGCGTGCACGTACAGCCAAATCGAAGCGAAGGGCGACGAAGACGTGCTGGAGGTCGGCCCTTCAGAAAAGACGCCCTGCCGTTCTTACTTTGTCAGCAGACTTCTAGCTAGAGGAGGGGCTTTTAGGGGTTGCGAGTACAGCTTTGTCCTGCCGTGTGTGTTCCCGTTTTTTTTAGCTGTTTATAGCCATCATGTACGACCCTATAATATACACATGCATCCCCCCTCCCAAACAACACACACAAAGAATGCACATCCAAAAATGCCTCAACCAGCCCCCCCCCCCCCCTTAAAAAAAAAAAAAAAAGAAAAGAAAAAAAAAGCTTGACTACGTTTTTACTTGTTAAGGACAATAATAGTTTTTATTATTTCGTGTAAATTTTCCGCTGATCACACCAGAGATCTTATATTATTGATTTATTTTTCAGTGGGGGCGGTTCCGTTTTGATTCCGCCAACATCAGCGAGGATCTGTAGCGTGCACTTCGTGAACATCTGCAAGGACGACGCTGAGGCTCATCCTGCAACAAGTTAATAGACGAGATGCCAGCTGAGGTGTTCAGTAAAGACTAATTGCAGGGAACCTACCAACCCTGTAATTGCTCGTGAAAGATTCTTAGTTAATTTAAATTAATTTTCACTCCCTCACTCGAAGATACAGGTGACCTCTCCTCGTCTATTTTGCATTCTCTATATGTGCCCGCTTCTTACCCAGTTAAAAGTATCGTTAGTTGTTTGGCAAGTTCTGTAGTCTCTTCTGTCTTCGAGTTACATGTTTTGGTTTAGTCTGTACTCCAAGATACAGTATAGCTTGGCTAGAGATAGATAAGCTTGGGTGATGACTGCTTTCTCACGAACTGGAAGACATCTTTCGTGAGATTTGAAATATCATGAACAGCTGATCTGCCGTGCAAGATCCCTGAAATAGACGGGGTTCTCGGCCCTACAATTTCTTTGACAGTCCTTGCTTCTCGAGATGTGTACACCATCTGCAAGTGTCCTGCCGGCCATACTTCGAGTCTGCGCCAATGTCACCGAGCATGGGAAGAATTTTTATATTGTCGCAAGGTTGTGTGTTTACCTATACTTGTGGTTGTGATAAAACTCAATAAAACTCTTTTTCACTGTCAACAAAACATTTCTTAAAGTGTTGCATTATGCTGCTGTACCATAATTTCTAGACTATAGTCTGCAGGGGCAAATTTGGGGTAAAATATAAAAGATATTGCTTAGATTGTCCACACATGGTGCATAGTCTGCACCTGGTGCTTAGTCGTCACAAATATCTTCTCATAGACGGCAGCTTTCGTAGCTCACAAAAAAGCCTATAATATACATAAATCATCATTAACGTACTCTTTTATTTCGTCTCGTCATAATTAACGATATTGAAAAACAAAAATCCCGCATAGTCCGCACAGCCAAAAATTTCAACTTTTCAAGGTATAGCCCGGAAAATACGGCACATTCCTGGAAACGCTCCAAAACATGCAACGAAACAAGCTTTATTCAGTGAAGCAGCAATTAAACACTGACAGGCATGGATTATTTTTCCAGAAAATAAAAATGGTTCTAATAATGGCAACCTATCATGTGTCACTGGTGTGTTCTTTGCTACACAACATTTTCCTCCTAAAATGTTCCACACAGGAAAGTATGAATCAAGCCCCCAACCAATATTTGAAAATCTTGCATGTGGATCGGACACCTTGAACCTGAAAGATAAATGAAATTTTTATAAATCCATGCAACTGAACATTGTCAACAAAATTCGACTAAAACTATGTGCAGTCATCTGCATAGGAGACATTTATGCAGAAGATTTAGTCTAGGCTTGCCTCTTTTCGTTTTCAACTGTTTTGCCCCTCTTTGTAACAGAATCTCGCGGCACATTATTGTTCAAACTCGCAGAAAAAATACCATTAATCAGCAGGAGCAGGTCCCAGTAACTGCCTCAGTGAAGTGGGACAAAAATACCTGGTAATAAATCTACGAGGCCTTCGTTCAGGTCGTGCCCTAACGTTTTAGTTCCCTACTGCTGAGGCAGGCTGTTCACCAATACTAATACAATTAAGATCGTCGGCACAATGCTCGCACCGGTCCGCGACTCCCGTCCAGCGAGGACCTGTAGTCGCAACTGTACGCGGGGTACTTATCTCTTCCCGGAATTATCAGCCTATGCCCCTACGAACCCCAACACGTTAATATTTCTTCGACGTGGACGAGCCCGAAAAGCTATCCCACTCGTAGCCTCTAGTGCGAGAACGTAGTCTGCCGGTGGTTCAGCGACCGAAAAATAGTATCCCGACGTCGTCTAACAGGACTCACGAGAACAATGCTTCATTGTGATTAGTAATCTTCCTTTTAAGAGGAGAACGCACAATGTTATTACAGCTCAAAATTTAAACAAGTGACGCTCACCTGTAAAGTTATCTCGTAGACGCCGCACGGCCATACTTGCGAGGCGGACCCGACTCGTAGGCGGGGAAATCAACCGCTTTCTCGGCGGAAGATGCGTGTTATTGAAGCTTCTATATCGTTTCTTGACTCACCATGAGAAATAATTCTCGCACGCTTTCTATCCTTTTCTAAATCTTCACCGTACGCTCGAAACACCTGCGACGCCAATGCAACGCGACCGACGCGCCCATCGCGACACGACCATGTGTTGTACTGAGGTGGCGCTACCATCGCAATTTCGAAGCGCCCCCTGGTTGGGCGAATCGACTCTATAGGGTATACGGTATACGTCCGTGTATACAGGGGGTTTGATTTCAATTTGAACAAATTTATCGCAAAAAATCCGTAAAAGACTAATGCGGTTTATGCAGATGAGTTATATGGCCAGGGGGACATTATATAGGCGCCTAATCTTCACGACAATTAATTAAAATGTCTTAATTAACTTCTTTATTTCTTGAAAATAACTATATGATTTCAATTAGAAAATTACTGCGCGTGATCGAAAACCACTAAATTAGCGCCTTTTACAACGACTCGGAGCACGTGGGAAACCAGGGGGTGCACCCAAGTTGCCAGTCGTGCAGCAAGCGTAAAGCTAGCGGCGGGGAAACACGGAGTATACGATCAGCACCCGGGTTTCCCCGCAGCTATTCGCAACTCCAACGCCCTATAGGTGGCGGGGCGGTAGTTCCAAGATGGCGGAAGAGACGGGGATAGATTCTCCAGGGTTTCACGTGCGCCTGCTCGCTGACGCTGGTCAGTGCGCTAAAAATGATTTATTTGTCTGCAAACGCGAAGTGGTTAGGGCAGGATCATATTACAGGTGACGGAGATGTTGATGCGAGTTAGCAAAATGAGCATGCTGATATTTAAAAGCTGCAGAAACCTCGACTTGCGAAGCTTTGTGGTGGGCGAGCGCGTTTTACGCACCGGCCACGTCACTGTTTGTGACAGGATTATTTTGAAGGTGATGAAGATATCGTGTTTGCGCCTTGCCTGGCCATTGGAGCTTTAAAAAGTGAGCCGCGCACGGGGACCGTCAAGCTTCGGAAGATCAGAGTTCACAGCATTGGTGCCTTCGCGTCACAGGCTCGCAACTCGCTGCTCACCGTCTCGGTTTTAGTGCATTGCAACACGTGATCAAACTGCTCTATAGTTATTGATAGGAAGTTTGTTACCGCAGGCTACCATGAAGTGTAGCATTACAACCGGAGGCTCGTGCTGCGCCTTTGAAGCACAATTTTCAGCGCGTGCCAGGAGCGTTGCCTTGCTCACGGTAGCCAACTGTAGCTTGCGGTAACGCTATGCTAAAACTGCCTTTACCATAATCGGCGTGTTTAGGGGTTTTATTTACTGCTCTACCAAAAATGCATAATCTAATATACCGTACTTTTTTTTTTTGTACCGTGTTATTTGCAACGTTGTGGCCCCCTCGCCAAAACTGCCCGTTCTAAGCTCTTGTCACGAACGGCTGGCTAAAAAAGACGCGCTTAAAATGCTTCGGGCATTTCTTCATTTATTTTGTAATTGCCTGAAATCAAGTACGCGTATTCTGTCTTTTGGAAGTGCTTGGAACAAATGGTCATGTTCCTACGGCTTTAAAACGCAAACCCGTTCCCGGCGTGTATTGCTCGACATATCGTTGAGCGACCAGTTTTCTCCTACTTAAGGCAAAGAATAGACTTTTCATTAACGTACGCTGGAGCTCTACATTATTAGCAGGAGCGTTTGCCGTCACGTTGAGCACAGATTGAGCTGGCGGTCATGCACAAGACCAGCAATCCGCAGCGTATGCGATATACGAAAAGTTCCTAATGAAATTCGACATCCCGGTCCTTCGTGCAACGCTGTTGCGAGGGGCAGCACAATAATTTCTATTTTAAACAACGGCTTCAAGCATCAAGGCCGACAGCTCCTGCCACCTTTTCCGCGCTGGCGCCGCCGCTGCCGTCCCCGTTCCTTTAGTTCTCCGCTTTTCCGCGGGAGGGCGAGCGGCGCGCTGGAGTTGCGAATTGCTTTCGCGCCGGCTGTACGAGTGGTAAAGCGTAGACCGCATGGCGCGTTTTTCTGCACGCGAAAACGCGACGCGCTATGAACGCTCGCGCGGAAGCTGACGCGGGCGCACCCGCATGCAGACAAAGCCAGGCACCGCCGGCCGCGCGTTGTCAGCGTTGCCAGATAACAGAATCCTCAACAAGCGATGTAAATGTTGACGCAAATACTACAAAATGAAAATTAAATGAACAAATAAGTAAATAAAACGGGTTTGTTGTCAAAAGAAACACCTTTTCAATTTTTATATGGAAAATAAAAATGCTTTTGAACACTTTGAAATGTGCTGAATACGAAACAGCGTACTGTGCAGGATCACGTGATAGTTCGACCGACCCTCATTGGGCGAGAGCCGCTTCGACGCCTCGCCGCGCGCGTCTTGTTCTGGGTCGGCTAGAAACCAACGCTCCCGCGAAAACGCGAGCCCGCGCGCAGGAAATGACGTCAGTTTGACGCCGACGCGCCTGAATCGCGAGCAAAAACGCGCCATGCGGTTTGCGCTTTACATTGGTGCACACCCGGATTTCCCACGTGCTTTAAGTCGTTCTAGAATCGAGGGATTTATTGTTTTTCGACGACGCGCAGTAAGTTTCTTATTAAAACCATATGTACATTCCCACTCATTAAAACTCTAATTAAAAATGTTAATTAATTACTTGACTTATCGTAAAAAGTAGCCATTCATATAATGTCCCCCTGACCGTATTAGTCATCTGTAAAAAGCGCGTTGATGTACATACCTTTTACGGATTTTCCTTTGTAATAAACCTGTTCGAATTCAAGGTGCCATGAAACGATTTTTCTACTTTCGCTAAATGCTACTTCGAATCACTCCCTAACGCTAATACTTAAATAAACTTGCTTTAGCTTTTTTTTTCTTCTTTTTTATATTAGCGTCGTTCATTCTTTCAACTTGGAGCCAGAACAGGCGGCCACGTGGCCTGGTGCCTATCGTCTGCCGCCAACATTATTCATACCCAAGTGCTGGGTGGGTTGGCAAAGCAGAAGAAAACGCGTGCTGAGCTCAAGGCATTAGCCTCGTTTACATGAAAGCGACTTCAGCGCATCGACTTCACTCGTTCTTCGAACGAAGCCGACGCGGCAACGTTTACATGAATGCGCACTAGAAGGTGGCGCCACGCCGTGTCAAAGCTAGAAGTTATGCAGTTCCGGCACCAGCCGCATCACGTTTTCCGGTGCATCGCACGTGGAGGCCTTTCGACGCGTTCAGTGTCTTCGGTGCTGTGGAAGAAGTTGCGAGACGGAAGAAACATCGAAACCCAAGCGTTTAGGGCTTCAGGCCGGGCCGCCGGGTCACTCTGGACCAGAGCCGACGTGTGTGCGCGTGCTTTGAGGAAGCCTCCGCGATTCGCCGCGCCAGACCTCGCCGATCGCGATCGGACCAACCGGACCCCGAGTCCGAAAGGCTCCTGCGCAGCCAGGAACGGCACCGAGGTAGGAGCTGCTCGTTCTGCGCTACCATGCAGTGCTCTTCAGTGCTCGGAGCTCTCGGTGTCGTTCGTGCTTGCGCCGAAGCCTTTGGGACCCCTTCGGACGCGCAAGTTGTACTTCGCAAGGCTTTTGACGGGGGCCGCCCTCACCGAGCAGCTCCGCTATATTCCGCTTACTTATTATGGCAATAAAAGCTCAAGTTTGTTCTCGGGAAAAAATTGCGGGCGACCATACGGGACCGCTCTCCGCGCCGCCGACGAGGTTGGCCGCCGCCGTGTTCTCAGCTGTTCACTCGCTCCCGCAGCGAGCGCCTTCCCATAATCCTCACCGTTCCAAAATGCGATGCGACCTCCGTTTACATGGGCTGAATGAATGCGCACTCGCCATCTCGATCCACCTCTGTCTAGCGACTTGAATGAGATGCGCTTTCTTTGCGCATTATGCCGTTTACATGACCGCATTGGATGCGACAACTGGATTCGATGCGACTATGTCGCATTCATGTAAACGCGGCTATTGTTAGAGTTCGGCTATTCTCATAACCGCAGTGGTTGGAGACGAGCCATATACCCGAGTGTCCGCCGAGGCATTGATTGTTACGAGCCGAGGTCGGGTGCTCAGGGAGTTATCGTGTCCAATCCATGAGCCGCGCTCGACTGTCGTCAGGCGGGGGGTTTCGATCCCACAATAACGTAATCAAGCTTTGCGAAGGCGAGACTGAAAGAAATATGCCACTTTTATCTTCGCAATTTCACCGCGACCAAGAAGCTTCGGAATCAATGGTGGTCTGTGCGAGTATACTTATAGACCAGACTAGGACAGGACCAGTACGCCTCTGCAAAGTCATGAACATTCCCACCCGATACTGTTTCATGACCCCTTTAGATCAAACAGCCTGAAGAAATTGTATATTACTTAAACTAAGGGTGATGAAAGGGTGTAGCTATAAGTGTGAATCTCTGTCTGTGTCCTTCATATTCTGAAGACGTGACAGCAGTGTTTAAGGCATCTGTGACGGTGTGTCCTACGACACGCGAGGGGCCTTGGCTCTTCTTTATGGCTTCTCTCTCCGGTCTAATAAAGAAAAATATATTTATATATAGTTTTTGTCCCCAAGAAAAATAAACTGCGTAAAATAAACTACGTAAGGCTCAGGCTCCACCGAAATGTAGCGCTAACGGTTCGCGCAAAACGCCAAAAGCTTGCCTTTATTTGTATTCAAAGTTACAAGCACTTTTCGGAAATTTTCAATGAGAAGATGGGTCCCGTTCCCGGAGGCCGACGTCATTCATCTCCGTGTATTCGTGGGATTTGTTGGCTGAGTTTTCTTACAACAATGTGAACGAGTTTTCTTACTGAAGATCTTCAAAACTCGCTTATAACTTTTGAATCAGATGAAGGCAGGCTCTGAAACTTTGGAATCTGGTCCGGACGTGGCGACGTGTGCGACCGAAAGCGTCGCTGTGGTCGGCCTTCCACGATTGGCCGAACGCTGACTATGACGTCAGAAAAGGATTTATCATCGACGGAAATAAGAGGAATGAAAGAACTTTAATTTTGACGGTGTTGGCAGTGTTCCTTTGAGAGCGCAATGATTTCAAGCTTCCACCATGCTATTTACAAACACCATCGAACTTGTTGTTTGCAAGGTAATGACGTCACAAGGGGGAACCATAGGAGGGCGCCACCAAAACATCTCGCCGCTAATAATTGAACCAGATGCAAGCCCACCCTCCAGAACAAAAAAAAAAAATAGCAAACAAAAATAACAACAACAAAGAAACAATCCGCAGTTTGAACAAACAAACAGTAAAGCATATTATATACATAAAAGCCGGATATCCTATGTTGTTTGTTTCTTCTTGCGCAACCGGCAACAAAAGCACGGCTATTATGCAAATGGAAAGGTAGTACACGCTCATCTTAATATAACGCGGGCTTTCGACTGGAGATGATTTGCGTACACAGGCCACGAATGCACTATACGGTTACGCGTGCTGCACTCCACTTCCAAGAGTAATAATATTGCCATAATGCGCGGATTCATGTCAGCCTCAAAGCTGCACTAAAAAAAAAAAAAAACAGGTTTCTCAAATTTTTCGATGATAATCATGCAGTCACTTCCCGAATGAAATCTTCTGAAATGACGTTTCTCTCGGAAAACAGCGGCGGGTAATGCGTGCACGCGTATTCAAATCGGACGAGTTTGAAACGTCGCAAATCAAAGTAGAACCTTTATTGTCGGACGTCAGATATGTATGCAGAATGCGCGTCCGCGTCAACTTACACAAAGGGAGGAATTTTGAATTGTACGGAAAAGACTTGTTCTTGGAACAAATTGTTCTGCGACGTAAGATTGATGCAACCCAGCTTGAGTGAGCAGCCGTGTTTGCTCCATGCAGAGTATACTTGGGCTCGCGGAAACATTAGTGGGTGCACTCCCAAACTTTGCTGTTTTTTTAGGTTGCGCGTTGGTATTGGATAAAATTTGTACGAAAGTATTACGGATGTTCGTGTTCGGTGCTTTATATGCGATTCTTTCGTAAAAAAATTGCCCAAACTTTGCCTGCCTTTTTACTGAGTGGGCAAAAATACCGAGGGATCAGAGTTGTTTTTCCGTGCTCTTGCGATTCTACAAATGCAAATGTCCACCTGGAAACATTGTTGTTTGGGTGCAACAATGCACGCCAAAGACCAGAAAGGTGTAGGATTCAGCTTTCTTTTGTTTGTCTCGGTTTTTTAATTTGTTACCACACTGTTCATTTGCTTAATTTTATCCTGCACAAACACGTGTAAATCAGAAAGAGGCGTCTGCGGTGTATTTCGTATCAAAATTAAAAAAAAAAAAATAGATCAATGTGGTATGCGAACCCAACGGCGATACGCTAAGGACAATGGACATGTTCGACCGTCCGTACCTTTTGTAAACATCAGCTGTGCACACAGCCAAAAAGGAACGTAACCACCTATTGAGTCAGAGCAGTACCAATTTCCAATGGTGAGTATGCCACCTCTGCTTACTCACCAAAATGAAAAAAAAAAATTAAAAATAAGACCCGGCTTGTGGTGAGAGGGGTCTGGCGGCGTCTGAGCTACATCCCGGCAGTTTCCCCAGAAACAGGGTAAAGCTTATCCGCAGCCGTTCTCGTTGCTTCGTTACTTCCCGAGAACAGCGTCGATGCCGGGTGGTGGGAAAAAACAAGGCAAATAAAGACACCGGTCATTACGAAGCGAGCCACGTTTTGCGGCCACTATCCTAACAAGCCGCCGGAACGAAAACGCCGCCTATTATCATCATCATGACCCGAGTTCCTCTTCTTCACTTTTCTTTTTGTTTGTTTGTTTGGTCGACGTTAGCGTTCCCGCGGAGGACGCGCGCGCAGCCTGTAGACCACCGCACTTCCCTCGAAAACCGCTAAATTGGCGGCTCGAAAAGAAAAGCACCACGCTCGCGCGGACCACCCGAAAGGCGGCGCTGCTCTCAGTAGTGATATTTCTCCGACAAACTCCGACTGTTTCTCTCGCCACGGTGCTTCTCACCTTACGATGGACCGCACCGGATACTACGAACCATCGGAGTCAATCCACTTACGCGTGAGTGTCACGTGACCTCAAAGCCGCGGTCACACAGCTATAATACGTCATACACAAAAAAAAAAGAAAGACAGAATGAAGACGTTGTTTGTGGCGTGTTTGTTCCTTGTATAACGGTCGTGACCCATTGGTTCATACGAACACTGTCCGCTGAAATGTTCAAAGCACAAACATATGTATGAAGCCAACATATTCTTCGAACATGCTTGAGGCCTGTCCTTTGTGTATTCTGTCATCACGTGGTCACCTTCGCTGCGCTGATTGGCTGGGTTGGCTCGTAACTTCCCCCGCGGTCCATCGCAAGGTGGGGGGTATGCACGCCGTTGGTGTACGGGTTTCCGGGCTGTGTCCGCTCGCGGCCGCACGCCCCTCGTCGTCTTTTGGCGGCGCCTGTGCTTCGGCGTTTTGAGGAACCGCTCTTTTCTCCCTTGCCTCCGCGGTTTCCGGTATAGGACTCCGCCCTTCCGGTATATGACAGGCGACGAGGGTCACCTGGTATACGCGCGCTGGGGGTCGACCCCTTTCCGTTTACCGGGGGATAAAGCGGGCGCCAGAGCTCAGGTAAACGGGTCTGTCTTGTAGCACTTCCGCCTAATGTCACACGTACTATCTCGATTTTCTTTTTGTGTAGCAGTATGCGCAATGTTGTCATACGGGTTTGCGGACGTCTCTTTTGAGGTGTAACTTCTTTCTCACTACCGATTCAAGACCTGGCCGAAGGGCTACCGCCATAAAGTGCAAAAAGAGAATGATGCGCATAAACCAATACAAAATTAATGTAAGAAAATGTTCATTCTGTCAGTACAATGTTCATTCAGGTCGAGAAGGGCAGGGGCGGATGCACGCCGGTACACGATTGTACTGGCGTGCGCTCGTGTAATAATTTATTTCGTGACCAAGCTTAGCACATGAATTAAGGCCGGTTCCCACATGCAGCGAAGCGCTAATGTAGCGCTTCTCACGTGCCGTCAGCTACTTATCGTCTGCCATGAGTAACAGTTTTGACGGTGCGATACAATGCTGGTGAACGCTCCCGTCAGCACGCGCTTAGCGCGAGGTCAGCGCTATGCTCGTAGCGCTCCGCTACATGTGTGAACAGGCCTTTACACTTACCAAATCACGCCTCTATGTACAACGGAGCGATGAACACTCTTTCTGGGCGGATTAAAGCTTTTTTTGTTGCCTAAACCTCTATTCGACAAATTTCATTCTTAATTTTTTTTTTCGGTTACGACATAAGTTCCTGAGTCTATATACTGTACAGTGGATAATTACAAAAAAAAGTCAATAAATTATCTGTCATTTAGAGATGGTGCAACAAATCAAAAAATAGTTTTTTTTTAATGACCACCATGATTTGCAGTCTTAGTAGTAAAAAGAATGGACGAGTTTCTGCCACCGAGGCTGCCTAACCTCAAGTCCCTTGATACTTCTTTTTACAAGTAACGACAACCAATACAAATGACAAATCACATTCCGCGGGAACAAAATGGCGTCCTACAGTTCAGTTCTCTGCTGTGCGCCACCATTCGCTTCCTAAAAACCTACACCGTCACGCAGTCGGCGCTTCAAAGAATGTCGCTACTTGTAGCAAGCTCTTATCTAGGAACTTTAGCCTAACCTTCTGGGACCCGATACGGCTCGCTCTTCTCATTGGTCGAATATGGCGTACACACGTATATGTAGCCCGTAGTCCATAGACCGACACGTTGTTTACAAGCAGGTCAGCTTTCGCCCACACGACGTGTGGGCGCTACGCGTCCGCGGGAACCAGATTCGTGTGAAACATTTGCGCATGCGTCGTGACGAGAACAGCGCCACCGCATCGGCGTGACGTCAGAACCGCGTGTTGGTGTATGCGGAGAGAAAGTCGTCTGGTTCTTGCGCAGAAGTTGCGGTGACGTCAGAGCGACGTTGAGCTCTGTTTGGTTTGGATTGAGAACGTCAAAGGTAGATGCCTTGAGGTCTACCCAATATTTATTTTTCTTTTCAATCAGCCAATAAGAGCTCGGCGTCGTTCTGACGTCACCGCAACTCCTGCGCTAGAAGCAGACGAACTTGCGCTCCGTATAGGAGCTTCTGGGAGTACTGGATCCACTGGCCCCTGTCCTTCGTGATCCGACTTCTTTTAAGCGAACCCCGCGGCTCGTTTAAACTGACACGAGGCTTAGCGCAAACACTGCCCAGCGGCGTGCCATGAATGAAAGGAGGGGGGTAAAAAAGGAGCCGTTTGTGGTAGCCAGGCCGTGCAATTTGGCGGATGTGTGGGCGCCGCAGTTCTGCCAGATAATAGGGGGTCGGTTCGTTCCTTGTGTGCCGGCGGTTCTCACTCATTCTTCCTCCTCTCTCTTCATTTTATTTTATGTACTTGTATCCTCGTGGCCCGGACTGACTGACTGACTCTCACCGTGAGCAAATAAACGTTTAGAGGCGGTGACTCGGCTCCCCACCTTCGCGTCGCCGCATTTACTCCGTTCGCCTTTAAGCTGACAGTGCGGTGGGAGCTATACGATCCCCGGACCAACGAACCGCCTCCCTTTCACCACCTGCTCCTGCTCTCTGCACCTGGGTATGGGCGAGAGCGTGATCACGTGGTGAAAGATAGTCGCGTAACTGGTCCAACTGGCACCAAGCTTCCACGGCGCTGTCGGCTGAGCGGAGTTTCGAGAAGCCTCGAGTGTGGACCGGCGGAACGCAGACAGGCAAGCAGGCACACCTAGTGTTTGGCGTATACAAAGGAGCGGCGGTGTGTGTGTGTGGGTATACGAGGAACGCGGCTGATCTCGGCGGAAAGGTGGTAATGGGGCGATTTGCTTGTCGGGGGCCCCCGCCTTGCAAGCGTCTTGCAGAAGTGACGGAGGCTTCTTTCTCGGAGCTCGCGCTGTACGCGAGAAGAAGCACCTCTTTATTCTGACTATCGGGGCGCCGGACAAAGTGTCAGTGCCATGGCGTGACGTCTCGTGGAAACCAGTTTTAATTTTGTTTTAATGTTTTGTTTGTTTACTTCGCGAGGGATCGGTTTCGCACACTGCGCGACTTTGCAAGCGCAAACACGTCATCGGCGCTTTCGTTTCGCACTGAGGTCTTCGCAGCCCGTAAAGCCACGGTCACGATGCAAATACACTATACAAATGACAGTTCGCAGGTATGTTCGCAGCATGCATATGCATGGCGCAAACATGCTTGGAACATGACTTAGGCATGTTCGCAAATAATTTTTGTCATCTTGTCCGCCGCGAAAACCGTGTCTTTTGTATGATGCGTGGACGAGCAGTGTGCCTTTTGAAGGAACATTTTATTATTGGTGAGTGTATCGTGGAGCAGTATAGGTGCAGGAACCTTTTATAGTGTAAAATGCACGCTAAGGACACAGTAGGAACGCATTATAAAGCCACGCCAATACCTTACACACAAATGCCTTTCCTTCTCTTTGCAAAACAAATATTCAAAAAAGATAATTCTAAGCGACCTCGTGGACTGCACTGTTTGCGTAGAAAAACCGCATCGCTCTCATTCTTCGTATTCCTCACTTTCTTTTTCTTTCTTATTCACTCTCCCAACTATCTGTGTCAAAAAAAAAAATACCTTTCATTCTTTCGATTCACCCGACGTTTTCTCGACGTTGTAGCAGCGTTTACGTGAGCGGCGCGCATTTAGGGGTGAGAGAGCGAACGACCGACAATTGCTGTCGGCTTCCGAAGGCGGACGGCCTTGAAGCCGGGGAGATCACGTAGGACGATCGATCCAATCGAAACCTAAAGACAACCAGAAACGAGGGAATCTGGTCTACCGCACATACCAACCTTCCATCCCTGCCCCCCCCCCCCCCCACACACACACACAAACAAACGCCCACAAACATAAACGTAACCACATAGCACCTGAACCCTACACAATAAAACAAAAAATATAAACATAATATTTTTTTTTTTAATGTGAGCAAGAGAGTATTTTGACGAGTTAGAAATGCCGACTTCACGCGAGTCTTGATGAGAAGCTACTATAGACACTCACAAACACACACGCACACGTCTCCCAGATCTTGTGTTTCGTTCGATTTTGTTGTTATTACCTTTTCTCTTTCTTCACCCTCATTCCGGCATCGAGTCAATGAGTGAAAACATGAATGGAGGACGAAAACGGAAGCGGAAAAAAAAATAATAATACTAAGGAGTGAGTATTTTCTCTTCGAGGCATCACGTGAGAGCGAAACCTCATGCGTGCAGAGCCTGCGCCGCCGCGTGGAGTCATAGGCCGCCGCCCGCCAACGACAATGGCATCTTTTCTTTCCTCTCGTGCACCGATGGAAGCGAGACCACGAAAGGCGTGAGAACTCTTGGTCAGACACCCTTTTGAAGTCGTGGAGCGAGGGAGGGGGAGGCTCGCTGTTCGAACCACTTACCCACTCTCCTGTCGATGTTCGCTCTCAAGCACCGATCCCAAATGGCGGTGGCAGCAGAAAGAGAGAGAAAAGAGAAAAAAAAGTAGAAATGAAAGAAGGAGAGGCTCATTCAAGAGGCAATCGCCTCCAAAGACCAATTTACGACTAGTGCGAGCCGAAAATGCGGATTATGTCAAACGAGAAGCGAGAGGCGTTCGATGATTGCTTGGCGGCGGCGGCGGCGAGTTTCCTATACAGGCCGCTCTCTCTTATTCTCCCCACCTTTTGTGCCTTGTGTCAGTTAGATCAGTCGTTCGTATTGTTGTACCGGCTCTTATTCCTCTCTCGCGTGAAGGTCGTCGTTGTTTCTCAGGAAAACAGAGCTATGCAGGAGGAACGCTCCTCCAGTTGCTATATTTCTTTGTTAGATTGTATTTGCGTCTCGAAGAGGGGGAAAAAAAACAAGAAAAGAAAGACTGGGTCTGTTTTGTCGTGCGCACGGTGGCGGAGACTATGCGTGTGCGTGTGTGCGTCTCTATGTTAGAAGCGGACGTATCGGTTCGTTCGATGACTTGCGTGCATGATTGGCTTTTCTTTTTGGTTCGGAGTTTGTGTGTGTTTTTATATACTTATGCTCTATCCGCCAACGCGGTTGACTCTATTGCTATTTTGATTATTTACTTTTACGGGTTTCTTCTATATATATATATATATATATATATATATATATATATATATATTTGTTTTATTCTTCACATGTCATACTCCCGCACAGTAGCTCGTCGTTTTACCTATAGTTACATCCGACCCTCGTCGATTTTGTTTGCAAATTTGTTTGTATTTGAGCGTTTGTTTTCGGAAGATTGGTATGAATGGGGAACGTGACTCAGCGCGCTCGAGAGCAATTCGGTTCCGCGGTTCTTTGGCGTTCGGCGCGACAGCGCCGACCCGGGCATGCGGATATGTGCGGGGCCCTTGTTTGCCTGTCCTTGCCGAGAAATGAGAGTCCGGCCGCCAACGCCGAGCTAAAGGAAATCGCGGGAGCCAATTCGTGGGTGTGTAGCATAAACGGACTACAGCTATCCCCTGCACACAAAAAGAGTGTCCATTTTGAGTCGCTTTTTTTTTCTTCTGGGAGTTATGTTTTCACGAGTGTGTAGAACCACTCTTCTTTTACGATAGCAAAGTAGGGAGAACGAAGCCGTGTCGTGGCTTCTAGGAAGAAAGTAGACTCTCTCTACACTGAGAAAGTGATTGAGTGAGATTTAGTGACTTAGTGATTTATTGGCACGGAACAGGTGAGCACAGGGCAGTGTGTCAGGCAAAGCAGACAGGAAAAAACCCTTACATTAGAGCTCCTGCTAGCCTGTCGTTGTGTTCGCAAATAAATACAAAGATCATATTTTACGTAAAGTATTGATAAATTGGAAGTTTTTAATTATGGCAGCTGCTTAGGGAAAGAGTCACGAAGAGGCGTCAGAACTATTCGTGAGATTGTGTGTTAGTGTGTGTGTGTGTAGAAGGGGGCGAAGGAGAAGGGGGAGGTGGGACGGTGAGATCGATTTTTCGCCCCCTCCTTCGAATTGTTTAGATAAAATTTTTCAAAAATCTGGAGAAGCGATCTAACCCTTCCTAGATAAGAAAACCTAAGTGCTGAATTTTCCCGTGTTGCCGTTCGTTAGCGCAGTAGTTGTGTTCAATCTCTGGCCTACGTTGGCCTTCCTTAGTGACGGAGGAAAATTCAGCGCTTAGGCTTTCTTATCTAGGAAGGGCTGGGCGATCTCCCTGCTCCGAAGACACTGAGAGGGTGAGAGGGACAACAATAGAAAACCATACAAATAATAAACAGATGCAATGAAAACATTTGTTCGAGGCAACTCTATAGACCGTTTTATTGTGAGTAGCGCCATTTTTAATGCTGTCGCGCCACCTAGCGAGCGTCAGGCTCCGCGGCCATGCTGAGTGGTTAGAAACGTTGGCAAAAGTGCTCTTCGGGGCGCCGCTCCCGCATTGGGTGGTTGCTAGTTGGGTGCTCCAAAGTGCTAGGCATCCGACTTGGGGCGCGTCTTGTGTTTTATGTGCCGTGGATGGTGTTTTTCAACTCACTGGGTACGTTTCTTCCCCGCATTATGTCATCCTCCAGTGCGGCGATGCTGAGAAGTCAGGCACTGAACGCGCCGCCGATAGAAATCGGAGGTGGGTACTTAAATTATTGTATCAATTAAAAGCTATTAAATTCCCCTTCAGATTTTATTTTGCCGCTTTAGATGCAGCACGCCGAGAATATTTTTGGCGCTTCGTCTCGTCCACAACAGTGAAGTACAATGTTAAAAAAGTCAAAGTCAAATTGTACGTTTAGTGATTTATACAGGGCAAGGTCGTTCTGCCAGGATGGGGCGACACTGGTTTACACTGTAGATGAGCAATTTTTCCGGTGCAGTACGACTGCTAACCTGGGGTCTTTAACGTGCTCACACAGTGGTGATACACGACCGCACGCCGGATTCATAATGTGAACAAGGAAGCGAGAAATGAGAGCATTGCTGGGAACGATCGAAAGCAGCTCCCTCCAGCTTGCAGATGTTTATAAAAGTTTTAATTCAGAATCTTGTGTCGGTGACGAGTGTGTCCGAACTGAAAACAGCGAAGTCGAGATGGGCCCATTGCCGGAGCGAGTAGATCAACGATTCAACGATTCGAAAGCGGTGCACGAGCATGTTTCAGCAATAAAAATTGAAGTTTTATTTCCAGCTACGTTATGTACTAATCTGCAAAATAAGAAAAACCCAGTCGCGTTGTTTCGATCAACGTTAATTCATGGCTGTCGGCTATCGCGCAGAAGATCGCGATTAAGGAAAACCGATAGAACTACCTTTTCGACAGTTTCCAGCCACACCCGGCGGCGGAAATGGGACTTCAACTAAGCGTTGTAGATGATAAAATCGAGTCAATGTCCCTGTTCTAAGAAATCAGAATGAAATAGGGCTGGGCGTCGATTAAAACCTTTAACCCGATTAATCGCCACCCTTTAATCGATTAATTAATTGACTAATAGGTATCGTTGATTTCCATGCATGATATTTAATAAAATGTTTTGCTCTTGTAGGCGTGCTCAGAGAACTAGATATAAATCATAATACTGCCTTTGTATGTGACAAACGGCGCAACATACAACTTGTATTATGAATCAATCTCCATGTGTAGCTAAGAACAGTTCGAAGACACTCACACTCACAGAATGTAAGCTGCCACATACAGCTTTTAGCTGCATGAGGCAAAGAGGTTCGTTGATATTCTCCGGCAAGAACGACCTCCTTTCATTGTATTAAGATGGCAATTTGGGCCAGTTGGTTCATGATCGAAGATAGGCGCCAGAAAAACAAGGATGAGAAGAGCGTCAGTGTTTACGTCTCTTCTCGTCCTTGTTTTTTCGGCGCCTATCTTAGCTCCTTTCATTGTTCGCAATAGCCTCTGCTGCGTTAAACGGACACTCGCACGGCGTTGAAGGGGACGGGACACGTGTGACCTTCTGCGATTGTCTGGAGTTACAAATCTAGCTCCAGCAGTTTACTTTAGGCTAATATTTCACCTAAAGTTTTGGTTTTCATATATGTGTACTTGTCCACGTCTGCGTGGTGGTAGCAATTAATTTTTACTTTTCTTTTTGATTCGTAAACATTTTACCGAGTAACCGGTTAAAACAAATAATTGCGATTAAAGCACTATTTGAGTAATCGGTAGGTTAATTGATCAATTGCCCAGCCCTAGAATTAAGATCAAATAAGTTACGAAAAGTTACAAGCTGAAACAGCGATTCTTACGATAAAACATGCACCCATGCACCTTGCAAGCGTAGCCCGTGTTCATCGACTATATACACAGCGGTAAGTTCGGTGCGCGCTCTATTCACGAAATGTTCCGAGCACACTCGAGAGCATTTTGTCGGGGAAAAGCATTTCCGGTTTACGGAGGCAACCCACTGACGCCGTATAGGTTTCGGTCATCTGGAAAGCGATGGAGTTTGAAGACATCGTAGCCGCAGTCGCCTCGTCGGGATCCCGTGCGCGATACAGAAGTCCTCCGATAATATTCCGCGCTTTCTGTCGTTATTTGCTCAGCCTATTACCGAACAATGATGTTCCGACGACAAGGAAATCGTCGTCATTGATTCCGCTACCTCTACTTACGTCTGAAAGTAAAATAGAGTAAACCGCGAAGAAAGCAACCGACCTTGGAGCATACACACGGGTCCAAGGCGGGTCTTTCTCTCGTTCCTAACCTCTCAGTAAGGAGGAAAGCGCCGCCAGCCGTTTTCCCTTTTCTCTCTTGCCCTCTTTCATTGAAACGGTCTATAGGCACACGCAGTGAAGAATAGCGAGTCATAGAACCGCGAGCACATTAAGAGTGAGGTATTCGCAGTCATCGCATTGCCCTATTTCGCCGATCACACCCATCGTACACTGCGCGACTGTAGGTACATTTGCATTGAAAACGTTCCTCTGTATAGATGCATGGATGTTAATGGCTATATCCTTTGTAACAGGCGGTAGCTTGCGCCACCTAGCCTATGTTTAAAAAACAAATGTCCGCGATCCTGCGTTTTTTTTTTTGTGCGTGATTGATCTGGTTGGTGGTAGCCAATCCACAAAGACAGCGAGCGCCATGACGATGCACTTTTGAGCGTCTGAGCGTATATATAGCGTCGGCAGCGGTCGGTCTTATAATGAAACGGAGTATGTTGCTGTGCGCGTACGTATATAGATATTCGCTCTCGCAGCCGAGTCTGTAAAAATATTTCAGAGAACATTTTTGTTTGTGTGTGGGAAAAGAAATAACCATAATACAAATTTTTTCAGTGAAGTAGTTGCCACCTCGAAGCTTTTGAGCTAATTATTCTAGGAGACCGTTCCGGAGTATATACCTTTTAGCGGATGTGACCTGTCGTCCATTTTTTCTTTTTTCTTTTTTCTCTCTTTTTTTGTTTTTTTGCTTGGCCGACATGTTTACTGTGCCAGACAAAATTACAAAGGTAGTGACCTTTTTTATGTCTGAATGTCCGGCATTAAACCATTATTAACCTTTTGTTTTCCACTGTACGGTATTATGAGCAGTATCAAGTCTTGAATTTCCTGAAAATGACCAGCCGGTAAAAACAGCCGCGGTCTGGAATTCGTCAACTACTTTCGCCGTTCATTAACAAGTATAACTGATGAATTAATTATAAAAAAGGTGGCTGAACCCTTCCCTTCGAGTCAGGCTGCGGCTTGTGTCATCTAGATACTTCGTTTCAGCTTAGGTCCAGACGCAGCCGATGCTACAAGCGCGAGCTCCGGGCTTTCAGCGACCCTGTCAAGCACGCGCGCTCGTGCAGTGCAAGCACTGTTCAGGGCCACATGTTCGCGCTTCTAGCATCGGCTGCGTCTGAACCTAAGCTGAGACGAAGCGTAGTGTTTAATTTTCAAAACTATAAGCTGTGAAATATAAGCTGATATATAGATATAAGCTGTGAAAATTAAACACTAGCTAGATGACGCAAGTCGCAGCCTGACTCGAAGGAAGAGGTTCAGCTGCCTTTTTTTTATTAATTCATCAGCATACTTGTTAATAAACAGTGAAAGTAGTCGACGAATTCCAGACCACGGCTGTTCTTACCGGCTGGTCATTTTCAGCAAATTCAAGACTTCATACTGCACATAATGTCGTACAAATGGAAAAAAAAAGAAAATAAAGATTTTAAGGTTTCAACGCAAAGCATTCAACATTAAAAAAAGAAAAAAAAAAACGTTGACCATTTTTATAGTATTGTCTGCCACAAAAACATGTCGGCCAAGCAAAAAAAAAAAAATTGATGACAGGTAAGAAACATTCGCAAGTACGTCTTGTTAAGTAACAACCCCCCCCCCCCCCCCCCCCCCCGCCCTCGATAGTCTTGCTGGAGGTGCGAATACAACACAGACAGAGCACCGCAGATGCAGGAAGCAGTCAAATTTCAACACTATACAAAAACCTAAAACAGAGGGAACAAAACAAATAGATAAGATGTTACGAGCAATATACAGAAACATACTCTTATGTATATTTTCTTTCATTTCTTTCCCGGTTCTCTAAATGTAAAACGTTTACTCATAATATTTTTTTTTGCGGGTTACATAAATTGGAGATCGCAGGAGTAAATGTTACGTTGTTCCGAAGAGAACGGACGTCAACTTCTTCTCTATACTCCACAGAGCTAACGCAAAACTTCTAACGCTAGACTTTTATTATGAAAAAAAAAAGTATTTACATTACAACTACATGCAGAATGCACCAGTAAAACCTCGTTAATTCAACCCCCGCTAATTCGGAAATTCGGATAATTCGGACTGCCGATCCGGTCCCGTCAAACGTATGTATTAGTCAATGGGAGCAAACGCTCATTAATTCGGAGGGAACGCGGCGCGCTATGGTTAATTCGGACGAATTCGGCAGGTGGCGCTAGCTACCATCCATTCCAAATGGTATGACCACTATCCATCCGAGGTGCACACGTGGTTTTCCGGTTTTCCCAAGGTTCTCCGCTCTTCCCGTTCTCCGTGTTTCGCACCAGTTTTGCTCTGGATTGCCGTGCTTCAGCGCGCTACCCGCTACTCTCCTGGCATGGAAGCGGCAGAAGCATAGCTGCAACGGAAAAAGGGTAGCACAAGTGACCGACGACCGCAATGGCGAGATTGCGTCGCGCGGGGCTATTGTTCCCGAGCGCGCCGATAGCGAGAGTGACAGTCACGTTTCATGCCTCAACGCGGGGATCCTAAAGCCCGCCATTTTAACCGGCCACCCCCGCGTTGTAAAATGCAACGTGACTGGCACTCTCGGTGTCGGGCGCTCGGGAAAAATAGTGCCGGGTTTCGCGATTTTGCCGCTCCGATTATCGGTCAGTTGTGCTACTCGTTTTCCGTTGCAGCTGTACTAGGCTAAGAATTTAGCGACGAAAGTGGAAATACTAAGGGCCTTGAAGGACGGCGTCTCTATACAAGTGATTGAAAGTTACGACGTCAAGAGAAGCAGTTTGGCCCCGTATGTGTGAAAATTGAGGCCGATATCCTACGGGCTTTCGAGAGCGAGAAGTTCAACGCGAAAAGAAAGCGGCCGTGGGCGGTGGTGCACCCGAAACTAGAAGAGGCCTTGCTGTGCTAACTCGTCAGCGCGCGGGATGCGTAGCTCCGACTGTGCGAGTGCGATGGAGCACTCGACCGCGCTAAGGTAAGTTCCCGTCTCCGTCGAAGTGTCGTCCAGAAAGCAGGTGGTAATAATACATTTCTTCTCAAAATAAAGGTATGTCACAGGGAAACGCTATCGCGCAGTTTTCTTTGTCCTTTAAATATTTCGACTTTCGGATAATTCGGACATTTTTGCCGGTCCCATGAGATCCGAATTAACGAGGTTTTACTCTATGTGCAAAAAGGGGTATACGCCCAAAACACTCCAGTGAGCGCTACCACCTCGGTGACGCCACAAACATAAGCTGACTTAAAGTGACCAGTCTGGACCCTACCAAAGAATGACATTTATTTTTAACAAATCGTGAATTTAGTTTTACATGTTCAAATTTAAGTCTGCTTCAAAGTACTCTTCGCCTGACTTTACCTGTCGAGACGTTTCTTTCAATGCTCAAAACTGCTTTTAAACTTGTCTATTTTGATGCCTTTCAGTTTTTCTGTGGTTTCTTTTTTTCTTTTCACCTCGACAACATCGGCAAACCATTTCCCATTGAGAACTTTTTCCTATCCAGGCAAACAAAAGAGTCACACAGGGTAAGGTCTGGTGAATAGGGAGTGTGGGTACGGTGGTAACGTCGTTTTTGGTCGATAACTGCCGAACACTCACGGTATTATTGTCAAAATTACAATCCGAGTTCTGATAAGTCCGGTTCGTCCGCGTTGCAACACTGCGGTGTGGGTAGGCGCGGTGTGGGCAGGCGCGGTGTGGGCAGGCGCGGTGTGGGCAGGCGCGTTTTTTAATTAAAAACGGTATGACCTCCTACTCCACCCTCCCTATCACCCGACCTTATAATAATAATAATAAGAAATTTTCTTCAGATCATTAACATGTTACACATGCAGGCCCACGGAAGCACTGGTGTGCTATCCCGTGTGCCTTTTCTTTTTCCGTTTTCTGTGGTGGAAATAAGTTCCCTAATGGAATCAGTTTGCCGATGGGAAAGAGATGAAGCCAAACACGGCAGAAGACCTGGTGGGCAGCAAAAATCGACGAGTTTAAAGGTTGTTTAGGCATTGAAAGAAACGTCTCGACAAGTGTATTGCGTCAGGAGGAAAGTACTTTGAGGGTGACTGAAATTTGTATGTATAAAAATAAATACACAGTTTCGTAAAAATATATTTTGGTTTATTTTGGCTTGTACGTTAACCACGCGTCGTCGGTTGCATCTGCCCCCATATTTCTGACCCTTGCGAGCATTTCAGAGAGAGAAAAAAAGCTCGTTCCAAAGACCATAACTCAGAGCCCAATGAAGCTATCATCGAGGGTTTGATTGTAGCGCGTAATTGGATAGGGAGTACCGTAACTGGCAGCCTTCTGACCCTGCAGAGTTTGTAGCTTCTGGACTCTCCACGACCAGTCGTAAACAAGAACACCACAATAAGTTTCAACAACCGTTAGCCCGAAGTTTGAAGCCGTGACATGTACGGGGCCGCCATATGTTCCGAAAGGAAGGAGAAATTGGAGCTTGAGCCATTTGAACCCGCAACGTCTGCACGCCTCAATTGAGTTAGTGCGTTTCCAACGCGCTCACGCGTTTCCAATCGTTAACTACAAACCGGTTTTGTTTTCTTGCTTTTCTTCTTTTAGTATTTTTTTTAACGAGGTCTAATTTTGGCTAACGGGCGAACCACAAATATACTCGCTCGTCGCGTGCTCGAGCTATTGAGCCGTCACGTGACGAGTTTTTACGCGGATCCTAAACGCTGCCGTCAGACGTTAGGTAATAGATGGACTTTCCTATTCCGTCGAGCTCAGTCTACATAGCAGACCTTTTCTTACTTTTTTTGTTTTGGTGATAAACCTTCCAGTCTTCCAAAACGCTAGTTTGAAACCGAGCGTGGATTGCCTGACTGTACGTTTGTTTCCGAAGATGGCGCCCTCTGCCGGGTCTGCGTGGCTTTTTTTTGCCATCTGCTCTGGGAATTATATTATTATTTTTTTGTGTAATATGAACAATTTATCTCGTTCGATGACTTAATTGAGAAAGAGAGAGATAAGCAATGTATTTGTAGAAATTGGTGGAACAAAAAATGACAACGGCTGCTCACTAGCCAGAGAGAGAAAGAGAGAAAGGGAGAGAGGAAATGCAAAGAAAAATAGGCGTAATGCCATCTGCTGCTCTCCTTGGTATTAAAATATTGAGTCGAATTCACACATGAACAGTTCGCAAGAGAAGCGTTTCTGTGTTGATCACAGTAGTAAGCAACCACTGGGAGACCTACATTCTTTACTTATTTATAAGAGAAAGAAATATTATTATACGGAAGTAAACACAGCCAAACAAAAAAAAAAACTTCTTGCGCTGTCGACTTTCGTAACTCTTTTATGTTCAATAATGAAGCCATTTTTTAAATTTTGTTTGAAGACAGTGCTTGCTTTACTTTATCATACTCATGCCGCAAACAATAGGAGGACAAACTAAGTATATATAATTGGAAAGATATTTTAGGCTCTGTACCTCCACGACAAGAAGGGCCCATTGAGCAAACAACTCCCGTAGCCTCGTACCGGCCAGAGAATGAAATGGAAGATCAGAAATGTTTGCCATCAGCACTTCAAGAGAAGAATGGAAAGTTCCAGATGGTATGCTATGCTTCAAAACGAACCATGTGCACAAACACTCTATCCCGTAAATCCTCGTAATGTGCTTAGTCATTCGGTTAATGTAAGCAGACTCGTTAACCAGGATATAGAGTTGTCGGTCTGTCAGGTCCGAGTCCGTCTGACCATGGAGGCTGTACTTTGCATACCATGTAGTTAGCGGGCTGGGGTCTATACTCTGCGCTCTCCGGAAGTGAGCTCTGTTTAGTTCCGCTCGCTTAATTGCGCCATGTCCGGTTCCATTTTTTTTTTGTCCGCGTTGTTTGTTGTTGGAGACCACCACCTGGCGGAGCTTAGGTTTCAGGATACAAGTCTTCGTTCTCGACAAGGTATATCCAGGTAAATCCGACTTTCGCTTTCGCGTTAATCATACGTCGTTGACTGTAGTTGCAAGTCCAGGCGTCGTAATTTCAACTAACTTTTGAGAAACCATACGTAATGCTTTAATTGTTGAGTTAATGCTCCTCTTTATTTGTGCTAGTATCGTACACCGTAGATTCATTCATAACTGTCCCACTGAGATACTAATTTTGACCCGCACACTGGAAATATATCCTGGACTTGTTTGAAGCGATTTTTTTACTTCTATTTGGTCATGTATCGTCTGAAGCGCAGTAACCACAGCCATACGCTTTAATATCGTCAGGTTTTTTTTTCAAATTTATTGGTGTGAATATAGGGACCCCGTGTGGATTCGTAACTTGGATTGAGTATTGGTCTCTGGGCTATCACAACGGACCCAGGTCTCCCCTCCCGTCACAATTTTGTAAACAAGGACAATAAATTATATAGCTATTTTGTGATAGCGCTGCAAGAACATCACTCAAAAGATCCTGTTTGCCGGGACTTGTGAACGTATGTGAGGCATTTGTAAACTTACCGTGCACGCAACCTGCGAGAGCCAGGGTGTTCTGGAACGATGCGATAACGAGCCTAATGAGAAATGTTGGAAAACAAATAAGATAGCTGTAAAAGCGACAAAACCGTAGGCTCTCTCGCAGCATTTCTGTCCGCGCGTTCAGCATGCGGCTGTCAATCGCCGCGCGAAACTCATTCCCTGACGCGCCCCGTCATGTACGGCTGCTCGTCTTTCCCGAAACTTCCTGCGCCCTTAATCCCCTGTCACGCTGCTTCTACATCGTACAAAAGACAGCCTGAAGGTACTGTTTGAGGCACGCATATTTCTTGTAAGTTCCTGTCATAAGGTAATGCGGGGCGCAAGTTTGTCTGCTTCTTTTGAAGGGGGCTGTGGTGACGCCAGAACGCCAAGCTCTGATTGGCTCTGATTAGAAGGATAATGGGTAGACCTCAAAGCAAGCTGCTTCGAGGTCTGCACACTATCCTTCAATCAGAGCCAATCAGAGCTTGGCGTTCTGGCGTCCCCACAACCGCTGCAAAAGAAACACCGCATAAAATAAAAACTGCCCTTAGACATGCTATGTAAGAAGCAAACCTTGCTTCAAACATACGTGGGGCATGTCTGCACATAATTTTGCCATCATATATGTGTGAAACGACAATTGTATATTTTATATGATGTATGAGCAGTGTGACTGGAATGGAACTATACTTTATGGAATTTCCTGTATACACAAAGCACAGATTTAGGTGAATTTCGATGTCGTCCTTCCCATTTATTTGGAGAAATCAAGTGACGGAGCTTATCTCTCCAGGTGACCGCTCGTTGTCACACCAAGAAAAAGTCAGGTTTTGCGCGTAGCTCATGCGCCGCTACGCGAAGTATCGTTCTTACAAGATTTTGGTGTCAGAGAAAGAAACTATAATGTTTTTGTTTTTGTTTTTTAGTTCAGAACGTGTACGTTTTTAAGTAACAATAACTAATCTAAAATGCACCTACACATATCTTAATTCACCGCATAAAGGGGGCTACTCCGCGAGTGCCGAACGTTATTACTACAGTTCTTGAAGTAGTATAGACAGACAGCAATCAATAAAACGGCTTGCAGTATATAAGGCACGGGGCGCTTAAAACGCAGCTACACTATATTAGGCTCGCACTGATGTCACATTGGAGGTCCTTGTGTAGGTCTTGCTGCTGAGCGCGCACGTTTTGCAGCACGCATTTCGTACCTCCGAATGCGTTTTTCTCCGCAAAAACAAATAGAAAGAAGTGGAACTGCAGGGGCTTCAGAACCGGGGGGCAGTGGCTTCTACACTTTCCAAACCAGGGGGGGGGGGGGGGGGGGGGAGGGCATGCCCCCCCACACAAAGTTGTTCCGACCGCCTACCCCCCCCCCCCCCTTTCCTTGCTTCATGTCGAACGCATCTTTTACTTTTACATGTTCAAAATGGCGGGACCGCGGAAATGGTGATAGACGAAGTAATTAACGAGCTTATTAACAGGACAACTGAACGGGCAGCCACGTTTGGTTTGACATGATAACACACCGTCCAGTATATATATATAAATATATATATATATATAAATATTGTGTATGACCCGAAGTAGAAGGAAAAGTGTGGGTTTTTAATTTTGTGCATGGTGTTTAATATGGTTTATATGTGTATATTGTATGTATGTATGTGTCAGTAATTGGTGACATGTATTCTTCGGAAGCCTTGTTAACCCGTTCGTTTGAAGTTGTAATTTATTGTTTGTCCAATATGTACGTTCTAACTAATAACTCTCCGAAAATTCCATCATACTGCAGCCTTCACTTTTCTTCACTGCGCTTCGTCAGTGGTCGTTGATATACGAGGGGCGTTCATAAAGTTCGTATTATCGGCACAAAAAATTGAAAAAAAACGGAACAAAACAGGCATCAACATGAGCACGCGTCACTCTAGTTTCCGCACAGTATAAACATCGCATGCTATAGTAGCTCGGAACTCCGCCAAAGAGTCGAAACAAAATGGCACCGCCCGCCGGTGCCAAGCACATTGAGTGATTCGTTTTTTTTTTTTCATTTGAAGAGAAGCAATGCCAAGGATATTCATTCCAATCTGGGAGCGTTGTTCGGGGACAACACCCCAGTTTATGACACTTTAGTTAAATGGCGCAGACGCTTCCAGTGTGGCCAAATAAGAGAAAAGCATTTCAAGGACGGCGACCAAGTGATTGCTGAAGTGGAGCGATTCCTGAACTCTCAAAACCAGGAGTTCTATAACAATGGCTTCCGACATGTAGTGCATTGCTAGAAAAAGTGGGTAACTTTTGGTGACGAATATGTAGAGAAATTCTCAACTCCTACTCCAGTTTGATTGCTGAATCTCTATTCCTTCGTGACAATAATACAAACTTTATGAACGCCCCTCGGTATATATATATATATATATATATATATATAGAGAGAGAGAGAGAGAGAGAGAAGAGAGAGAGAGAGGTGTGAACTACACGATGGGACATGAGCTCCGAAACGTCGCCCGCTCACATCATATATACTTCCGGAGTCCCTGAATGGAAGCATCATACTATGACGGCACGTGCCACCTAGGCAGACTGCGCAGACGCGAGCGTCTCTTATGAAACGGTTTTTCCTTTTAAGGCCGTGAAAAGCTAAAAAAAAAGACAAATATAAATAAACAGCCTGTCTATACGTGAAAAAAAATTACGTACCGTTTAATCTAAGATGCGACATTTCTCGATGCCGAAACCGAAGTACGCATCACCTTGTTTTCTTTGATTCCCCCTTTTTTTCGCATGCTCGTCATCATTGCCTTTAAAAAAAAAAAAAAATACTGAAAATAAGCATCGATCTAGACGAGAGCGGAAATAAATAAACCAAGGAAACGAGGACAAATTACCAAGAGAAAAAAAGCAGTGCCGTTTCTCTCATTCAAAGTCTCGGCCGACTCCGAACAAAAGGGTCCAGGAAGGGACGTCGAAGTCTGCGAAGGGGCTATAGGCATTAGGGCGCATCACGCTAGGCCGACAAAAGCACATTAGGAATCCTGCATCTGTATGTATAAATATCGCTCATTAGGTTCGGCGACGGGGTACCGACGACGTTGCCGCCGCCACCGCCGCCGGGACAATCCTGCACGGAAATGTCCGCGCGCGTGTGCTGCGGTTACTACACCCCGTTCACTCCCCAAGATCGCAGTGCGGCGAAAGCTAGACGTGCTCGTTGGGCCAGTGGTGCGTGTATCCTTCGCCACGTGACCACCCTCCCTCCCATAATACCTACCCGCAGAAATCGGGATAGTGTGACGAAAGCCTCGGTCACGCGGCTTGACACATCATTGCAAAAGACTGTCCGCAGACGTTTTCTGAGGCGTGTTTCTTCCCTGTATGGCGGTCACTTGAGGCGTGTTCGCAGTTACTTCCGTCACCATGTGTGCAGCGGACAGTGTGACATATGCATGTGGTAGGAGCGGTACGACTGCTCCTGAAAAGGGACGCGCGGTGTATTCGTCTAGCGAGCCCGTAGCTCCCACCGCACTGTCGGCTTAGGGGTGGACCAAGTATAGAAGCCGCGTTCCTGAGTAAGTGGGTCGCGGTAGGAGCGCGCGCCCGCGCACCGGTATAATATACTATGGCAGCGGCACTGCTGCCTTAGCTGTGCGATTCTGTACTGGATTATGCGGTCGCTTTATTCTTGTTTGTTTCGTTTCTTCGTCGTTTGCGGGAAGCGTGGGTTTGCAATGGGTAGCGGCGGGTTCTTTCCGTGCTGTCCGCTCTCGAAGTTCGTCCAAAAGAGGTGGGCCGGTGCTTTTCTGTCTAAATTGCGGTTCTGTTGTCCGATGTAGGGGTCCCTTATGCGCGTAGCACACGCAAGAAGGGCTCTGCGAACAACAACTCTATACTTTGCCTTTCCTCTGTCGGTCATTTGATTTTTTTTTTTTTACTTTTGTGCTTGTGATTTTTACAATGGCTTCTTAGGACTCATTTGGTTCCTCTGGAGACCGGTACTGAATACCAAAACTGCGCTGTTTTTTTATTATTGTTTTTTATTAATGAGCAGTGTTGAAGGCGTTACCGAAAAAAGTAACCAAATACGTTACTCGTTACTTGCGAATAAAAGGAATGCGTTACTGAACCACGTTTTCTCAAATATTAAAGGAACACGTGTCCGTTACCATTAAAAAGTAACGCACGTTACTTTTGCGTAACTTTTCTTTAAATTATGAATTAACACGTTTTACTCTTTTGTCGTTACAGGTGTACATAAGTGTCATATTTCAAGAAATATTATGTCCATCCAGAAACTGAACATAATTACCTCATATTTTTTACGGTTCCACGTAAATACTCAAAAGAAAAAACGCAAAAGAAAACGTAAACACACACACACACACACACACACACACACACACACACACACACACACACACACACACACACACACACACACACACACACACACACACACACACACACACGCGCACACACACACACACACACACACACACACACACACACACACACACACACACACACACACACACACCTAAATATTTATATGGTTTGGCGCCTAGAAACACGAAACAAATTAAAGTGTAATATCTTTTTTTTTTAAGTTTTGGAAAGAATATGTAACGACTAACGTAGGCTAACTACGTTATTGTAACTCAAAGTGAGTTACGGAAGTACGTTACCCGTTACCGTTTTGAAAATGTAATCAGTACGTTACCACGTTACCGGAGACAGTAACACGTTGCCGGTAACGCCTTTTCTTGTAACGCATTACGGCCAACGCTGTTAATAAGTAAAGCTAACATCTCTATTCTAAAACTGGTGGAGGGAAAAATAAACATACAAAGTTTCGAATCGTCAAATAATTTATTCGTCACCGGACATTTCTTTCGATATTATTTGGGAAATTTCGTTGCGTGCAATCACTGTGAGGTCTTGCATCTGCCACTTGAGGTTCAGTGACTGGTTGACGTAAGTATGTTGAGGAAGACAATGACAATTACTGAAAACCCCCTAGATATTGCACTAAAAAAAAAAAATTCTTTGTCGTCATAGAGCGTATTCACCCAATCGCGAAACGTTTCGACTGGTTAAAGTAAACACAGCTCACAGAAAGACGAAGACGGAGAGAACGCAGGACGAGCGTTAAACTAACGACTGAACTCTTATTTAAAAAAAAAAGACACACAAAAAACGGCTCAAGCAAAAATTTTACGAGCCGTTTTCTTTTCAATAGAAATTCAGTTGTAATTCAGCGCTAGTCCTGTACTCTTCTTGGGAGGGGGGGGTTGGTATCGGTGGCCGAGTGGGCTAGCGCACACCAGCTCGGAGCACGTGGAGCTCGCCCTGCAGAACCCAGGGACCCTATAGGTTCAATCCTCACCCCTGCCCGTTTCGATCTGGATGAGCATCGTACCGTCGTGCGGTCGTGCGTCACTACTGCGTGGTGCACGTTAAAGACCCCCAGGCTAGCGGTTGTACCTCACTAACTAAATTTCTTATCTACAGCTGAGACACCAGATGCCCTTTAAGGCCGACTAACCTCCGGCTGCATAAACATACACACAACATCATCATGATTACTAATATTACACTGTTTGAGACTTGTTTCTTTCTTGTTTGACGGTCTTGCCATATTCTGCATACAAAAACTGTTGGCAGACATGTTCGAAGCACACATATGCATGAAGCAAACACGCTTCGAAGATGCTTGAGGTTGTCCGCAGATAATTCTCTAATCATGTCTGCAGCGAACTGCAGACATGCAGAACTGTAGAACTGCAGCGGACTACAGCTGCAGTCTTTTCTAGGATGTATGACCAAGAAGAAAAAAAAAGGGGGGAGGACGGGGGGGGGGGGGGGGGGGGATTGATAATTTTGGACACAAGAAAGGGGCGACTCATCCCCCCAAATCCAAGAACTGAACAAATGAACAAACCGCACCTCGGCGGTCAATACCGTTCATGGTGAACTTTTACGATTTCCAGCATATGTTATCCGGTTGGTCTCTTTAATTAACCACTCCTTTGAATTGATTCCTTTCTCTTCTAAACATTTTTGTTTGCGAATAAAGCGTTGAAAAAATGTTACACTTATCGAGATCCTCGATAATTTCAAAATTTACCGAGCTAGACACCTGAGCATTTTAGCGCTCTAGAATTACGTTCGGTCACTGACAAAGCACTCAGTTTTTTGTCCAACATTCGTGAACCCACAAACCATAGGGATCTCATAAGTCACCGCCTCTTCACAACTCGTTATGCACTTTCAGACACCCACGCTGACCACCCACAACTGAAGTTAAATAACTAAGTTTAAAGTAGTTCTTAAAGACAACTCTTAGGCCATGCTTTTCCGACAACGCTCTTAATTTGAGTGATAACTTAGAAGGCGTGGACTGGCGCTTGCAAAAGTGGTTGCGTTTGTATGTAGTCGAGCCTTCGACTCCGCTTTGATTTATTATGAAACGAGGTATCTTTGCTGCCAGTCGCAAGAGAGGTTTTTATTTCCATTAATCTATTTTATGCCTTCATCGGCCAGTTGGCCCCTTGACTCTGAGAGAAAAGATGCAAAGGTGGTCAATATTATTGGTCTCCAATTGTTCAAACCGATCCGTCACCAACAAAGTACGTTTGAACTCATTTCCTAATGACTAATCAACTACACGGAATAACAAAAAAAAAAAAAAATAATGTGTCAGAATCTCTGAGATTCTGAATTCCTACGCAATAAACGGCCTGTTCGACACGCGCTTCAATTTAGAACAAAGCTTCTTTTTACGTTCAACGCCATGACACCTAGTATCACGAACGTACATTGCCGGAGAACAACACATCGATCAGCATCACTCTAGTATTCATCGCATGCTTTTCCGCTCATAAAGATGGCAGACGACACGAAGCATTTTGGATGGACGACAGCGCCACCACACGGTCGTTGAGAAGTGCGAATGGCGGCGACAGCCACGGGATGAGGTGCATATTTCGTTAACCTCTCCAGCTTCTTTTTTCAATTCGTCAGAGTGTGGAGGGTACTCTCTCTTTCCTTCTCTCACTCTCTTTCTTTTTCTCTCTCGGATTTGCGCGTCGTTCGAGCTTCGTTGCGTGGCGAAGCTCGTCTTTGAAGTTGAGCGGCGCGATCTGCGGTCATAAAATAGGCATGGCGACACACGGGAGCCTCGCGATGGTGTCTTCCTCAATACGCCGCCGTCGCGTGCGTGTACTCCGTGTCCGAAGAAAACATCCAGCTACTTAACCAGTGAAAAAGAAAAACAAACAAACAAGCGCCTCCACAAGCAACAACAAACAAACGAGAAGTCGGCCCACCCACCGGCATATCGCGCACATGCGATTTGAATCCGATATTGCGTCGACAACGAGCCATAAATATAGATGCGGCGGCGGGCCCCTCTGCTTTGCTTATCGCTCCCGCTTTTTTTAATTTTTTTTAGGTATGCTTGAGTGTTAGCGCGAAGCGCATGCGCGAGAGAAGTGTTGCGTGTGCGGCAGAAAGTGGCTCACACTCACGCTAGGGGGCGGTGTCTGGAGCGCGCGGATGTTGTCACGTGATCGTTGTCTCGACAATGACGGTTTCGTTTGTGTGTCCGTGCGTGTTTCCAATGCTGTTAAACCCGTGATCGTTTTTTTTTTTTTTTCAGGTTTTGTATTGCCATTGCGTCCGTCGCGATCTCTGCGTACCGTTGACGGAGTCAGTTAGCGAATAAAAAGTACTGTCGTTCTCTTGTTAAATAGGACGGTCAGTGTAAAACGCGGGACTGGCACATCCGCGTTTTATTGACTTTCTCGATATTGCATACTTCCGGGGCGTCCCGCAACTAAAGGCCGTCTTGATATAAATATATATATTTTTAATGCTAACATTACATTTCAGTGTTTGTTTTTCCCCAGTTGTGATTTTATTTTTGCAGTAAATTATATAATACATAAATTTGGAATATAAAACATTTCCTACATCCCCGCATTTACAAAAATAAAAAAAAAGTTCCACACAAGTAAATTTCACATTTTTATTCACAAACTCAAGTTTCATTTGCGATAAGCAAAGGGATATTATGCCTTTACTGAGTGCGCCACAATATAGTTACATGGAAGGCTGATTACTTTTGTTTTCATCGACAAAGCGCAAACATTCATCGTTTCACTTTAGTTTCCCGGTCATAACGGTAATTTCGCCTTTGTTTATACAACCTTTGTTACCGAGGCTAAAAGCGCCCAGTCACTGGGTTGTGAACACGTGCGCGACGTCCGATATATTCCTCAGAAGAAAGGCGCACGCTCACGACGAGTTTCAGAAAGCAATAGACAAAGGTGGCATCGCGCAGAAGGTTGATTCCGCAGGACCCATAAGAAACTGCAGCAGCGAATAGAAAGTTTCTCAGGAATGTCTTGTCGAATACCAACTGTAATCTGTAGCGTTAAATCGTAAATTTTATCTTCTGAAACACGAAACTAAACAATATAAGAGCAACGTGTTTTTTTTTTTTTTTTTTTCGGGTGCGAGAACTTCGCGTGCTTCGCATATGCATCGGTCCTTCCACGCTAACAAAATGATAAATGGCGAGAACGCTCTGAATATTAAGAGTCGCGTGTCGCGGGCGTGATTTATCGGCCGAAACCCGAAGCCACGCGTGCGCCATTTCAACAGAAATTTGTTCCGTTACATTCGTGAACGGTCCGGAACGCGTGCAGGTGTGCGCAAACAGACAGACGCACACACACGCATGCACAAACACGAGCATAGATCTTGACGCCCCGCCGAAGCACACCGAGAGGTGGCTCGAACGCGTGAGAGTCACTATGAACCCGGCACGTGGCTCGAGTTAGCGTGACAAGACCGACTCGTGCGTGCGACGCCATCTTTGTACACACGTCCGCGTGCCGCGCGCATGGCCGCTCCTTGATTTCGGCGTTATGCCTCCTGACGCATTTGATCCCGTCGTTATACCTTTACTCTTCTATACTATTTTTGTGTGTCTTAAGTATGCGCAGTTACGCGGCTATTTGCGGAGAATCGTGGAAAGCGCCAATTGGGGCAGGGTTTGAAACACGCGAATAGTTATCATATGCAGAAATCGGACACGTACTCACCAGCTGAGTTTATATACATGAATGCGATCGTATAGCTCATCGACTCGAAAAGGGAACAGTCCCACGCACCCTGACTCTCTATCCTCTTCCTCTCCTAAACAATCTTAATTTCTTTCTCTCCAACATGCTTGGAACAACCTTGAGGCGTGTCCGCAGACAATTCTGTCACCATGTCCGCAGTAAACACCGTGTGATGTTTATAAGCAGTGTGACCGCGGTTTGATGCATCGCATCGATCATACAAAACATAATCATGCAAAAAAAAAAAAACACAGAAAAAACGGAGTGATTGCGGTTTTAGTCCATGATGAGAACCTCGAGACTAGAAGTTAGTTCACCAGTTTCCTCGTGTTTTTTTTTTCTTTTGTTCTCTGTCACTTTGCACTCTTTACTTTTTTTATATTTGTGTAGGTAGGCCTAAAGGCTGAACTCCATGGGACGAATATGCTGCGAATAACCGACGAATTTTGCCCGGCGGCGTTTGCTCTGCGCGTGGTATCAACACAGTGGCTGCTACGTCGCGCGCAAAACGAGCGTGCCGTCGGGCGGCGTTCGCCAGTTATTCGTCACATAATTCGTTCCATGGAGTTCAGCCTTAAAGGCTGAACTCCATGGGACGAATTATGTGACGAATAACTGGCGAACGCCACCCGGCGGCTTTTGCTCTGCGCGTGGAATCAACACAGTGGCTGCTACGTCGCGCGCAAAGCGAGCGTGCCGTCGGGCGGCGTTCTCCAGTTATTCGTCACATAATTCGTCCCATGGAGTTCAGCCTTAAGAACACGTTGCATACCATTACAAATTTTAAAAAAAAGAGTTTCGAAGTTTTATTGTTTTAGTGACAGTAAAAATTGGGGTTGTGCGGATATTTATACAGCGTGTAGTTGGTCAATCATTTTAAATGTGCGACGAGTCACTCGCAGTAGATGAGCAATTTAGACAGTGCACTACAACCGCTAGCCTGGGGTCTTTAACGTGCACCACGCAGTAGTGATACGCGACAGCACGCCGGTGCGATGCTCATTCATGGATCGAAGCGGGCAGGGGTGGGAATTGAACCCAGGATTCCTATATTGACAGCTTCGAAAACGAAGGACGTGATTCATTATCTTGGTGCTTCGTGATTGGTCCTTGAGCGCTCTTAGCGGCTAATGCTGAAATCTCATTGGCTGCCGAGTTATCATAAGATGCTTGGGACCGTCCTGCTTTTCTTAAACAGTCTGTGACTATAAATTAAAAAAAAAAAATTCTGACTGCTTCGTGGCGTACATTTCCTAGAGTTTTATACGACAAACCAAGAAGTTCTTTTAGTTCTAAATTTTCTTTCGCGCACGCAAGTATTGGTGTTTTAATTTGCTGCAAAAAAATGTATATATTTTTTTTTTTGTTTTATGAGCGACAGTCGGAAATATGTATTCAAAGTGCGTATATGATCAAAGTACAACCAACTGGACCAATTTCAAGTTTTGAAACACACGTTTGTTTTAATCTTGCATTGTCAGTTTATGCGAGTCTCCTCGCCCCGTAAAATCATCCCCTTGCACGAACAAGACGAGTTGTTCTTTCGACATCATCTAAAATTTCACTGTAGGATTCTAAAAAAAAAAGAAAAAAGAATGCAAATAACATAGCTATATAAAAATCGAAAGTGCGAAGTCGGGTTCATAAATATTTCCCAAAGCTCAATTCGAAAACGTTAACGTTCAGATCCGCCGCGATTTGGGAGATAAGTCGTTATGAATTGATATGAAACTTTGAGTTCTATATTTATTTTTTTATGGCGTGTTAAGAAGTGTATGTAAGTAAGAAAGAAAAAAAAAATACCGAATTTAATATTGGTAGTTTCCGCTTCGTCGTAAGCGTGCGACTCTCATTCGAAATCTCAACACGTTTCGAGCCGAAATTTCCTCTCGGCGACTTTCCAAAAATGCGGTCCTTTGTCGTTATTAAGGAACGACGCGAAAGCTCCAGAATTTTGACTTTATCGCGAGGAAGCAAAAGAAGATAAACACAAAACGAGATGTGGAAAGACACTTGAAAGTTTTAGTAGCGACGTTAGCGATATTTTCTCAAGTCTTTTCATAAGAGATGTGCCCGACGACACTCCACTTAGATTCTTTTTTAGCACTTTGATATGCCGGCGTTTGTTTTCCACTGAGAGGTCATTGCTATTTTGTTTTTATAGTAAAAAATAAAGGCCATTACGGTCGTTTCCGTCTTAACTGCGTCCAAGCGTGCGTGCGTGCGTGCGTGCGTGCGTTTGTGTGTGTCTGTGTGTGTGTGTGAGAGAGCGAGAGTGAGTGAGAGTTTGTTTTACCAAACTGTGGCTTTTCTTTTTTCCGTTTTCTTTTTTTGTCAAGTTGCTTGTTTGAGCATCATTATATTTTATTTCTCCCATTATTCTACCTCTATATTATTCGGTCTTGTATCGTTACTTTTGTGTTGTTTTGCGGTGACTTTAGTAGCTTTACCGGCAAGCATATGTACTTTTTTATTCTTTTTAAGCTAACAATCTTAAGAAAACAATCCATTCTTTTAATTGATTAATTTTATATTAACAAATATTCCTGACTTTGAAACTAACACGCTCACGTCGATACAGAGGACACGACACGACCATGCCGAATCTGACGCAGTTCATACATATGACAGGTGCTGCTGCCCGTCACTGCTGCACCGTCAGCCTCACCGCCTGCCTGGGGCGGGGACGTGACCCGCGTGCATGTTCGGCCTCGCCGGTACTACTCGTGAAAAATCCAATGCTGCGTCACCTGTGACGTAGGTTCATGCTTGACGACAACCGCAAGAGGGTGCGGCGGGGAACGCTTCCGTTTCCGTCGACAGGCCTTGGTCTACAAAAGGACCTACCACCCTTGCAAGCATCGGGGCACGACACAACCATACCGAATCTAACGCAGTTCATATCAAAGGTTTGTTACTTGAAATATGCGAAATGTTATCGTCCCAATAACCTACTGCTCTTAGAGGTGAAGTGCCCCATCGGCAAAAAGCGCCTATCTAACCATTTATTGCAGTGTTGGAACCTGTGTGTTTAATTGCCCAACTTCGCTACCTTATAATAGCTGACTTCTATTTTTCGATGTGTTATTGCTTTTTTGCGGTGATGTTGAGCGTAAACGTGGCCCTGCTGGTATGGAGAAACTGAGCAAACTAATTGAACACCTGGCGTCGACAAATGACAAATATCAAAATGAAACACGCGAAAGGTTAAGCGCTATCAGTTCAGAATTCGACGAACTAAAGCAGAAGGTAGTCACTCTCGAGAAGCAAGTGCAGGAAATAAATGGAATTAAGGAAAGGTTTACCGTGGTCGAATCTACTATACACGAGGTCCGAAGTGACGTCTGTCACACGCGTGATAAAATCGACGCCCTAGAGTCTGGTATCGACGACCTAAACAACAAAATGAGGCGGAACAACTTGTTATTTAGACGTATCCCTGAAAAACAAAATCTTAGAAAAACGAAATGAGACGTGGGAAGACACGGCTAACCACATAAAATAATTCATTACTAACCACCTGGCTATAGAAACTGGAGAAATTTAATGCGCATATCGCGTCGGCTGCAAGCGGGGGAAAAAGCTCGACCAATTGAAGTGCGCTCTTTAGACTACAGGAGTCGATAGAACGTACTGAATAATGAAAGTAAACTGAAGCACTTACCCTCTCTGAAGGTGTCTATCTCGAAGGACTTTACTGCTAGGGTTGGCCTCCACCGAAGCAAATTATGGCACCTTAGCGCACAGTTGAGAAAAAAAACAAAAAACATTAAAGTGGAACTTGTGTACGTCAAAGTTTATGCTGATGGCAAGAAATACTCGTATTGCTCTGTCACAGACAAGATTATTCTGCTCAAAAACGTTCAAACCGCAAATTTTCCGACGACCTGACAATCTGGTAAAATATCTAGACATGAGTGTGTTGATCTCGGAGTGCTTGCAGCGAATTTTCGAAGTCGTTTTCCTAAGCAAGGTATTTTTTTGTCAACTGTGAATGACAAGGGCGCTAAAATTATCATCGAGACAGAAACGTGGTTAAATCCAAAGATCAACGATGGAAAAAATAATTTTTAATCAATCATTTCATTTCTTTAGAAAATACCGCATACCTTCCCGCGGTGCTGGCGTACTTATTGCTATCAGTAAAACGATGGATGCGTCTTTCACATCTTTAGATAGTGAGCTTGAAATCTTAAGGGTACGCTTGAGTCACCCCTCGTTGCCCATGATTATTGGTGCCTGTTACCGCCCTCGAGGTCGTGCTAGTGCTTTTATTGTGAAACTGCACACGTGCATGGAGCAAACGTTTTCTTTATTCCCTGGTGGCACTGTTATTTTTGGCGGCGATTTTAATTACCCTGGGCTCAACTGGAGAGATGAAGAAATTAACCTTTGTGTGGCCCGTTCAGAAGTGTCCAGTTTCATTGACTTGATGGATAGCTACGGTTTAATTCAAATTGTAATGGAACCCACAAGAAATAACTCTGTTTTTGACCTTGTTTTCAACTCGAGTGTGGATAATGTGATAATGTAAAATCAGTTCGTATTCTTCAAAAGGTCAGCGATCATAACACAGTCCTAGTGGAAATGTCTCTGCCAGTAATAGGTAAAACAATAACCCCCAAAACCATAAACGTCTACAGTAGAGTCAACGAAAATGCTCCAAACAAGTCCTTCGAGCTGTTTTCTTTAGAGTACGAACTGCATTTCAACGAAAGAACAGTCGAGTGCCACTGAAAAATTCTCAAAAACGAATTTAATCGGTTAAACTGTGATTTTGTACCTCTGATGGTTTAAGGACGAGTGCTGATCGACCCTGGTTTACAAATTCCATTAGGAAATTAAATAATAAAAAGAAACGTCTTTATGCCAAAGCAAGATCACGACTGAAGTCACCAAGTGTAATATTTGCTGCAAAGAGCTCAAAGGTAACATCAAGAAGGCAAAGGATAAATATTACATGCAAGATCTACTTAATTTATTAATAACCAATCCTCATAAAGTTTTTCAAAAACTATGAGACCAGCAAGAGTTGATTCCCTGCTTAAACTGTGCAACGAACTCAACAATGTTCCAAAAAATCTTGAATCAGCTACCGTCTTTAAAAACTATTTCGCATATGTATTTACCTTAGAACAACTACCTCTACCCAGTGATCAAATATGTAAAGCGCTTAACGATGTGAACCCATCACATTCAAGCCCAGTGGTACACTGAGTGTGATAGAAAATATCACCCGAAGCTCAGCTCGTGGTGACGACGATATGTGTCCTAAGCTTCTAAAATAAACAAAGAACATATCATGCCGATTCTTGTGTTGCTTATTCCCACAATCCCTCAACTTAACTACCCTTCCGGCGGACTGAAGGTTCGGGAAAGTTTTACCTATTTTTAGGAACGGTAATAAAAACGACTTATCTAATTATAGAGCCATATCATTAACTAGCGTGCCTCGCAAAATTATGGAACATGTCGTCTACTCCCACATCACAAACTATATGTCAGAAAATAAATTATTACGTAATAATCCGCATGGTTTCAGGAAGGGATATTCACGCGAGACCCAACTTTTTGAATTCGTTACGGACCTACATAGCAACTTTCACTCGTCTGACTCCACTGACGCCATCTTCATTGATCTCTCAAAAGCAACTTACACAGTTCCTCACCAACGACCTCTGTACAAACTTTCTGAGTTAGGTATTCACCCTCCTATTATTCACTGGATAGCTGAATGTTTACATACCCGTAAACAGGCTGCCCGCCTGGGGCAGGACCAATCACCTAACCTCCCCGTAATATCAGGAGCTCCGCAGTGCAGCATTTTGGGTCCGTTTTTATTTCTTACCTATATTAATTACCTTCCCCTCCATATAACGTCATCCATCAGGCTCTTCGCGGATGAATGTGTCGTTTATCGTAACATTACTAATACTGAAGAGGCTTAACTATTACAACAGGATTTAAATATGTTCCCACTCTGGTGCAACACATGGCAGATGAAGGTCAATGTAACCAAGAGTAAACTATTAACACTCACTGGCCAACGAACGCATGAAATTCGTAACTGTACATCATAAACTTTTGCTCTCGAAAAAGTGTCTATCAACAAATACCTAGGAGTTACATTTTCTGACGATCTTACTTGAAATACTCACATTTATACTGTAGTGATTAGTGCTTGTAAATCTTTAGGATGTATTAAACGTAGCCTATACCGTACCCCACTTTGTGTTAAACTAACAGCCTGTAAATCCTTTGTCAGGGCTATATTGGATTACGCTTCCTTTATTTGGCTGCCGCATCAGACTTACCTTATTAACAAACTTGAATCAGTTCAGAACAAAGCGTTTCGTTTCATACCTTATGACTACAAGCGGTCATTAAGCGTAACTGCACTCAAAACTAACCTCGACCTTTGCCCAGTGGCTGAAAGAACTAAACTTCCTCGTCTTGTCAAGTTCCACAATATTTACTACTCCTCTTCGACATTTCGAAACCATTACTGCCAGCTTCCATCACATATCTCCTTACGTCGTGACCACAATTGAAAATAAACCCTCCATTTGCAAGGACTAAAAAATTTCAAAATTCCCCGCTCTCACTAGCCGTTAACAACTGGAATTTTTTTCCTGAGGCTGTCGTACTCGAAAATAGCCAAGCTAAATTCCGCGATCTTTGCAAGGCACATATTAAAAGTGTTCACGGTTAATCGAACTGTTTATTACAATAGTTATTTCTTACAACTTGTTTGAGTTTCTTAAATTTGTTTCCATGACATGTATCCTGGTCTTAATTAAATTTAGCCATTATTCGGCAATCTAACTTTCTATATTTATTTTTTGAATTTACTCTTGTTTGTTTCTAAATGATTGTTTATATTTCTTGTTTCCCCCCTCATGTAATTCACTTCAGGAGAAGTGCTTTTGAGGTATTAATAAATGTAATGAAACTTGGATCTTCAGACCAAACAGGAGGTTAAGCACAAACCGTATTTGTCAGTTTTTTTTTTGTTTTTTTTGTTTTTTGACCTTGATCAGTGTTTTAGCTGCTGGTGACAGGGTGTCTCAATCTTCAAATGTTCTTCAATCTGTACTTGCTAATGTGTTTGGGACATCATTTGTTTATATTTAGTGCATATTGCAGATCACATAAGTTCAGGCTGGATGGGAAAAAAAGAAAAGAAAAGATATCGCACGTATTTCAAGCGGGACAACCAGTGCCGCGATCACAAGGCAAACGTCACTATTCGTCGCTGTGGTTATTCTCATGATATTGACACCGTCGAAAATGTATGACACCTATAAATTTTAATCTTATACAAATATATTTATATACACACACACCAATAGCACAACAAGCAAACTAAAAAAAAAAAAAATCTTTTTTTTTCTTTTGACTTATTATAAAATTAGGCTTTCCAACGGTCCTGGGTATGGGCGTCTAAGTACGCCCCAACAACAGTTGGTTTCCCAACCCCCTCCCCAAAACGCATACTACTACTACTACCGACGGTCCTGCAAAATCTCCACAAGAAAGTAATTCGCGAGGCAATAAATTTTAATCCCTTCAGTTAGAGGGAAATATAACAACTTAAATATATTAGTACGTGAAAAAAAGGGAGATAAAGAGAACACATGATGATGTCTTTTTGACCTCGTAGAAAGTTGGCTTAAATACAAACGGGGATTTAGGGATACTTTATTGTTAACGAACTTATAAAGGAAAGTTAGTCGAGCTATCTTACAATCGGTGCTGAAGGGTCGGTATTTTATGTGTTTGCATTAACAATGACGGGAAATCTGTGCGTTTGTATTTTTCATTGATGAAACGAACGGCGCGTTTTTGAACTTTGTCTAAAATGTCGGCATGTTTTTTTAGTAAATGGATCCCAAACCATGGAACAATACTCTAACTTTGGTCGAATGAGTGAGGTGTAGGCAAGTAATTAATTTGACGTTTGGAGGGCGTTGTTAAGTTTATTTCGTACCAAACCGAACTTAACTTGCGGAAGGCTGCCGAGGAGACGTTGTTGACATGGGTTTACATAAGTAATAATAATCATGATAATATCTTAAATTCCCATAAAATTGACAAGAAAGTTTGGGAAAAGAAAGTTGAAAAATCAACTTTACGAGCTCCTTCTTTCCCATAAATTGTACAATTCAAGATCAGGAAGGCAGTCAGTACCGTACGTTCACAAAGCGCACAAACACTCTGCACACACAACAAACATGATATAATGATATATTTATTTATTTAGCTCAGGAGAGCCGCGGCGCCGCAGAAAGGCAAATTGCCCATACCTTGAAGGCCTGGGGCGCCGCTTCTAACGACGATGAAATGGTATGGTACAAATGAATCGTGTGAATGATGACAATGATGATGGGATGATGAAGAGGGTGATGAAGAGCGTCAGGCCTAGCAGCGGTCTTTGCGACGGTGGACTTCGAGGTTCCGCCATGGGCTGCTGACTTCTAGCAGGATAGACTCGAGCGCCTGGCGAGGGCTCTCTGCTTTCACAGAATGCAGACGATCTGGCCAAATTTCCCGTGACGCAGGGAGTCCAGCATCGATATATAATAGATGTAAACAAAATAAGACACATGAAGCACGAAGTCGCTGCTGCTTGACAAAATCTCAGTGAAGTCAAGTAATAAATTACGGGTGAGTAGAAGCAAACGAGACAAAAATATGGAGGTAACAAACAAAATACAACACGAATGGAAAATGGGTAGATTGGTAAAATAGCTGAGGTGTTACGCTCCTTTAAACTCTAACTCCGCGCATGTAATCCCCTTTCTTTGTTCCACAGTTCGGACGCCAGGCGCCACCAGTTTTCGCCGCACACTTGGACGGCAGTAGGTCCATATCCCGCTCCTTCACATCTTTCCCGCTGGGCGGCGTCGCCTCCTCTGCAGTTGCAAATAGATGATGTCATAATAACACTAAGGAAAATAAGCGTATACAGAATGAAAGCAATGCGAGAGCGCTGTTTGAAATTTCTGATTAAGAAATTGTCTTAACTATTTTCCACCAAAAAATGAATCATTCATGCACAACTCTACAGCAAACAGTTAAAAATAGTTGCGGTCTATTGTCAGCCTTTTTATTCAATGAACACGACATTTTGGCCCGATTCCTTTCATCAGCAGCGCTGATCTTCGTCTAACGCTTCCTCCGTTTCCGGCAACTTTTTTTTTCCTCAGAGATTATTATTATTATTTTTTTTTAAGTGGACGATAAAATTGTTCTGTTTTCTCAGTGATAAGTTTCCCGAATATCTTTTTATACTCGGGTTAAAAAGAATAGCAGCGAAGACGTCAAATGAAAAGGGTCAAGCTTACTGTCAAATTCATTCTCGTAGAATCGCGGCGAGTGACGTACAGTAGCTTTCCCCAAAAACGAACAAAGGAATCCTTTTCATTACCATCATCAGTCGTTCTGTTGTGGCTGTTCGTTCGTCCTCTTTTCCTTTTTGGGGATGAAGTCCTTTCGCGAATCACTTTCCCTCCCTTGCACTTTTCACGTCCGGCGGACGACGCTAAAACCGAGTCATCATAGGTCCACGAAAGCGCGCAACTTTCCATTCTATTTTTCTCGGCGCTTTGCCTGCTATCAAAGTTTTGGGGCCCCATAACTGCGAATTGTGGATTGAAAAAGAAAGCGCCGGCCGACGGCGGTGCATAGAAAAACTGTAAAAGATGGGAATAATAATAAAAAAAGGGAAACGGGGAGGCCAGCAGCAGCTATATGTTGTAAGTGATCGTCGCTGTATCCGCGACCAACCCCCGGTTCATCACAATGGCGACCTTTCAACTCGCCGAAGCACCGGACATCATCATCTTCTTCTTTAGAAGGGGGGCACCCCCCAAGAAAACCGCGAAGGCGACCAGACAGCTCATGTATCTTTCACCACTCAGGACGAACGTTGGTCGCGCTCTTTCGTTCTGCAGGAGAAGAAGAAAAATAAGTGGCGATGAGACTCCTTCGAGCTTATGGCTACTACGACTTTACAAGCGACACCAGTACGCTTTTATCTTCTGCTTGTTTTTTCATCATTATGCTGTTCGGGGAAATGGTGTGGTAGAGCGGTCTGTTCCCTTATCCTCTCGTTATTTTTAAGTTACGTCCGGGTTTCCGAGATAATTCTCGTGCCGTGAGTTATGGTCATCTTCGGCCAAATATGATGTACACCTCTCCCTTTTAGGGAAACTAAAAACAGCGAAAAACGGCAAAATAAAGTTCTTCGTATTTTGTTTTTCCGTTGTTGTTGGTGTGTCGGCATTCTTTGGCTCATGAAGAAGACTGAGGTTGGAGTCGGTGGCCGCGGTTCTTAGTGGTTGCTCGCTGGTCCTTGAGCTGCGAGGGGGAGAAAAGGGAAAGTCGCCCTACAAAGAAACACTATTCACCCTCTTCCTTTCGAGCTCGTTCGACGATGAGTTGGTGGTCGGTGGACCTCCGAAATCGCGAGGGAACATCTCTCATTTCACTTCTTTTATCTCTTCTTATTGGGATGTCCTCTGTCCGTCGTCTTTATTTTTTCTTTATTTATAAACTGCCCGTGTCCGGTTTTTACTTGAAAAGTGGGTCTTGATGGCAGTGACTGGACCTCCTCGGTGTGTATGAGAGAGACAAATGTATTGCGGTACTTCTCCCTCTCTCTCTCTCTCTTTCTATCTCTTTCCCCCCTCCCCTCTGAACTTTGAAACCCGAGCAAGTAAGAAGCAAACATTAAATTTGCACTTTAATTATTTTGAACTATAAGTTGTAGATTGTGATTTTGTATTACGTCCTATCATGCAGTGTTACATAAACAAAATGAAATATGAAGGTGACACGCCAAAAGCTCGATTTCGGATGTGAAGTTAAAAACAATGCCATATTTTATTTTTTTACTTCATTTGGAAAGCTTCCTTACTTCACTGTCTTCGGTTCTAAACCGTGAATCGCGACACTTTAGGTCCCAGAACACGACAGTCGAGTGCGACCCACGGAGTGAACGCAAGCAATGCGTCAACGCTCGGCTTGCGTTCCAATATGGTCATTGTAATGGAGGATATTCGAATTCAGGTTCCTGATCAATTAGCGCGGTTAGACAAATAAACGATTCTTTACAATACATGGGGCACAGCATAATTTTGGTTGATAGACAACTCATGTGCGTGAATATGATGAGTACTGGCAGCACGAACTGGCAGTTGAACACATGATTGCTTGTTGACATTAATGCTGCTCGATTCTATCATATTTTCATAAAAGAGCTAGATATTTAGTCGAGCGTCCTATATCTTTTAGACACTAAATTTGAAGCCTAGAAAGTATTACTTGTTTATTTAGATACAACAGAGCGATGCCTCATTTTTCGCAAAGTGAGTTTGCGTTACAATAAAATTATATGTAAAACATTACCGCGTTCTTTTTTTCTTTTGTTTTAGTATTGCATTCGGTGCAACGAACGGCCCAGCTGGACGAAGTTAAAGTTTAAGCAGGGTATTTTGAACATATTTCGCGTCTCCAGCTTGTTGCTCGCCTTGCCGCGGCAGAAAGGGGAAGCGCTGTAAGGGTCCCCCGGTTCTCCTGCTCAGCGGGCACGGTGGAACTCCTCGCGATCATGGCTCGCGAAATGCCATTTCCGGATGCAAACAACACTCTTTACTGTCGCAATGCAGTGCTGCAGCCGGTATGGGACTGCACCTTATTAAAGAGTTTTAGTATTGCGTATAGAAGCAAACGCAAGCGCTTTCCGTTTGCGTTAGAGTTGTGTGCTCCACGTTGCGCATGCGCGTCGTTGCTCTGCTCCGATCCAAGACCGCAATTTTGGAATCCGCTCACGCGCAGTGTTGAACACGGAACGCTAACGAAAACAGACAGTGCTTGCGTTCGCTCGTATACGCAACACTAAGACTCACTACTGTTTCCACCGGTTTCAAACACCAACGAAACGTTCTGCAGTGGGCAGACGTGCAAGCTGGTAGCCGTTCCTTCAAACTGGAAAGGCTGAGATTGGCAAAACGATGGCACGCAAACATCAAAGAAACTAAATGTTCTGGGAAGATTGGTAATTCAAAAATACAACAACAAAATCTTTTTATTTATTTATTTATTTTTTTTTTGGGGGGGGGGGGGAGGGGGCATTTGGTTTGGAAGGTCTGGCGGCGGCTTTGGAAGTTTTGTCGATCGTCAAAAGTCGCGGCTTTGATAGCACCACCCCAATTAAGCACCACCTTCAATTTACCCACAATTAATGTACAAAAAACGCTCCCCCTTCCCCCACCCCCAACTCACTAACATAATGTGCATGGATGTCTCAGGCTAGCTAGAATGTTTAGACTATTTTTTTATTTCTATAACTTGTTAGTTAAAAATGCTGCAATTGGCACCAGTGATGGTAATTTGCCCACTTTTGATTGCCATACTTGTTCGCGCGCTCGAAATTAGATCCCGAGCAACAAATTATATCAGAGCTTGAAAAACCACGTATTAAAATATCTTAATTGTATTATTAATACAAATCACGGCAATGCATGCCCCCTAAGAAACGCCACGATCACACACACACGCGCGCACTTTCTTTCTCTCTCTCTCTTTCTCCCCCCCCCCCTCCCCTCTGCACTTCGATACCCGAGCAAGTAAGAAGCAAACATTACATTCGCATTTTAACCATTTTGAACTAAAAGTTGTAGATTGTGATTTTGTATTACGTCCTATCATGCAGTGTTACATAAACAAAATGAATTATGAAGGTGACACGCCAAAAGCTCGATTTCGGATGTGAAGTTAAAAATAATATCATATTTTATTTTTTTACTTCCTTTGGAAAGCATCCTTACTTCACCGTCTTCCGTACTAAACCGTGAATCGCAACACTTTAAGTCCCAGAACACGACAGCCCACACTTCTGCTGTCTGACTCGGATTACAGAATTAAAACAGGCCTCCTGGCGTAAATATTACGATAAACACCGTTTCTGTTTTCAGGATAAAAAGATGACCTGCGCTCAAAACACCCTAGCTCCCTCGTATAAGCAGGAATAATTTGTGTCGCTCAGGGAAGCCGGCACACTAGACAGGCTCAGCAACTGGTATACCGGCACGCATCTCCGACCACCACTGTAACCGCCATTTTAAAAAAAACGAGTGGTGCCACCTATTGTGAATTAGAGTCGCGAATAGACTAACACCCCTAGATTTGGAAAGATAAGGGATGGCACGACCCGTCTCGCCGTCACCATAATCGATAACGCACGTAAACGGCAGAAAATCTCAAGCTTCGAGACCGGACACACAGAAAAATAAACAAAAAACACCTTACCAAAACATGAAAAATAACACGAGAAAAAAATGAAAACTTTTCCCTTTACATTGGGCCTTCTCTCGTTTGCCCCTGCTTTGCACCAGTTCTCTCGTTTGCACGTTTGCACCAGCTCGTTTGCACCTTAACTTTTTGTTTGTTGTCCGTTTTCTCGTCCGTCGTCTCCGGTTTCCATCATGTGTCAGGGGAAATACCCGAGGTAGTTTACAAAAAAAAAAAAACAGAACTTACAAGCAGTTCTTGAAAAATTATAAAGACAAAAATGCCTCACTTTCTTTGCCGCCAATCGATCGATAGATAAACTTTATGACGCCTATTTTTTCTTCTTATATGCAATATGTTCCTTGTTTAGTTTGTTCATGTGAAGTAAATCTAGCAGTGTGACCAACGCCCCCATTCCGTAATGCATCGCCCATCCATCCATACACTACTTGTTGACATTAAAGAACGGAGGTAGACCAACAAAACACTGTTCAAGAAAACAGCACCACTGCCATCAACAACAATACCACCACCAACAACAATAAATTAGGCTTTCCTAACGACACTGTCGCACTCAATGTACATGTAAGATTGCGGCATAACGCGTGAAACGTTTTCTTTTTTCTAGCACCCATCAAAAACACCCCCCCCCCCTTCCCGGTCGTCCCCAACCCTTCCCGACAGATATTCAAGTGATCCTTAGATCACTTCACCGGCAACTACAGCTCTTCCCATTTCCCTCCGATATAACTCCAACGTTGAAAAGGACCCAGAGCGAATGATTTGCTCGCTTTATGTCTCACTGCATGTCATTCGTGTAGTAGCATGGCGTCCCTTTCTCCCCCTCTCCCCCACCTCCCCCTCCGCAATAGCGGCGGCAGTATCGGTGCACCGTACATCCAACGCAGCGGCGTCACAACGCACACGCGAGAGCGTGGACCCTCGTTTATCAAGGGTAGCATCAACCCTTTCCTCCCGCATAAGTTGTCCGCCCCCTTCTTCGAAGTGAAAGCCGATATACCCGTGAATTCGCCCCCCCCCCCCCCATCTCCCTCCACGCACTTTTTTTTTACCCCAACGGGAGTCGTTGTGTCGCGGTGTGTTAATGCCAGAGTTCCCCCCACCGCCAGATACTAAGAGTGGGTAGAGCATTAGGTTCGCTTTCTAGTCATCAGTCTGTTGGCTTCGTAGATACGCCGGCGCGACCGCGAGTCCAAACTGGTCAGATGAAAAGGCGGCCCGGCGAGTGGAGGGGCGAAGTGCCAAGCTGTATATTTACGTCCTTTTCCCTTTCCCTTTCTATCTTTGTAACTTTTTTTTTTGTTTTTGCTTCTTACGTTTCTACCTTATTTGTCAGAGTCGCGCGAATGTAGTGGCGTCCACTGGACGCTCATAATTTTTGTGGCGGCGTCATTCATTGGGTTGAATGTCCAGGCAGAGGTTTTTTGTTTTTTTTTTTGTCTCGTGTTATTTTTATTTTTTGGTGAGGTGTTTTATCGTTTGTTTTTGTCTTTGTCCGGTCTGCAAGCTTGAGATTTACGGCTGTTTACAACGTGTGTTACGTGCTTTTTCGCTCATGGTAACGGCAAGACGGGTCGTGGCGAAGTTTGGCATGCCAATTACTCCTGGATGGAGATTTTGTTAGTGGTGACAGGTTTAGAAGAAAATGAATATAAAAAACCTATTTTGCAAGTAATTTATAAGATGCGAACTGTTCCGAAGTAGTAAAAACGTGACCCCATTTTTTTCATAGTTACAGGTTTTGCACGTATGCAGTTAGTGACCTGGTTGAATAAACGCGTACGTCACCTTATAAACGAATATATCGCCTTCGTAAAAATTTTACTCTCAGATTGGTCTGGTCGATTGCTTTTTGTTTGACTCATAATAACACAAGTTGCAAGAGGTGGCATGACGTGCCATTAAATTGTTATATAACTTATAAATAACTAAATGTTAAGTATGTTTATGACATAAAAAAGAGCCATATTCCGACAATTACCACACCAACGTTGCTGGCTCACCCTTCTTTTTGAAAGTTGGCTTCCCCTCAGCAAGAACCTCATTGCGGAGAAGCCTTCTTTACAACGGCTCGTTCTGCGGAAGGCCATAAACGCTTCGTTCCGATAAACATAAAAAAAGGACAGCTCACAGACGCAAAAAGTTAATCTATTTATAAATCTGTTTATAGTTTGAACATCATCAACACATTTACAGTAAAGGTCTACAAAAAAAATCAACCAAAAACGAAGTTTTTTTTTTTTTTTTGGCAGTGGACAAATATTGGGTGTTCGTCGCAAAAGTGACAGGCTGCCCTAATGGCGATAAAACTTCATCACTCGGTTTAATTATAATAATTTATCCCAAAGCGATTCTTAAGTTTTCCGATTCCCCAGGCGGGAAACAAACAGCCTGCGTCAAGAGTACAGACCACAACACTCAAGAAACCTGCCCTAGAGACTTTTTTTCAGCGCAGAGCCATACAAGAACCAATCACTTCAGTCGACAGAGAAACAAATCTACGACTTATGAGGCTCGCGAATGTTTTACCCGAAAAATTGAGTTTGCGACGCTACACCGAACACGCCATTTCATGCATTCACCCCTGCCAGTGTCCACTTCACAGACTTCCGCGTCGTAGCTAAACAAATACGACGCTTCGTCATTCGCCATCATTGTGATTGGCCCTCTCAAACGCCGATGGAGCCAATCAAACAGCGCCAAAAGTGCATCGTCACGGCGCTCGTTGCTTTCGCTATGGGCAGATAAACCAATCACGCACAAACAACACAGGATTGCAGCGCACTCACTCTGCGTGATTGGCTAAGTCGGGCGCGAGTTTGATTGGGTCCATCGGATCAGATAGCGCTGGACGCGGTCGGAACTAAAGTGAAATGGCGTACGATGTTTTGCAACCAGGGGCGCTCTCAGGTGACTAGTTGGGGACGTAGCTCGCGGAGAAAGCTTAAAGCTGCGCTGCACAGCGTCCAGCCCGCCGCCGTAGCCCCGGACCTGGGAGCGCGCCCCGCTGCGCTAAGTAATCGATGAGCACCGGCCCGCTGACGACACACTGTCCGACGAATCCTTCCGCTGCGAGTCACGTCCACTTCCTCTTCTCCACCCTCGCAGAGGCATAAAAAGAGAAGGGGAAAAGGCAAGCGGAAGAACAAGAAGAAGAAGAAAACGCCGCCGTAGAGAGGAACGTAGCGGCCGGAGAGGACGGAAGCGAAAAGCGGAAGCGAAGGCGGAAGCGGCGCAACGCGCATTATCCGGAAGCTCCGGATCGTCCGGGGGATATCTCGAGACGTCGTTAGGGATCGGTCCCGGGAAAACCGGAAGTTCCGTCGGAAGTCGGCGGTGATCGCCGCGCTTAAGCCTCATTTCCATGGCGGCAGCGATGTGCGGCCGCGGGGCTTGCCTCGATGTTGGTCAACCGAAGCACGTCAAGTGGTGTTGCGGCGACGTTCTCGGATTTTCGCCGTTGTTGGTCTTCGGAAGGTTGTCCAAAAAAACAGCCAGATAGTACGGTTGGGGTTTTCTCAAGATGGTCCGGTTAGGGTCCAGCTTCAAAGTTGATGGAAAATAGACCGATCTCACCAGCTAGTTTGAGTACGCCACCGCTGCCGACATGCATCGTGGGAGCTGTAGTCTTCCTGCACGCGCGACAACCCTGCTGGAGGTCTCCACGAGCAGAGCACGAGGCGGCATGAGCTCTCTCGTGAACTGGCGTCTGCCTCCTACAAACTACAGTTATGGCGGCGTCACGCATGCGTGGAACGCTTGGTGAGATCGGTCCTATTAGGACCCAGAGCAGTGCCCTCTGTCGTCTAGACAGAAGGAATCCCTCGAAAATCTGCTGACACGTTCAACATATTGGCAAAAAGGCGGCGCACTTGGTCACGGTTCCCATACCTCGGTGTTTGACTAGACTATTTTATTTAATGAATGCGCCCTAATCCGTCAGATATGTTGGTATTTGATAGCGCATGGAGTGAAGAGCACGGGACTTGGCTAATTTGTATTTCAACTTGTGTTTTTGTAGCAACTTCAATGACACGGGTATAACTGCGAAACAGCCTAAACATGCGTTCAGATGCTTCGCTATTTTAGTAAACTGGTTATTTATAAATAACGAATACAGTTATTCTTGTGAGTTTAAAACGTTAACGCGCTTTTATAAGCAGTAAGCGTTTGTGGACTTTTCCTTCTACTCGCCAAAGAAAAACTCTGTATTGGAATCGTTAAATCTTAACATTCCCGTTTCTTAAACTGTCGCGCGGACATCACTGCTTGACACAACGAGTGTCTCAAAAAGAGGGGGAAGAAAACAAGAAGAAGAAGAAAGAGCCCTGCTTCGGAACAAGCGCGCATGCGTAGAGCACGCTCTCCGCCAGGTTTTCTCGCCGAGATCTGCTTCTTAACCAGAGTCTTCACGTTGGGCTGCAAATTCCCGCTCGATCCTCGGAGAGGCTTCGCTAAGCTTTCCGCATGGCTCGCTTCCAAAGCGCCGCGCAATTAAAGGAGCATTCCCCGTAGCAGCAGCCCTTCTCCTTGCCGCCCTGGCGCTCTCAAAGTCAAGAGTGCGAACCCTTAGCGCCGTCTTGCTGAGAGCGGGCTTCTCCTTTCTGAAGCTTATTAGCCGCCGATCTGCGCAGGCGCCGATAGCTCTTCCCTCTCTCTCTCTCTTCCTCCCCCTTACCTACTCTCGCCCCTTCCCGTTCTTTCGGCGCGCACGAACGAGCTTTTGTTCGACGCCCGGGGAGCAGAAAGGGAAGGCGGGAAGGCTCTCCTCCTCCCATTAATGTCTCGGGGAAACACTCCATTATAAAAGTTCCCTCCCTGCGATTGGGTGCTAATTTCATCGCCTCGCTGCCCGCGTGCCTCGTACGAACGGCGGCCTTCCCATCACCATCGCCAGCCGAGGGGAGCGACCGTGCCTCCCTCTGGCTGTGGCGCCACGCGACACTGCGAGTGCATTAGGCCTAAAGCTACGTGTTTCGGTTCGTGGTTCCTCTGGCCGCCCGTCGGCGTTATCTCGTTATGCGGTTATTGTAGCTGTGATTGGGTTTAATTAAGTGCTTTGGACGTCGAGGGGGAGCGAAGAGGGGAAGCGCAGAAAACGCGGGATCGGGGAGTGACGGTTATGTTGCTTTGTTTTGTTTCGTACCCTGCTCGACATGTAGAAGGGAAGACTGCGTTTAGGATGTTTGCGGCGCTTCCTTTTTTTTTTTTTTCTTCAAAAACCTATTCGTGTATTTACATTGTTTTTGTGATTTACGTCGGTTATTGTTGACTGCTCTTGTCTTTTGTGCCAAGACAACATATGTGGTGCTCACGGCTTCGCTAATTTTGTTTCTATGCTGTAATTTTAAAAAAATAAGTACTAGGCGGAAGAAAAAATATTTGAAGGATTTCGTTTTTATGAAAGTGGAGTCTGCATCGCTAAGTGGCTAAATATGAGTCCGAGAGTCACCGAGCAAAAGTGGGGGTCTTTTTTTATACAAGCAGACGAATAAAAGGTTTCGCATCTTAATTTAAAAAAAAACACACGAAAACATGCATCGCCACGTTTGGTTCTAAAAGAGACTGTGAAAGGTATCGCCAGAATCACAAATTCAAAAAATTGTTTTGTGTGTAGTTTTGGGGATCCTATGTCTAACACAGAGTTCAGATCTTACTTTGAAAATCCTCACGCCATGAGTAGGAAAAATGATTTAGTAATAAAACATCCATTATCAGTCTGTATCATTTCTGGTTCGCCAAATACTTTATATATTTTCACGATACAAACTTTGAGCCTGTAGAACACTTTGTGCGGATTACTTGAGGGGAGACCGTAATTGGAGACTTGAGACAACTGACCATACGCTTGGTATTAGAAGCTATGAAGATAAGATACGTGTGCGTATTCTCGATAGGACCCAAATTTTACATTCTAACCGCAGTTCGTGTGCCGAAGAGCATCACCCATTCTTAGCAAATGTGAAGTGTGATGAAGAGCCACCTGTATCTGCATTAGCACTGAACATGAAATAGATTCTTGTTATGTACCTAATACGCCATACATGTTAGCTTTCTTTTTGGTAAGTGCCTCGAGGGCGTAGCATGTAAATGAAAATGAATGGCAGTTTTGGCATAAAAAGTACAGTCCACGTCAAATTTAAACAAAATACATGAGATAAACAAAAACAAATCAGCAAACAAACAAAACATTCGTTTATTAGTTCAATGAATTTTGAGCTACAGCTCATGTTAAGTTTGCTCATTACTTGTTTTCTTTAATACGGAACGTGCCATTGTATATATACAACAAAAATGGAACCGAGCAATGTTGTGTGGTATTATATGGCATAAAACACGTTATACATTACAAACAAGTTTTGAATTAAAGGTATATCTAATCATGATGCTTGAAATCCGAAACCGTGGTGAGAGAAACAATAGGAAAACTTAAAGTCGTGTTTTAAACATGATTATTAACTATTACGAGCTCGCCTGCACACTCACTGACTTTTCATTAATGGTATATCTAAGCTGTCTAGAATTTCATCGCGTACTAACAACGACACAGAAAGGTGGCCGGTTCTTAAGTCGTACATGTTACTATGTGCAACATAATCTGTCGCGTGCACTTCGATGCATGGACGTTCTCATCGTATAAAACGGATCTCACGTATCTAAAAACTCACGGGAACCCTCCGACAGACCATATGGTGCAGAACCGGCCGCCGAAGAGAGTCCGGTTACACCTAATCCCGGTGGGCTTTGAACTGAACAACTCTTTTCCTGGGATTGGGGAAATCAGAAAGGGAGGGTGCGGGGAGCGAGGGATCTTTTTATCGCAGACGCATAAAGAAATACGGTTCTAGGGGTTCTCCTTCTCCTCCCCCCCGACTCCCTCTCCCCCCTCCCTTCACGCGGTGTACATACACACCCTCAGTGCATGGAGTGCGCGCCGCTGTAAGGGAGATTATCTGATTCCTTCGTTCAGTCGGATTGTTTTTTTCGCGCTCGGATTGTGAATCTACTTTGCAGCAACGGCTGACCAATAAACTCGGCAGACTTTTTTTTTTTTTTTTTTTTTGAGGGCGGGACTTTATATCCGTAGAACAAAGTCCCACGGGACCTGCTGTAGAGCTTTTATGATTGTTTTAGACGTCTCGTGTGCGATGCCACGGTTCGAAAAGTGGTTTGACCTGAGCGAATGCATTGCTACCAGAGTTGTTGTTTTCTTTTAATAAAAGTATCATTAAAGAGCCTTCGAGATATGTGATACGTATCGATATTCACAAGAGTACTTACTTCTAGTGATTTTGTTGATCGAAGAACAGAAAAATTAATATACTGAAACAGAGTACCCAAACATAAAAATACCAACTTAAGCTTGCTATATAGCTATAGTGTTTTATTGTATCAACATTAGCCGAATTTGCATGTTGTTTTTTGTTTGTATTTTTTTACGGTACGTTCTGGGTATTGTGTTCACCGCTGTATACTATATACATTTCAACTGCCGGAACAGGAAAACGGTCGTCCGCACGACAACTTGGGGGAAACGTATTCGCGACTCCAGCAAAACGGACGTCACATATTGAGAAACACTGAACCGACCGCAACAGGTTATTTCACGATTTCATCTCGTCTCTTCTGGCTTCCGTGATTGCATGTTGTCGGCGGCTGGCGCGACAGCCGCCGGAATAAAGCGAGAGATGTTGCGTCGGTTGTGTCGGCTACGACGTCGCTCGGAACGCTTGAAGCGCAGAGCTTGCGTTTATCAACGTTCATCGGCGCGCAAGACGGACAGTAGCTAGTCCTTCCATCGCTTCACCGAAGAAAGCTAATCCTCTGGACGCTCGCATACGCCAACACACCGCCGCAGGTTTTGAACGTAGTACATAAAAATCGGGGCAAACCATTTGGAGGCCAACGCTTGCCCGCAAAAAGCCGAGTGTTGCGCGTCGCGCTGGCAGATGGCACGGCACGACCTGTTTTATACCGCCATATTTGCCCCAGAATTGCGACCCTTATGGGTCGCTGGAGTCGCCTATAATAGAAGAGAAATGGAGCTCACACTGCTCACTCGACGTTTCAATATTGCGTGCTTTTTCAGAGTAGATTCCAGGGGCCCTAAACTCGTCAAACACAAAGTTGGAGGCAAAAGTTCGCGGGACGCGCCGATTGGACGCAAGCGACAAAAGCGCGAAGTCATCGTCGTGATAGTCCAATCGGTGCGCTCCATGAACTTCGGCCCCAACTTCATGTTTGATGAGTTTAGAGCCCCAGCAAGCTTTGTACCCGCGGATATTTTGTGTGACCATTACCGCGGGGCGCACGCTGAAGACCCCCCCCCCCCCCCCCCCACGTTGTCACTCAAACGTATACTGGATCAAACTGCGCACGTGGCACCTATACATAGGGCGAGATTCGGGGACGTGTGCTTTCAAGAGCCGCTGAGCGTACCCGCACCCCAGTGCACTCAAAACTCCAATAATTAAACTTTCTGTTTATTCTAAACAACCAATGAGATGGGAGATCCGTATCACGCAACAATGACGACGCTGTCTCGGGGGGGGGGGGGGGGGGGGGGGGGAGGAGGGGCGGCACATTATTACAGCCAAGACTGCATGAACGCGATACCACTCGCCTTTCTGATTGGCTGAACTGGCGAAGGGAAGACCGATCATTGGTGCTCCCGTGCACTGCAGCGCGGTGCAATATACGCATAGAGTTCTGAGACTGCACGTCACTGAGAGTATACGAAACGCAGAGCTTGTTGCTTCGTGGTTGGTTCTTCGTCGTTCTTATCGACTGATGCCGCAATCTGATTGGCTGCTGAGCGATAATGATATGCTCGGAGCTCGCCACGCCCCGCGTGGCTTACGTTGTCGGTGACTGTGTAGGATGTCCTACTTCCTGGAGCCTTCCTTGAGTTCTCCCATAACAAACATCCGGGACGAATTCCAGCGTTGACTTTGTTCCTCGATAAGCCGACAGTGTCCACACGGCCCGCTTGAGCCCCAACCACATCGCAGAACGCGTGCCGCGGAAGCGAGTCTCTTTTTGTGCGCGCGACAGTTCGAACTTGTCTTGATTCAGGCGCCAGCGTAGCAAAACAACAATTTTAAATTGGAAAGCACGAGCAGCCTAGAGACGAGAATTCAATCAAAAAAGCTTTCGATCCGAAAAATAATAAAAAGAATCTAGAGAAGCTCCGGCCGTCCTAATCACGAGCGTCGCCGCTTTCTTCTTTGTCTGGCGCGCACTTGGTCGGGGACGGAAATCCAGATCTGCAAGCGGCACCGTTCAGACCGACGCTCTCATTCCAGACACTGAATTGACTTTCATTCGCTGTTTTTCTCAATTGTCCGTTAAATTAAAGTTCTTTGGAATTCCTTTCCTTTTTTTTTTGCGTTTTTCGTTTCGAAGGGACAGGTATGTAGTAGGCAAACGATCACTAAACCGGCTGGGTGTAAAGATAACCGTTCTTCGAATAAACTAGTCGATTAAATAGTCGCGCACTGAACAGCGCCATTAGATACGAACGACACGCCAACGCAGCAAACAACAAGAAACATAAATTTAAAAAAAAACACGGAAATGACGCATTGACGGTGAGTGCAGCGTAAAATCCGAACTACAGATGCCGCCGTTCCCGCCGAAAAAAAGCGTACTGGAACACTGTTGAATGGCCGCGTGCAATGCTTCACCCATGTCGTGATGAGAAGCAGTTTCTGCTACTGTGTCCTCTGATACTAAATAACAGCCCACTAATAATCGTCCTTGTCTGTAATCGAGCAAAATTACAAATAAAAAGTTAAAAACAAAATTATACATAAATAAAAAAGAGGTAAATTACGCTTTGATCATGAAAGAGTGTACCATAAAATCCGTTCAACTGCCGCCGTCAGAAGAAGGCAAAAAAGAAAAGCACGGCAACACTGTAGAATGACCACATGCAATGTCCCACCTATGTCGTGATGAGCAGGAGTTTCTGGCACAGTGCACGCTGATACTAAATAATTGTTCAGTAATAATCGTCTGTGCTTGTAATCGACCGGGACAAAAAAAAAATGGAAAAGGAATTGAACCTGGGACGAGTTTTAAGAGCAGGCAAGGTGAAGTACTAAGTCAATAAAAGAGAGAGTGCAAAAAATAAGAAAGAAAAGGGGGAGAGAGATTCTCGACAACGGACCGAGTCAACGAGTTGTGATTGTGTGCGAACGTGTCGTGGGGGGGTGGTCAACTGAAGCAACAGCTGCTGCCACTGTCTCGATCCACCACGTCTATAGCGGAACACGCACAGCCCCGTACGGATACATGTGTACACACGCACATGCACGCACGTACGCACACGCGCTGACGGAAAGAGATCCTCGCGTGCGGAGATGAGTTATATCGGCACTGGTTGCCAAATTGTCGGAAACAGACGGTGACAATGGGGGAGATGACAGCGACACAACGCGGGCGATGAGCCTCCGCTCGATAACGATTTCTCGGAAGCGGGTTTCGCGTCGCGCGACGCCTCAGATTGACCGACCGACTCACGTGACCACCAACGACGGCTGCGGCGCATGCGCGCAAACGCTCTAACACACTGCTGCGCGCTTCTCTTGTTTAGGATTTTTTTTTTTCGTTCCAGCAATTGGCTTTCTCGATCGCCTAATTATCGTCCGATATCTGTCACTGGATATTCGAGCAGCGCGAAGCGTTCTTCACTCGTGTGAATGTATTACGTAGTTCTCGCTTATTTTTGTATGTTTTATATTTTTCTCGGAGAAGAAGCGAGAGAGTGCTTTGAATTGTCGTCATTGCTTGTCCGATCGAACGGTGTGAGAGAATGGCGCCGTGTTTAACTCGCACCTGCTTACTGCCTTTGTGAGTTTTCGCAAGACTGACACGCGATCGTGTTGTCTTCTCTCCTTTTTTTTTCTTTCTCTTTGTGGTGAATGGCGGTGATAGGAAAGGGTAACAAAAATAAAGAGGCTGTGCGTTTTTGTTTCTCCTATGTATTTTCCTTGTAACGAATCCGGCCACCTGAGCTCCTTGAAAGAGTACAGGGGCTTTCCTTCTAAAAGAGTTCCTAGTCACGGGCGCTCAATACACCTTTCCGGAAAATCCCCCAATGCCTCTCGTCAACCATATTGCACCGCGCGGCGCGGGGAATTGTGGGACCGTTCTTTTGTACGCTCGGGGCCGACTCATTCGCTCCGTAAATCAAAGAATTAATTCCATCTCGCTTATTACTGCGACTTCAGAACAAAGAAAACAAAGCGGATCCGCACCACAAGGCCGATACGCACCGCGCTTGTTATCGTCTGGCTCTCTTCGAGTTCTGAGAACGCGGATCGCAAAACAAACGTGAAACTCTCCTTCTATTCACGGGCACTCCTTCATGCGCCGTACGTCGGATTGCCGTAGTGATAGAACACTGGCTCAGTCACGGCTTAAATTACAAATTTATTAAAATAACTTTTATTACCTCTTTTCTACTTCTGTTGACAAAGCCTAAATCAATAACCGGTGGAACAGACTGATATTGTCCTGCACATTTCTATCTGCAAATACAAGAAGGATGAAAAATAGGCAATGAAGTTATTTTATATCTTATTTTGGCTATCTGTATCGTACTTCGAATAAAGAATTTACGTGCATAAAGAATGAAACCGAAACAAGGTTTTAATTACACGCGCTAGTTTCTAAAGAAAAAAAATTGTTTACGCATGAGCAAATAGATAGTTTCTTTAACGAAACAAATCAGCAAAAAATGTCTCTCGGCGACGGATAATTCGCCGAGTCTAACATGCCAGAGGTTGAACAAACGTCGCGAAATCCTCAGGAGCAGCAATATACAGTCAACAGCCGCTTTGGACCTTGCGACGTCACACGGCAAACGCTGTGATGTCACGACGAGACAATCACACGCAAAACGAGAACAGTCGTGCGACTCCCCGGCCTCACCGGACAACGCTTCTTAACTTCAGAGCCCCGAAACTTCTAAACCAGTCTCGCGTCAGTCAGCCGGGCCGAACAGAATGACGTCACTGAGCGTAAGCACTGCCAGCCGTCCGGCGGGAGCCATCTATCGCTAAGCCGCCGCCAGCACCCGTACACACACAGTCCCGGTCACCGCAAGTCGGCCAGAGCCCGGCGGGTCGTTTCGTTTTCCGCACCAGCTGATCCGTCAGCCAGGGCCATCGTCACGCGGAGCTTAATCCCGCGTTAACGGGGTTCTTGCGTAATCAAACTCTTTTTTATTTTTATTTGTCCACGCGCTTTGTACAGACGGTCGGGAATCGGTCGCGAAAGACCGCACGTTGGAAGGGTTGCCCCAGGGTGCCTTGGTTTCAGAGTGCTCCCAACTGGTCGGTCGGGGTCGCCTGGTTTATGGGCTGCGTTCGCAATGCGAGCTGCGAGGCCGCGAGGAAAGCATTTATCATCTGTTGGCCTCTCCGCCCGGCACCGGATACGCTTCTTTTCAGCTGGAGTCCGGACGCGACGCAGCACTGGTGTCACTCTTTGTCCGCACTCGTTCTCTATGCGTGGTTCATCATTGCTGAACCAATGTACAGGGGTGCCCAGTGACTTGCGTTTTTAAGACTGTCTGACTGGTCCCATCAGCTCGTAGCGTCGGCTGCTACACCTCCATGTAACGTCGTCGTACTTGGGTGGCGCCAACTTATCTTTCGACGCATTGATTAGACACTAGGCCCATTCGAACGCCGACGCAGCACTGGTGCCACTCTTTGTCCGCACTCCTTCTCCCTGTGATGACGTCGAAATGCTAGGGCACGGGCTTCGATTAATTTACACTCGGTTTCACCGTAACGTGGCAATGGGCGAACGCTATACGGCCCCTTCGAGCCAATCAGAGCGGCGGAGGCGAAGCACGTGACAGCCCTTACCGATGGTGCACGGGCGAAAGCGTAACCCGAGCAGTTAAGGAGAAGAGGGAAAGAAGGAACTCGTCCTCTTACCCGTGTGACCCACACGTCGCTTTTCTTCCCCTCAAAGATGAACCCATTTACTCAAACTTCCCACAAACTTGGGCTTTCGTTTCCCTCTCTCTTTCTCGCTTTCCCCTCTCCGTGGATTCGACAGCACCGCGCGCGACTAGTGAGATAGAGTGTAGTCACGTGTCTGCCTCCGATGCGCTGATTGACTCGCCGGGTCCGTAACCTTCGCCGTTCGCCAAGTTACGGCGGCCTACACCGACACACTGCTTACAAGCAAGCCCGCGTTTGCCCACACCGGGTGTGATCAGTGCGCGTGCGCAGAAACCAGATTCGCGTGAGGCGAAGCATCTGCGCATGCGCAGTGTCGACAGCAGCGCCACCGCAGTGGTGTGACGTCAGAGAGTTGAGTTGGTCTGTAGGTGGTGTTGCTCCGCCTTTGCGCCTGCTTTCCTCCCCGCTACGCGACAACCCAACGCGTAAGCAGGTTTCATTATATTGCAAATAGAGCCACTAAGTGAGTTACACGCACAGATTATCGTCACTCCGTTCCCCGATCTGCTAGTTGGCGCCGCCATCTTAGTGCTTAGTGCAGAGCAAATGCAATGGTCGATCGTCACAATTCAAAAATGCGACTTCCTCAGCTTTAAATACGGTGTCAGAATGCTCATCTAGGGGATTGTTGTGCTCTGTCGCGTACTGTTTGAACATTTCTGGAGGACAGAAAAGCGTCTTCCGCAATTTCAGATGAAGCTTCAGCACCAAGACGGCTGAAGTGTCGCTACTCTGAAGCGTAGCTTATATAGTGGCTCTAGTTGCAAACACTCTTCGTGCTTTGAGTAGCTCCCTCTCTTAAAAGCTGGGCTCTCTGGGTTGCTCCCGCAGGAAGAGCGCATGGACTCTCCCAGATTACGTGAGCGGCGCCGAATGGGCAAAGCCGGTCCATCTCGTACACGCTGTGCGAGTGGATCGGGGATTAACGCCTGTCGAGTTCGTGTTCTCCGACTGCGCTCCGCTGAGCAAGGTCCGCCTGTCCCCCGTTTCTTTTCTTTTTTTTTATTTTGTCCGGCTGCTCACGCCGGTTTGCTTCGTCGTGTACGCGAGCAAGCTGCTGCGTGATTAAGTAGCACAGCGCGTTACGCGTGCGTGGATTAGACACCGGCGTGTCATCGGCTTTTCTTTTTCCGTAGATACGCGTACGTACATAATCCAGCGTTTTTTAAGCCTCAGTCTAAGTGTTCATACTTCACACAAAAGACACGGTGTTTTCCGCATACATAAGAGAGTCTTAGGGAACCGTTTTTGCACAACCGATACGGTACGGTGGGCCATCCGGTACGAACTGCGCATGCGCTGCCACAGAAGACTCGCATAGGCACAGTGCGTACCGGCCGGCCCATCGTACCGTATCGCATGTGCAAAAACGCTTCCCTAAAACTCTCCATTACAGAGATTTCGGGAACCGTATGATTTGAGCTTCTCTGTGAGCTAATACAGAAGCATTTATCAAGGTGTGCCGTGTATGCTAATGTTTACGTTCGGACTAGGCACTAGGTGCCGACTATGCACGGCGTGCGGACTATCTAAGCAAAAACGTTTATTTTTGACCCCAAATTTGCTCCTGCGGACAATATTCCGCAAAGGCAAGTTTGGGGTCAAAAATAAAAGATTTGGCGTATATAGTTGGGGTCAAAAATAAAGGTATTTGCTTAGAAAATCAGCACCCGGTGCATTGTCCGCACGCCTTGCATAGTCCGCACCTAGAGCTTAGTCCGAACGTTATGGACCGTTCGGAAAATACGGGACGTAAGCTTACTTGTTTCGCGGAATCTATTTGTGTAGGACAGGCATTTGAGAGGAGCATCCCTCGAATTTCATGGCGTAGTGGACAGCATGAGTGGATGGATGAACCAAGTGTCATCAGTTCGCTACCGGAAGAAGGGACATATTATTCTTCCCGCCATCTTGTTTTTTTATGGTGCATTCGTTGTTTCTGGTGTTGTTATAAAAAGGGGACGTGGGGAAAGCATAGGAAAACAAAAGCGGGCAAGAGAATGTAAAAAGAAGAGAGTAGGATGGAAGTCGAGCTCCAAACGAGCGCTTCAACTTCCCCTTCACATTAGCAAAGAGAATTCATCTCAGTGAGGGAAGCGAGGTCGCGTATGTTCGCTCGCAAAAAACAGTTCGGTTTCCACACTGGCATGTATGTTAAAAAAAAAAAAAACAGATAAATAACCGAGCGTAAATTGTGTTGCCAAACAACTTCGCTAATTTTCTTTTTTTTTTTTTTTTGTAAGCATATGTTTTGTTACAGTGTGAGTTGAAAAGAAATGCTGTGTATCAGCGGCAGCGTCGAACAAATGACTGCGCGCTTGTGTGATGTTGCTTGCTTCAGAGAATCTTGGGGTGACTTTTTTTTGCACGCCGGATGTGGGGCCTGTTGAAGGACAGTATGTCCCGTAGAATAAAGGGTATCTTAACATTTCTAAATTGATGGTGGAAACGAAGCCGTGTTTGCTAGTTACTGTTTTTTTTTTTTTCCTCATTGCCATGTTTACAACTGTGTTTTCTCGCTTGAATCGGATTTCACAATCTGTGTGTTACTATTTCTTTTCTTTTTATTGTTGTACACGTCCTTTCTTAATATGCTGTCCGTACTCCTCCTCTTTTTATTTTGTTTTCTGTGTTTTTTCGGGCTTCTCGAAGTTTGTAGGGTTCTCACATGAGTTTTGTACCGATGAAGATACGCTCCAAGAACTCTCAGATCTCTCGCACGCGCAAGCGTGTGAACGTAAGGCATTATTAGCGAGCCTATAGAATTATTTAATATCTCTTAAAGGTTTATTCATTCCACAGTCGTGAGAAATTTACGTATAATTTATGATAACACCCGTACCTTTATTGAACATGTTAGATGGCCTTGAGTTTCGTAAACTCAGCAACGTTCGCTGCTATACCGAGAAGGAAGCACAGCAAAACGAATCCAACATCATTCTCGTTCCTGAAGTTTAATCTCTTCGAAGCAAATCTGAATTTCCGAGCGTGCGCTGGCGTACAAAACGAATATCAAACAGAAACCGTTAAAGTGCGATCACGGTACGGACGGATCGAAATTAAACCTTAATTAGGGTCTTCCTTTTTTTTCCCCTCTCTTTCTTTAATCGTCGGGGTTGGATGGGAGCTAAACCGATTAATTATGCAGCGCGCTCCTTATGCGCGCGGGAAACCTCGCCAAGTTTTCTAATGGCTGCTGGGAATAATTAAGGTCAATCACTTGCACCTCGAAGCAACATCGATCGACGGTCTCTGACGTCTTCGAGTCACCTGGCTGGCGTTGCCATTTCACAAAATTTGTTAACAGAGATTGATTCCTTCTTTTTTTTTTTTATTCTGGAGTTGAATTATAATTTTCCCGATCGACGGTGTCCCTATTTTTACTCACTTTGACGACCACTGCATGTAGTCTTGATACCACCCGGAAGGCGTTTGAAGGAACGCGTTAAGAAGTTAAGCGTTGCAACGCGTTTTCTGCAGTCACATCATCTGCTGTAACGGAAGTGCAGATTGTTCTCTGGTTCCGGTCTACTTTTGTACGTTTTTGCTTTCGTTTTTTTTTTTTTTTTTTACCGTGGAAAAAGTTTTTTTTTATTAATATTGCGTTTTTAGACAAAGGCTTAGAGTGTGCTCATTACGGGGTACGGACAGTCACATACACTCTCTGCGTGTTGGCTGTCGCCGAAGCCTCCGCTGTTGTTGGTCCCCAATTTCCATAAAACAATAAAGGGAAATAAACGAGAGCGAGAAGGCGAGGAGGAAAGCCGTCCAGTTTGCGTGTTTGATGTCCAAGCTGAAAACGAATGCCCGCCGCAACTGTCACGTTTTTACAAAGACGTATAAACCAACACGCGGCCCTGACGTCACGCAGATGCGGTGGCGCTGTTGACGGTACGGCGCGTGCGCGGACCCCTCACCTCGCGCCAGTCTGGTTTCTGCGCACGGGCAGTGCCCACACCTGGTGTGGGCAAATGCGGGCTTGTTTGTAAACAGCGTGCCGGTCTATACTAGTTTCTTGTGCAGTGACGGCATTTGCCGCATCCTATTTAAAAATCCCTTTACGTACAGAGCGCGACACTGTTAGCGTGAACAAGCGATCGCCGGTTTTTTCCGTTCTTCTCTTTAAATAAAAGGGACGTCATCCAAGTTATTATTGCTACGGAAAGAGCTCATTTAGTTCTATAATGTACGCGATAAAATTTCGTGCTCGCTAATACTATTTAGAAGTAGAATGCAAAAATGCGCCGATGTCGTGTTCGCGCTAACAGTGTCGCGATGTGTACGTTACTTTTGTGGTTACAATAAAAAAGAGAAGACATACATGGGTAAGTAAGTATTTTGTCTATTTTGACCAACTACCCCGCAGATAGCTTTCTTTTTTTTTTTTAGCAACTGCAACGACATTGTTTATGACCCCTACGCGTGTTGTAATTACGTCACAATAAAGAATAGAAGGAAAAATAAAGGGCAATCACTTCACGAAGCTAGCCACTGTAAGAACACGCCTATTCGTGCTCGCATTAACACTATCTTGCTGTTCATAATAACTGTGGTTATTATGAACTCTCGGAGAAAAACAAATACCCAAATAGAGTTACTCTTATCTCAAACCAAGTTGCCACTTGATAACCGCCAAAAAGTATGGAGTTAAAAGCAATGCATTACGTAAAGTATGGGCCTTACTTTATAGCCTAGAAGTTATTTAATCTGTTTTAGACACATTTTTGTTTTGCCGATACGCGGCGATATATGACTGAGATGTCGAAAGGTTGCATCGACATCAGGGTGCGAAATTCGAGCGCTGCAATTGAGGGAGAAGGGGCTGTACATCGATTTTTCGAGTCAACATCGGCAACCCCCGCTGCAGATACGATTTATCACTCTAAATGTTGACTCTTTTTCTTTTTCAATATTAGTTTTTTTTTTTTATTTTCGTTATTCTAGCTGTGTCACTGTGGGGCCCTTTCATCGCTCTAATAAATGGTTTCGCCCGCGATTGAAATGCTTCGAGGCAAAGGCAGCGGGCGTGTGGGTCCCTCATTTTTAACCCTTGGTCCCCGGTCCGAAGTGACGTCGAAATCCAACAGACTTTCTTGTTCTTCTTCTAACTCCCCAACAAGTAGAAAATCTGGAGTGGATTGTTCGTCGTGGAACGTAAATATAAGTAAACATAGAAGTAAAAGACCTACGTCTAAGGGTTGCGAAGAGTTTTATCCCATATGGGCGAGTGGACCTTTCGGTTCTTCAAAAGAAAAAAAAAAAAAAAAACATTCACTTCATGTCCTTGACATTTTTTTGCAACTTCTATCTTCAGATTTTTCATCGAAAACAAGTTCAAATGGCCGTCTAGGATTTCTAACCCGGACCTCTTCGACTCTTTGAAACGGTTGTCAGAAAACAAACAACGGCGAAAACGAAACGAACCAGAAGAATGAAAGAAAGAAAGATCTAGCTTGGGTAGGTGGGAGAAGCTTATATATCGAAGGAGTATATCTCCACTCCTATTTGACAACTTGATCGGATTTATAAAGCAACTCGCACCCCTCACCCACCCGCCTATCCCATCCCGCCCCCTGAACCCCAACCACATTTTCTTCGATGTAGTTCTTTCTCCCTAAACTTTATACGAGCGTTGTTTAAAGAAAAGAAGTGATGGGTGAACGTTGAAGGAATGGCAAAACAAACAAACAACAAAAAGCATTCGATTCGTGTTTTGCTTATAAACTTTTCGCAAGTTTGTTTTGTTTATTATTGAAAGCTGCGGGGACTGTCTTTCTAGGCCCGTTCGGCTATAAAACATTTATATATGTACCCAACTGAATGCGGTAAAATTTTCTTCGTTAACTTCCTTTTTTTTTTTAAATTGACGTGGCTTGCACCAATTTCCACTTAGGTAGGTTCGTCCAGCGCAATTCTCCCGGTCAAGAGCTTAGAGTCCGCTTTCCGATTTTTTTTAATATATTTTTCTTCTTCGACGCTTGCTCCTTTTTCTTTTTTTTTTTTTCTTTTTCCGTTGCTATATTTCGCAAAGCGAGGCGTTGAGAGGTTTACAGGAAGAAAAAAAAAACAACGAAAGAGGGAGAAGTGGAAGTGAACCAAGGCAAGAAACGCTGCAACGGCGCTGCATTAGGAAAGAGACGAGAGGGGGTGAAAAGTTTGGGGATGAAAATAGGGAAGAATAATAATAAGAAAAGCTAGGGACCATGGCATGTCCCGATACTTTCCGAGAATTTTCAAGCAGGAGATCGTTGATTAAGCGAGTGTCGCCAGTTGCAACTACTCGATCCGTGTTGGGAATAAGAAAGCGAGGAGAAAAAATTGGTACGCTTTCGATTCAGAGCGAGGCGGTATTGAAATGGTGTCTACCACCCTGTTATAGTTTCTTTATTTGTTTATTGTAATATTGTTTTTATCGCAGTGTTCTTTACTTTTTTTTTCAGGTACAAATTGTGCATTGCTTAATTGAAAGCAATATTATTCCCTGTACTTAGCGTAGATATAAGTAGCGTATTGTACAGCTTGGTTTGATTATTGTCTTAATTAGAAATAGATATTGAAACACTTTTCTATATAGCAATTAAAATCACGTACCGATTCCATTAAAACGTGACGAAAAAGCTGTTGTGTTTTTTTTTTTTTTTATCTCTTCGACGTTTTTCTGTCTGTCTTTTGATATCCACACAACAAAACATAACGGCTCAAGAAAAGTATATGCCTGATTGTTTTTATTTATTTATTTTGTTCCACTTTTAGATCAAGATGGATATCACTTTACGGCTTCACTGCGTTTTACACTTTTTTCGTTAATTCTGTCTTTTTTGTCTTTTTTTATAAATATCTGCTTTGTATTTTTCTATATTCATTTACAGCTAACGTATCTCAGCTACTTAAAAAGCAGCGAAAAAGCGTGGAAGTGTCACTGAAATTTTTCGGGCTATATAAGTTGGTACGTGTAATTGTTTATTGTAATTAGGTACGTGTTTTTAACCGCTCTACGTGTCGAGAAAAAAGGCACGACGCAAGACTGGTTGCTCCTGTTTTTAAAATGTTAATTAAAAAAAAAAGAAAAAAAAAACTTAGATCTGTGAAACGCCTAAAACCCCCTTCGGCCGCTTTTTTTTTTTCTTTTTAACTTTAAACATTTAATTGTGCCTGTTTTATCTTCCTTCTTTCTAGTTCGCGCATTTTTTTATGACGATAACTAACACGTCGGAGAATAGCGCCAACATGCGTTCCCATTCCCCGACAGTTCCTGTCTTTTGTCGTCCAACAAATCTGACAGTCGGGACGGGCACACAGCAGCAGCAGCCGGAAGTGTCCAACAAACGATTCACTTCCCGACATTATGAGTCGTTTTCTTTTCCGGCGAGGCAGAACCCCGCCCCACCCGACACCACAGGCCACGTCGTCGCCGCCGAAGGACAGGCCCCTCTCTGAACCCTGCACCAGCAGCAACACTCGGAGCCGCGGCTAACCTTCACCATGTGACCCCAAAAAGAAGAAGAGAGAGAAAGAAAGAGAGTAAGAAAGAAAAGAAAGAAAGGCACATAGAGAGCGGGCCACGTCTTCGTTACCGAAGACGACACTCTGTTTTAAACCCAGTATACTCCGAGCAGGAGCTAAACTCCACCGAGAACCCATTAAAGAGAGAGTGAGAGAGAAAGGGAAGGGGAGAAAAAAAAAACCGACTGTGATCTCACGACGCATTCAGTCGCGCAGATCAAGCGGTCACACGCCCAGTGATATCCCTTTATGCGACACTCCCTCCCCTCCCAAGCCGACACTATATTAACTAGATGAACCCGACGAGGGTGGTATGTCGCCACAAAAAAAAAACAAAGAAAAAAAAAACATGAACTTTATCGGGGGAGCGTCAACAATGAAAAAAGGCTTCTCTCTCATTCTTTTTTTATCCCGTCCTTTCCATCTGCTAAATAAATAAAATATGACGAATTCGTCCCGGAGAATAGGGTTCCGTTGTAGAGACGCGTGACGCGTGAGTGTGCGATATTCTGATGTTCGCGAGCGTTTGCTCGGAAAACTGAGGCGTGTTTGTGTGTACGTTGCTCCTTCTGAATGTCCATATACCGATTGTCCCTCGGGCAAAACCAGGCTTCAAGAGCCGTGGGCATCACGCACGCTCAGAAACCTATTTTTCGACAAACGAAGCCTCTGCGAATGGTTGATTTTACCCGTCAACGCCAGCGTGACTTCAGAAACACGAATTAGTGTATACGGGTGATTTCGTCTTTTTGTTACCAAAGTCTTCGGTGGACTCGAGTGGGTGTTAATGTCCGCAGTGATAGTGGCGCGGCCATGCTAAAATAGGACGTCCTGTACGCAGCGGTAAGTAAAAAAAGGAATGACCGTAGGTGGGTTCGTGGGAGAACTGTAGACAAACCGGAAGGAGTGTTGGCCTACATTTCTCGCGAACACAACAAAAACCTGTTTCATGTACGTCCCTCTGACTTTTTATGGTTTGTTTGTCTAGCTTTCTTTAACATCAAATATCTGATAAAAAAAAATGTATTCTATACTGACAGGTTATGGTGACACCATAGCCTCCTCTATACTCGCAAGGCCTGGTAGTTCGACGACGGAGCTATAGAGTGCCCGATCGCAGATTTGGAGCGCGAGGATCTGGTAGCACAGAGCATCAAAGAGCCATTTCTCGGGGAACCTGGACGTCAGTACGCAGTTTCTGCATCGGCGAGGACCCGAAACACACTTGTTCGCTCGGGAGAAGTGTGTTTTGGCGTCTCGCCGCAGCGGGGCGCCAGTCATGTGGCTCTCTTCTGATTCGCTGTCTGCCGCTCCAGCTTTTCCATTTCGGCGGTCGGTTCTCGTGGCGATCTGCCGGGCTTTGCTAGTATATAGGAGTCTATGGCGACACTCTTTGTGCCGCGTGACAAAGCTAGTCGCACGACAAAGCCGTACCTCGCATGAACCTAGGTCTTCATCAAAGTTAGTCGGATCACACGGATCACATAAATTGCAAGTAAAACCAATGAGCGTTTATAAAACGCAAAAAAAAAATATGATCGACATTCATGCATCTTTGGGATCAGCCACCGTTTATCTTTCTTGTCCTGCGTTCCTTTTCGCTCACTGATTTTCCTAAAGCCGGAGTCACACTCCTTATACATAATGCAGAAGACAGTCTGCCAGACATCAGTCAGCGCGATATCCGTGGTTCGAATGCCGCTTGCCAAGTTTCTCCTTGACTTTGGGCTGTCTTTGGTATGATGTATAGTGCGACCCCGGCTTTAACAGTAAGCCGGGACGTGCCACTTAGGAGTATGCCTCATACATTTATAACAGCATCTGTGCCACTAAAGCCGGGCTTACACTGCTTATACATCATACAAAAGACAGTCTGCATAGAGATTCGAACGCGAGTCACCGCGAAGCACGCATTCATTGCCATGCGTGCTTCGAATGCCGGATGCCAGTGAGTTCAAAGAGAAAACGTTCTACACGGCGGATATTGCGGTTACTCGTTTTTGCAGACTATGTTGCGAACACTATGTGTATATCTTCCTATCTCGTTTGTATTGTTAATGGATTTCAGTAGTGATTAAAAGAATGTTTAAAGAATGGTTAATCGTTTTGTACAAAATGCCCCAGCACGGCATTTCCTCTCAGACCCGCGGACCGAACTAACCTACTCCCTCTCATACCACGAAACGTGACATACAAAACTCTCTATTTCTCAAAAGCCGTTTAAAGGCACAGACCCTCCGTTTGTACACTGTTTTCTTGCAGAAGTCGAACCGCAGGCCTCAGGAGCACCACCACCACTTCGCCTCCGACCAGGGTGGAACGCAGGTCGGGCACCGGCTTCGTTTGCTCCCTAAAATTTAGCGCCGCTTCTGTGCGCCACTTAACGTCCAGCCGGATTCCAGTGTGCTCTTTCTCTTGCCTCTTCCCTAACCCGCTGGCAGCCGCAGGGAGACAGCGCAATCGAAAGCTCCTACGACTTTGTAAGCACCGCACATCTTTGTCCAGACAAGCGTCGCGATTCTCGAAATCTGGCATGTCGCTGTTCCGAGTGTTGAGCGGTTCGAGACGCCAACCGGAGTTTCGGCTTACCGCTGCAGTTTGTTTTTGTACGGCTGGGGACACAGGGAACTAACTCATTTCAAGAGAAGTAAACGCCGATAGAGCACTAGGACTAAGATGAAGATTATTGCGTCTTTTTGGTGCATGCCTTGCATTGGTGCTCGTTTTTCGAAGCAAGCTAAACTATATAGAGTGCCAAAGCGCCCATCTTCTTTTTAATGTTTTTGCTTTCTTATATAACATGGTGGGCGATAAAGATTGATACAAATAATACCTTACATTCCTTTTCAACATTCGCCAACATAAACCTTGCATACGAGCTCCCAGTACCTGTTCTAGTTACTTTTGTCCAAGACTGTACTTTGAAATGACCTTAATACCCGCGTGCTACTTTCGGCTTATCTTTGTGTCATCAGTCATGCTTATCACCCTCATCCGAAGCACGAGAACACACTGACGTTAGTTTGGGGCTACAAAAGGCCTCTGCAAAGTGCTTGCAGTCCGACCACGCATGCTGAGGTCGCTTTGCCGCCACACTTAGTAGACTATAGGAATCGCGCAAAGAACAAAGACGAGTAGAAGAAGGAGATAGAACATGCGCGAACTGGCAACTGGCAACTTTATGCAGAGAAAAGAAAGACCATAAAGTGAAAGATGTTAAGAGCAAATATTAAGGAGAAGAACATTTAATTAAATCGTCAGTTACTATAGTTAACGCTTGTCATGGCTCCTTCTTCTACATGTCCTCTTCCTCTGCGATGAATCTGTCTTATAATATCCAACAACAAAAACTGAAAGACGTTTACAATCCCCTGTACGCCGAATTAGAGCGCAGCTCTTGAGGAGGAGGAGGGGAAGGTACGGAGAGGAGACTATGTCCGTCCTCCTCTCCTGCTCGCCTCCCATTCAGGGGAAATTTTCCGCTAAATTTGGCGGAGAGCTTTCTCCGCTAAAGTTAGCGGGGAATTTTTTCCTCTAAATGTAGCGGGGAAATTTTTCCGCTAAACTTAGCGGGGAAATTTTTCCGCTAAATTTAGCCGGAAAATTTTTCCTCTAAATTTAGAGGGGAACATTTTCCACTAAACTTAGCGGTGAAATTTACTCATAATGCACCGCGCGGTTACGCCGACGGTGACGGCGACGGCGACGCCGACGCCGACACTGACGCCACTCAAGCCAGAAACGGGCGCCTAAGAGCTGCGTTTAAAAAACATCTAGCGTTTTACATGTTTTATAGTTTGATGTATGTTTATTTGCTTGCGTCGACGCGTGTCGGACGTCTGTCTCATTTTTGTAAAGCTCTCGTTTTGTGCGTGCAAACATCCGAAACTCTCGCAAACAGAAGTCGCGAGCGTCTACACTGATCACGTGCAATATCTCTAAAATCAATACCTTGCTCGTATGCCTCCATTGCTACGATCGTGGCCAGCTTTTTACCGTCAACATGGCGGAGCGCTATAATTCGCGTTCATGGTGTACCATGACGGTCTGTGTCCGATCATTTCTCGCACCACGCCAACGCTGTGGCGTTTGCTATTGAACGCGTGTACACCGATGGTCCGCACATTTCGAGAACATGTAGTTTGGGCGAACGCGCGTAATGGTTTCACAAAATAAGTACGCGGAAATTTTTAACGTTTCTAAAGGTGCCATTTTATAATTCGTGAGTGGGTGGGTATTTTCGTTTGGGTGAGAGGGACGCATAGATTGCTCACGATGACGAGGCAGCCAAGCTCGCGCCCCCATTTGTTGAGGTCGGGGAAAACAAACGCACATGGGCTCATTTGGGTGGTAAACAGACGCACAAGGTACGCAAGAAGCAGACGAACTTGCACACCGTATTGGCTCCATTGGACACTATGAGGTCGACAATTCACTTTTGCCTGCTCTCACAGCGGCTAGCTTCCGTTCCTACCCCATGCTAAGGGTAGGGAGGGGGTGGATAGCACTTTCGGTGCATTTACGTATACTCTAAACGATTTCATTTTTTCGAGGCCCTAATTTTGGCAATCTTCGAGACTCGAATAATATTGCGAAAAATAGAACCCGCGAACATGTTTCCCTATGGTAACAAATAAATGGCATATCGACCTCGTCGCGAAGTTCGATGCCCGCGAATCATTCCCGAAATCCACACTTTCCCAAATTCGCGAAATATTGAGCCCGCGAAAATAGAAGTCGTTTACAGTATATACTGACTATATACGTGTATGAGTGTCCATCTGCGAGCGTGTGCGTGTATCTGAGAATGGGGGAGCTTCGGCTGCCCGATAAAGGCGCAACGGGGTATGACATGGCCAACTTTCTGGGATATTCCGAGGAATGACAAGTTTTGCAGGAAATATCAAAATTCTAATTGATTGGCGTTATGTTATTCCCAGGCAATTACAGTCCCCGGGAACATTACGATATTTTATCAAGAAAAGCAGAAGCAAGAAAAGCAGAAACCGACCTTCAGTTTCTGCTTCCTCTCATTCATTCGCTTCACTTCTTCATTGCCACAGCAGGACAGGTTATTGCCATTTTAGATTCTACTGTGTCCTTCTCCCCAGCATAGGCCTCTGTGGAGGCTCGTCAACGCCCGCTTCAGTGGCTCGGCATCTCGCTAAGACAAGAGAAGATCGGCAATGGCGGCTCAATCTGGCGCGTGTTTAAAGCGTCTATACGCATAGGAGGCTACGCTTTTGTTCATTTTGTTCCAAGCGCTTTTGTTGCTTTTTTTTTTTCGGAGCTTGTGAAAGCGCGTTTCCCTGCACGAGCTCTTGGCATTGACAGTGCTACGACGGAATTTTGTTATAGGCTATTTTTTTTTTTTTCGGAGCGTGCGTGCCATGGGCATTGGGTACTACAAAAATCCTAAGTTAAAACGGCTCACTAACTCTGTGGCGTAGCTCCGTGGTAACGCCTCCGTTTTGCGCGCGGCGGACCCAGGTTCGATTCCCGCGGGCTGCGGGCGATCTTTTTCACGGATTCGGCAGCTTTGACGACGGACACCCTACATCGTCAGCGACAACTACTACAACGTCGAGACAACGGGCGCCATTTATAGTGGTTAAAAAACCCGTAACAACTATCGCTCTAAAACAAAAGGACTCTTGTTTAATGTGTCCAATAGTGCCAGCGATAGACGTCTAAACTCTCAGCAACTGCTCGTCACCACTTGAATCGTGCACTCAAGCAGGTTGTTTGCCGGATGATGACGCACAGTGCTCCGTGTTGGATATTGGGACATTTCGTTACCTTTATGACTTAGGACAGTCTATAAATGACAATCACCTATAATAAGCTTCTTCATTGTGTCGTATTGATCCTAAATGACCGGGTAAAAAGACGTACAGCTCAGGCGTATACAGAACCACACACTAAAGAAACATAGCCATAAATTTGACTTTGAGAGAATCATTTGCAGCTGTTAACAACAAACGCGTACTCGTAATTTATTCTTTATTCGTATATTTAGCGATTCGAAATGCGCTAGTACGTTTGAAACCCAGCGTCGGAAGGGTACGCGTGCGGAAATTATACCATCTATAGAAAACGTTCCCTGCATGGCATCAAGTACGCAACGTTCGTAGCCCCAAGACCCCTTGAAACGAACAGAAAGCCGTAAAAGCTCATTGGCGGGCTCCCATTCGAGAATAGAATCACGGAATATCCGAACGCGGTTCGCGTGGAGAGCCCGAAACGAATGCGCCCTTTTAAGGGTTTCAATTCAGAGCGTCAGTCTCCCGCTGTAGTCGGACGCAGACGCCATTGTGGTACGAAGCGACACTGATGCGTCGCTGAGAGACTTGGGTGGTTAACAGCTCGGATTGGATACGCCCGCGGGGTCGGGATTGGTCACGGGAAAACCCCGGGTTCAACGCAGAACCGATCTTGCATGTCGCCATTTTGGCGAGGCACGCGCGCTTTAGCCACGTGCGAGATTCGCTTCGGATCGGGAGCGCATGCAACAAAGATGACGCTGGAGAAGGGGGGAACGAAGGTGGTTATTATTTCGGTAATTATACTCAGTTTCATCTTAGACTTGTAATGAAATCTGAGCTGATTCGAAGATCTGTGGTCGTAGCTCATGCGGACGCGCTCGCTCGTGTAACACAGTGAAACTAGTGCGTAAGGCGTTCTGGTGGGGCTTCCGTTGCACTAAAGCCCGGGTCACACTGTATATAGTACATCGTGCAAAAGACAGTCTGCAAACATCAGTCACCGCGATATTCGTGGTTCAAATGCCGCGTGCCAAGTGTCCATTGAACTCGTTACAATGCGGCATTCGAAGTGCGGATCTCGTGGTGACTTGCATTCGAATCTGTTTACAGACTGCTTTTTGTGACCCCGGCTTAGAGCTGCTGTCACACTGCTCGCACATCACACAAAATACAAGGTGTTTGCTTCAGACATGATCAAAACATTACCTGCGGACACGCCTCAATCATGTTCGAAGCATGTTTGCTTGAGCCATGTGCTTGATCGGAACATGTCTGCAGACCGTTTTTACATGACCTATGTGACAGGACCGCCATACAAGGAAGGAACACATCACCAGACAGCGTCTGCAGTCCAGATTTTTTTTTTATGATGTATTAGAAGTTTTGCCACGGTTTCGACGGGATGTCATTTTGACATTTTCAGAAGATCTTGCTTGCTTGCACGATGATTTAAAAAAATCAAATAATTGCTAGTGACTGGAAGACCAATCATCGATACCATTCGACACTCCAATTGGCTAATTACATAAATACCAATTATTGCTGCTTTAAATACACGTCACGGGGCTTCTAAAAGAGTGTGCCACGGTTTCGACGGGATGTTGAAGTGGTTTGGTGTCACGTGGAGAATCATACCATTACAAGAAAAACAATGCAGAGTTCAGATATGTGGCACACTCTTTTAGAAGCCCCATGACGTGTATTTAAAGCAGCAAAAATTGGTATGTATGTAATTAGCCAATTGGAGTGTCGAATGGTATCGATGATTGGTCTTCCAGTCACTAGCAATTATTTGATTTTTTTAAATCATCGTGCAAGCAAGCAAGATCTTCTGAAAATGTCAAATTGGATTTCATTCGAAATTTAAGAACCCTACACAGCGTAATTCAGTTTGTTTATGACACATCTATAGTCCGCTAGATCTGTCAGCCACTCCTTTAGACTCAAATTCGACTCATCGTCGCGTGACAACACAAATGAAGGTACAAATGGACGGAAGATGCGGGAATACGAAAATATAACCTCCTCATCTACGACATTTTGTAGACTGGTCGTCACAGCAATGCAAGCTGGCGCCACGACTTTAAACCGTCCCTTTTACGAATAACAAAACATGTAAGCTAAGCAAAAAGACTCGTTCGTATTGCCGACACAATTGTCGACGTTACGAGTCCCCGGAACGCACTTTTATTTATTCATTTTAAAGCGCGTATAGCTACGTAGGTAAATTCAAAAAAAAAAAAAAAATAAACATTAAGAGTAGAAAATTGGTCACAGTAACGAAATGTATACACCTCCACGCCAGTGGTTTCGCGCACATTAGGGGTCAATTTCCAGCAACGACATCCCCCAGAGAGAAAGAGAAACAGAGCATCACAGTTCCTGTAACTCTCAAGCTTGGTGCACACACAGAGTGGACCTCACGCATCCACACACGCAACGCGAGCAGAGCACCGAATGCTGCACAAAAAGCCCAAAATATATCTCGAATTGATTAGGGCGAAACGAAGCGTTTCTTTTTCTTCGCCGCCGAACGGCGCCATCGGTTCGGGGGAATGTTAAACTGCTGCTTTTTGCGGCCGACTCCCACAATGGTCGGTGCATCAGAGGCGGCGCCGCGGCACATTGTGCGCATGAAAGCGTCGCTTTTGTTGCTACGCGCAGACACCTTTTTCGTACAGTATACTCCGTTCACCCCTACGATGACAGTGCGGTGGAGGCTACGTGCTCGATGTACCAGTCGCACATTTGTCTCGCGTCGCGTGATCACACTCCCTCGCCCTGTACCCACAACTGAACTCCAGTGTAGGGGCTGGGTGGTGTATTCAGAAAATAGGTACGATGCCACCGGAAGTGAGCGGCTCGTCCCGGAAGTGAGCGTTTAACAGGCTTTCTAATTCTTCCGAGCCACTTATTCCGAACAGCGCTCAAGGCGCTGGATTTTTTTCTCGCTATCTCAAGAGGGCATGGTTGTTGCGCAACAACAGAGCATGCAGACCCGAGAAATATTCTGGGAAGCCGTTTGATATGTGAGAATTATTCTAGTTTATCGAGTGTGCATGTCCCACGTTTATATACCTCAATTTCGGGATTTCATTTTAAAGACGGTTATTAAAACACACTTAAAGACGCAAGAAAGTGCGGACCAAAGCACCGACTGAATGCCCTAAAAAAAACACAGCAGACACCCGACTTCCAGGGCAAGCATCGAACTTCAGATGGCTTCACTCACGCCCGGGTCGGAGGGCGGCTAAGCGCCATCCATGCAGCACGCCGCGAGTGGGTTCAGGTGGGGAAAAAGAAGGTGTTTGATTGGTCCTGCGAGCGCGTAGCTCGCACCCGCGCTGTCAGCTTAGGGGTGAAGGGAGTCGGTATAGCTACCGCACGCCCGCGCTTTGCCGAGCTGTTTCGTTCACCAGCGCAGTGCGGAAACCAGTTTTAGCGCGGCGGTTCAGCCGAGTTCGCAAACGCCGTACATGACTGAGAAGTTAGAACCTACGGGCGTGGGGCCTTCGTCCTTGGTCGGTCTGCGCCTGAATGCCGCATCGTCGATGGGGCGTTTAGGTAATTTTCCAGCGATGGAGCGGGCGTCAGCATAACTACTTGCTTCTGACGTCACGCCAGAGCGTGACGTCAGAACGAAGCATGCACAAAATCTTCGCCCTTTAAAACAAAAAATTGGTTTCTGCGCATGCGCAGTTCCTGTGGGCAAGCGTGTCTCTTTACAAACAGCCAGTTGGCGCAGGTGCTTAATGGGAACGAGCTTCTCGCACTTACAAAGTAACAATGGCTGCGTGATCTGGTAACGTCAAGAAATGTAGTTCTTTAAAGCGTTTTTTTTTTTTTTCTTCCGATGCCGAGTTACGAGCGTGAGAGGTTATTAATTAGTCCTGGCATTTCTTGTGTGCACCGGACAATGAAGGAGTAGCATTTCAACCACGTTTCTGCTTGGGCATCAGATGCAGCAGTATTTCAACGACAAAGTTTCTGATTTTGTTGTCGAAATCACTAGCACCGGTTTGAAATCGGAAACGAAAATCACCTCTTGATTTGGGTTAATGTTTATTAATTTCATCGAATTATTATACATTTCACGTATAATAATTTGTACAAACGTTTAACTGAAGTGCGAGTTGGTAGCGGTCGCGAATATTAAAAAAAAAAAAAGAAAATCACATGCGGTTTTTTTTACTCATGTTTATGAGCCCAGTATTTGTGAGTGAGCCTCTTTCTTCTTTTCTTCTTTTCTGAGAAGAGGGAAGAAAATTTTCTTTCCTCTTCTCACATGTCCCCTTTACTTTTCCTCAACTCAGACTCCAACCGAGGCAGGCCGCCTCGAATAAACTCTTTGATTTACCCTCCTGCACATTACGTCTCAGTTTTTGCTACAATCCCGTTCCTTAGCGCTGCTCGATTATCTCCTTAGGAGCAGCATTCCCTGCGATCCGACTTAATGTGGTGAGGGATTTTTTTTAATTGTGCCGGAAGTTAGTTTGCAGTTTGTTTTTGATGGTAAGTTTATGCTATTATGACCCTCTTTACTCGAGGGAAACGTTTTTTCTGGCATTTCAAAGGAATTGCAGACCGCGCGAGCAACGGCTGCACATAAAGCTTTGGCTTCCTTTCCAGGAAACGTTGTCCTTAAAGGGACACTGACAGGGTATTTATGCTCGCCGAGGTTTTTAGTTGTACGTGACATATGAGAGCCCAGCTACCCAGAACAGAATTTGCGGCTCGAAATTCGGTTTCTTTCCGCCCGAAAACCGCCGATCAAGAACTGGCCGGTTCGAGTCTCGCTCACTCTCTTTTCCGTGGTCACGGGCCGTTTTCTAAGGTATCGATGTGACCACCAAATTTTATGGAAGTCGTGGGTCATTGAAGGCACACAGTCAATATTAAAAATAGAAAAAAAATATAAAACCCATTTTTTGTGGCTTCAAAAAAACTGCAAATACGTTGATTGAAAAAAAAAAGTAGCACAAACAACCGGAAGCTTTCTGTGCGTTCACTCAACATGGCGTCGTTTCGCGTATCGTGGGACTAGCACTAGCGGATGGCAGCGGACGACGGGCGTTGGACCTCTACTTCAGAAGTGTCGTTCACGGTACTGGCGAATTCTGTCTTTCTTCGAAAGAGAAATTTCGGACCAATCAAAAGAACGGATACTCATCCCGTACGACATGCCCGACCAGCAAGCCGATTGCACGAAGACGTCGCCGAGCCGTCGTCCCTTCTCCTGGCTGAAGACATCGCTCGCTCAAACGTCAAGCACGAAGTGCGTACTTCGATTTGAATACGCACGCGTACGGTTACTTTACGAGGTGCGAATGTGCCCTATGCGTGGTGCTGTCCGACTTCAAGCCGGGAGTGTATGTATTGAAGGGAAATCAGCAGCAAACTTCCGACATACAGTCTACCAGCTGCATAATTACGCATTAGAGTGTTCCTTCAATACCTCTGTGGAAAGACGTCCGGTTCACATGCAGAGAGCACGGGTTCGATTCCTGGTGTGGGTGTGGTGTACCTTTCACTTTTTATTTTATTTTTTGTCAAGCATTCTGCGATGTTTACATTTCTTTTTTTACAATTATCACAGGAAAAAAAAACATTGTTGTGGACGATACGTCGCTGAACTAAATGGTATGGATTCCATTTTTGACACCTGCGAACTCAGTGTATATCACTTTCCACAAAATGCAAGGAGCATATGAATCGGGTAGCGTCCGCTTTCCGAGCTTCGCGTAATGGTTCTACAGGAATTGCAGCCAGCCATTGATTCCGACGCGTTGATCTTTCGGAAACTTGTGCACTCTGGCCAATTTCAGATGCAGGACATGTGAGGCAACTCTTCACGCAGCACCTTGGAGTTGGGAGTATTCTTTTCGGAGCTGATCACGGGAATTCACCACGGCACTTGGACACTCACTACTAATTGCCAACACTTAAATGTACAAAACAACTCATCTTGAAGTACAAAACAGCGAGCGGAACAAACATAACTGCAAAGGAATACCACGGCGAACGGACGCATTTCGTCTGCTACGTGCGGAAAGAGGAGAAAAAAAAAAAAACGCTCGGCCGGGTGTAGCCACGTGACTTCCGCCACTGTCGCTATCCTCTCCACTTCTCCGTTTCGGTTTCGGTTTCGCGCAGTTGCGTTTTTTGGCTTTATTAAAAAAAATACGTGACTCTGTAGCAAAATATTAATTGGGTAGTCTTCCGACACCATAATGAATCGCCTAACGAAAAAGGAAAAAAAAAACTTTGGGGGGTGTCAGTGTCCCTTTAAGTATAGCAACGGCATAATCGTAAACCTGAGCCGATAAATAGAAGCCCGCGTATCGTTCACCCCGCTTTTACTGAACATCGTTAGTATAGTATGGTCTCAGTTCTGTTGCACTTCGACAGCATATTCCTTTCGGGCAATCCCATTTAGAACCAAATGACAACAGCTGTATGCCGCGCAAAAAGAAAAAAAAAAGAAGACTATGTGTTTAACTGCCTTGTCGCACGGTTATATCTACGAGCTCGAAGCATTGTGTGATTAATGTTAAAATGTAATACTATTTTTATTATTATTATCATTATTAATATTATTTATTATACCAGCACGAGCGCAAATGCGGAGAGCAAGTTGTCTGCTTCTGGTGCGGGAGTTGCGGTCATGTCGGAACGACGCCTAGCTCTGATTGGCTTTGATTGAAAGGATAGTGGGTAGACCTCAATGCTAGATGCCTTAAGGTCTACCCACTATTTTTTTTTTCAATCAGCCAATAAGAACTCGATATTCGGACATTATCGCAACTTCTGTGCAAGAAGCAGACGAACTTGCGTTCCGCAATGTTACTGGCGACCAATCTAGTAACGTTGATTGCAGCTTAAAAAAAAAAAAACAAAAAAAAAAACGCTTCTTGCTATGCGGTTCGTTATTTCATGTTCGTATTGACTAATGCCGTAAACTCATTGACTGTGGAGTGACAAGAAGGTACTCGTGCATTTTTAACGCTGTCCGTGGCTGTAGCTGCAGTTGTCTTTACTCGCTGTTCGTCGAAGAGTAAGTAGAAACAAAATCAGCTAGCGTTGCGTCCGTATACGCACTAACCATTACCACCAGAGCTCGGTGATATGCCGTCCCCCAGCCACCTTTTATCTCCTCCTCCTCTCTCTCAGTTTGTATACGTACAGCAGAAGTTAACAATATGAGGATTAATTCAGCGCTGAAAAAGACCCGAAGATGTGCGAGGGTCGTGCCGAGCCGCTCCCAAGATGAAGCCCGCGTCGGCAGCGAGTTCATCGCTGAACGACCCATCCACCGCCGGTGAAGCCAACCGCGGTGTTTGAACCGCGGGGGGCGGGGGTGAGATAGATGATACGGTCTTTGCGAGTGGCGTAGCGGTGGAGGTTTTCGACGTAGCGTTCGCGCGACCGCATTTCGGGGGCACGGCGTCCGTATACACGCGGCTGTTTCGCTCCAGCTGACGCCTGGAGCGATTCAGCTCCTAACGCGGGGTGGCGGACGCATCCAGCGTCGCCGCGGAGCCAGTGGCGGCTCCGTCTTTGAGAACGAGTTCAGGCTCCACTGGTTCCTAATGGAACTTGAGTGTTCGCGCCTTTCTCTGTCTTCCTCGTCGCCCGTATCGCTGCCGCCGCACAACGTCCCCCCGCGTGTTCTCTGCCCGCGTGTGCGTGTGTGTGGATGTGTCTGTGCGCGTATGCGTAGGCGTGTGCGTGTGTGCATAGGGGTGTTCGCTTGTGTGTGTGCGTGTGTGTACTTGTGTTTGTGTGCGTACGTGGGCTTTCTCAAGGGTTTATCCAGGACCAACAATGTGAGGTTCGGGGAAGGTGGGGGGTGGGGTATCCTATAAGTGTGTGCACTTTGTGGAGGGAGATTTGTGGGACTTCTTCGTTTGATTCAGCTTGGGTTGTGTGTGCGTGTGTATATTAGCGAGCATGTGAACGTATGAATGACGATGGTAAAGGTCCGGCTTAAGACTTCCCCAGGCACACGCCTCCCACCCATCCCCAACATTCTTAGGCATCACACGCACTAAAATGAGAATTTCAACTGAACAACAATAAACATCGCAATGTTCCCCGGTATATTTTAGATGACAGTCATATAATATCAATAAGAGCAGTAATTAAACTTTTGAACGTGTAAAGCCTTTATTTCACCGTTCTACAATTTTTTTTTTTTTACATTGAATCTTATGGTCGAACAACTAATAAACTCATAAACCTTTTTTTACAAAATATTGTAATGCTCCCGATTATTGTAATTGCCTGGGTATCATAGAACACAAACCAATTAAAATTTTGATATTTCCTTTAAATCTTTTCATTCTACGGTATCTTTGAAAAAGTTGGCCATGTGCTTGTCTATCCATGTGTGCATGATTTTTTTTATGATTTTGTTGACGGCAGCAGTCATCGCACAATAGGTGTCTTCCTTTTGTCTGCGTGTACTACACGCACCGATAAATCTTTTTTTTTTTATTTCTTCATGTTTTTTGAGTCGACGGTTCGAATTCTATACGAAAGCGTTTAAATCAGCAAACTTTGGATCATTTTTGTATGCTGATTTCAGCTGCGCTTACCTTCAGACGTGCGCGTCTGCATTGTTTTGTAACTGGTCAAGCGTCACGTTCGGAAATATACAATCGTCACGGAAACATAATTACCCGTCATTAGAGTGCCATTAAATACATTTTTGCCTATTTATTTTTGTGACCGTCTAGAAAAACACAAAATATGCGAGGAAAAAAAAATACATTCGCTCACACGTTCTCGCTTTTGACTTACTCCACGGGGATTACAATTCAGAATTTCGCGACGTCGTCTTATCTTCGGGCGCTTCATTATTCTGTGCCCAGTCTGCAAAGGTTAATCCGATCCTTGCATGCGCGAACCGTGCCTACATATGTGTATGTCATATCATGCATGCAGTCCCAGGAGCTTCTTGAAGCGTAAACTCCACGGGTCAGCCTATAGGATGCACTTCGTCAACCGCTTTGAGAGCGAATGCTCCGCATGCAGCTTTCAGGAAATATACGCGCGTCTTTGGGTGCATATATATAGGGGATTGAGATTGGTCCCGTGGCCGTTCCAGGTACATGCGAAGACGATCTCGAACGACGTGTCTTATTTGAGGGCCTCTTTCGGTAGATGTGCGCAATTCGCCACCCTCTATGTTTGAGAAACCACAGTGATCGATGCCAGGATTTCTTGACCGCGCGATGGGTTTCGATGTAGATTCATACCGAAAACGTGTTCGCATTTTGATTGAACCCTTATATTGAAACACATGGTGTGTGTGTAGGTGTCTGTGTGTGTGTTTGTGTGTGTGTGTGTGTGTGTGTGTGTGTGTGTGTGTGTGTTCGTGCATAGAGTAGGGTACTCGCTTGTTAGCAATATACAACACGCTATCCCAATGTTGTAAGTACGCTATGGTGATACTACGCAGAGGTAGAAATACCAAAAAAAGTACTTGAAATATAAATACTGTATAATAGAAATATAATAGAAGGACGAAATGTCCTCTAAAATAATAACACTGGAATCAAACCTATCGCGATAGTATCAGAGAGCGTTTGAGAATCGGTAAAATATTATTTGAGAATACTTTCGAATTATTCGAAAATAACATCGGAAGACTCTTGTACTTGTCAATTAATTTCAGTTCGGGCACGCAGTCTCGGGTGCCATTCATAATCACTTGACAAACTAATAAAAAGTAACGAACACTTAGAAAAACGCGTTGCAGGTTTTGAAGAAGCCTGCAACTAAGAAGTTAGAGGGGTGTGTTGACGACCTCGAGAACCGCAGCCGGCGATGCAATCGTGTGTTTTACGGTGTGTCTGATGAAAAGCGCAATAAGTCGAGGTAAAAATCGTTGAATCATGTCTTCGAAATTTGCGATGAAGTAATGATGATTAACCCAACTTCGATTCAGAAGGTACATCAAATTGGTCGTTTTAGAGATGGTGGCAAAAGGTCAATGATAATTAACTTCATGTCGTGAACCGAAAAAAGAAGGCATTTTACACTCCGGCTTTAAATTAAAAGAAAAATACTAACTTCAGTGTGCAGGAAGAGTAGCGATACACGGCACGAAAAGAAAGACGCATGCTATGAAACTTCTTTAAAGAAATGAAGCAAAACAAAAGCAACAAAGTTTATCTTTCGCATGATAAGCTAGTCGTGAACGGCGAAGCCTTTATCTGGGACTCTGATAAAAAAAGGAAAAAAATTGACCTGCATCTCGACGTGGTGAATGATGTTGATTGGGGCGAAGCTCTGGTGGGGCTTGTCTGCGTAGACGCTGAGCCGCAGCATGCCGAACCTTTCGTTCGTTTTCATCCATGTCCAAAAGAGAATGTGTGGTATGGAACGTGGTTATATACGCATTTGAGCATTTGAGCGCAGCGCCCTCTCGTCTATAAACGTTGAGCCAATGCATGCAAAGTTTAACGCGATTATATACGCATTTGACCGCAGCACCCTCTCCTGTATAGACGTTGAGCGGTTAATTGCAACGTTTGGTACATGACATCCCCAGCTCTTTAGTTACTATCACATCTCAGAGCCCCCTACTCGTCCCGCAGTCGTGGCCGAGTGGTTAAGGCGATGGACTAGAAATCCATTGGGGTCTCCCCGCACAGGTTCGAATCCTGTCGACTGCGCTAACTGATTTTTTTTATCTTTTTCCTTTCATTTTTGTTTTTATTCTTTTCTTTTTTTTTCATCTTTTTTTTTTCGTACACGAGCACGTGCGCACGTGCTTACGTGCTCGTGAGCACGTGAGCTCACGAGCAGGAGCACGAACACCGGACGCCGGAGCTACGAACACTTACGGACGTGGCTAGCCCCTAACACGTGGCCCCTAAGGAGCTTCGCCCCTAAAAAAACAGTTCTTTTGCATGGTAGTAAAGTACAGCGTCACAAGAATTGGCTATTTGATTTGAAACAGAAAGTATCAGTAGCGCCTCAGCCCATGTAGATACTCCCCCCCCCCCCCCCCACACACACACACACACTGTATCGTTGTTAATTTGCCGCAATATTAAAAATAAAGCTGACGACTTTTTATGCTTAGTAGAGAAAATAAAGCGAAGCATAATCATGGTCACTGTGTCATGGCTCAGTGATTTTGTTCTGAGCAGTGAGGTATTTTCAGAAGGTTTCATCATCTATCGTACAGATCGCCAGGCGCATGGCAAACGCAGGATGGCCGAGCAGGGAGCTCCTTGTACCACAAACTTTTTATCGAGTCTGTGTGGTGCCGGGTTCAGTTATCTAAGGAAGGCACTCTTGTCCTCGGCACCTACTATCTACTTAAAAATGTTGTGCTTTATCCATGGGAGTGTTAGAAATACTATACGTGGCGTAAAATAAATGTTTTTTTTTTTTTTTTTTTTATCAGGTCGATTCTAGAATATGTGTGTGTCATCTGGAACGCGCTTCAGAGTTACCTAGTACAAAAGTTGGTGATGTTTCAGAATCAGGTATTAAGGTTTGTAAAAGGAGATTACAGGTCATACACAGGTTGTACAGAAATGAAAAATAAATTAGGTTGGGTCACTCTTAAACACCTGAGAAGGTGCTAAAAGTTGAACATGTTTCACTGTATATCATGGACGAAGTTTGTATATAATGGAGCCGCGCCATGTATCTTCCAGATTAAATCACTCGAAAAAAGTGGCAGAGTTTCTTTAACGAACTGACTGTTTTTATTCATAATTTCGTGTTAAAAAACTATTAGGGAGTGGAATTCACTTTCAGAGCTATAATCTCGGTTTATGATGACGTTGTTTTTACTAGAGGTCAGTTGTATTGAAGTATAGAAATGTATTCTACATTGTTTTTCTTTTTATGTGTGTACGTAAATTGTGAATATTTTTATTATGTGCACATAACCTATGTGCTTCCCTGCATAATGCCTAACGTTGTACTAAGTATAGAAATGTATTCTTCATTCTTTTCCTTTTTGTATCTGTGCATGAAGTTTGAATATGTTCATTATCTGTACAAAATCCATCTACCCCCCTGCATAACGCCTAACGGTGCAGCAGGTATTTGTATACATAAATAAATAAATTGATAAATAAATAGATAAACAAATAAATTAAAAAATAATAATAAGTAAATATTAAATAAATAAATCTTACAGTAACATTTAGCGAATGGTGGAAACACGATACGGAAACCCAAAAATTCTTAAAACGTAAACGTTTTGTTTGATATGCTAGAACCTAATGTGACATGTGGCATAACTGTGTAAAAACAAGATATTTGCGTATTTTTATGTATACTTGATCAACTATAGTTCGATACAATGTTTAAATTACCTCGTATACAATACGTTAATAAACACCTTCCGAAGAGTTCATCCGCAAAGAACGCCCGGCCGTAACTAGAGTAGTTTGCGATATCCAGAAGCATTTAACACATCAGTTGCCTATCATTGCAGAATCAAAGGGGTCAGCGACGGTCACAAAAAAAAAAAAAAAGAAAAAGTCCTGAATGGATCAAGGTTGTATCCGAAAAGTCTGGGTCACACTGCTTGTACATCATACAAAACACAGTCTGTAAACAGATTCGAACGCAAGTCACCATGAGATCCCTGGCTGCTTCGCATGCCGCATGGCATGAGTTCAAGGAGGGAACTTGGCACGCGGCATTTGAACTACGGATAGTGCGGTGACTGATGTCTGCAGACTGTCTTTTGCATGATGTATAAGCAGTGTGACCCCGGCTTAATAGAAACGTTGCGCCCATGTAGTTCCCATTATCATTCAACAAATGAAAAAAAGAGAGAACTGTGAGCTCTTCTTCGTTTGTATCTGAATTTTTTTTATTTAAATTATCAACTAGCATCAACCAATCAACTCCAGTTTTTGACGTCATGACAAAGCGGTGACGCTAACTGTAGAACTGTGCATTCCCCAAAACTTCGTTCTTAAAAAAAATAAAATAAAAAAAAATAAACAAGTTTTTGCGCATGCGCATTGTGGCCTTTTCTTTGGGCATATAATTTTGTTTTCTCTCAACGTGTATTCACAACTACAATGGAAGAAATAATAAAACCATTTAATCCCCCCAACAAAAAAAAAATAATAAAAAAAAACCTTGCACGCTTTTGGCACTATTTTCATGTTTCCTCAAAATATATATCAGAGGACATGAGTATGCCTGTGATTTCGATTACATGGGAAAAATACGATTTCCGAATCCTTTTTTCCCCTCTCCACGGGGCTTGGCCTAGCCACGTAGGTGTGCACACCCTCCGTTTATACCGCACCCACCAGGTTAGAGGTAGGCCGGCACTACGTAGGCCCCCGACGCCAACGGCCCAAACCCTGCCCCACGCACAAGGTGCGGATATCGGACGCGCCGAGAGATGGCGTGATTGCCCGGGCTGCTACCGTCCCATTGGTCGAGCGGCGCTCGAAGGGTGGCCGCCTCGGCGTCGCCCTGGCAACGGGCCTTCAGTGGCCGCCGGCGAATCGCGCCAAGGTATATTCGATCGCTTGTGCTGGAAATTGTCCATTAGCGGTCCCCCGATGACCCGGACAAACCTTTTAGGCTCTTTCTTTGTTTTCTTTATTTTTATTCGGCCAGCCCAGAACTGGGACTTCCTCACTCGGCGGTCCCTCGGCATCCAACGGACCTCGCTTTGCGCAGCGTCTGCGATCAATATGGCGGAAAGAGGCTCGCTCTTAACGCCAGGCGGCGCTTTTAGCGCTCCTTAACGAAGTTTGGCTCTTAGAGCTCTCTCTCTCCCTCTCTCTATCTTTCTCTCTCTCTCTCTCTCTCTCTACCTCTCTCTCTCGTCGTTGAACTCTCGCTTTCAGTATATCCATCTCCCTCTCCTTCTTACCAACGATCGACGAGCTTTGCAGGCTTGGTGCAATACTAGCGGTGCTAGTTCTGGGCTCGGGTCCTTTGCTCGCTGAGCCGAAAAGGCAGCGGCGCTCTTGTCAATTTAAGCGCGGATGCGGTGGAAGATGAAAGCTGCACGTCCGACCGCTCGCTATAAAAGAGGGCGAAGTAGAGTGGGAAAGGCAAGATGCTGATTGGTAGATGAAAACGCAAAGTGGTTGCGGAAACTGTACGCTTATGGTCTTTAGTTTAACGGCACGCCGCATAGTGTTGTGTGTTTGGTTAGATAGTGGGAAATTAGTCAGCCTCCAGTGGAGTCTGGCGTCTCTTCTGCAGATGAGCTATTTAGCCAGCCCAATGCAACCGCTAGCCTGGGGTATTTTAACGTGCAATGACGCAGTACTAATTGCAGTGATACACGACCGCACGCCGGTGCAAATCCCATTTTTATCGAAAAGAGCAGGGGTGGCGATTGAGCCCGGGGTACTTGCGTACTGCCTCGCCAGCTTTCGCAAACTTGACGCTCCTAATGGAACGTAAACAGACGCGAGTATTCGTAACTCGGCACAGTAGGGGCGCGGTACCTCTTTGTTCGTTAGAAAATGAGTAAGAAAATTTATTACGTTTTGTTACATGTACCGTGTTACTTTAATGTTTTTTTGAGTAATAGCGTTTGTCCTAAATTCGGCAAAGAAAATATTTTGTTCCTAAAATACCAAACGTCACCGCATTCGAGGCTGACTTGCAAAAATCTTATCGCGCACAGTTAAGGTTACGTTTGGTTACTGAAACTGCGAAGAGTTGCGGTGACTTAAATACTTTATACTAGTAGTTCCTCTACTGGCCATCCTCGCTCTAGCAATTTCGATGATGTGCTCGATATGTGAAGTTTGGCACACACTAACTGAAAATGGCTTGCAAAGGTATCTGTTCTGAATTTTAATCAAACAGAGAACCTCCGCCTACATCTGCCGGTAATATCTACCTGACGCTGCGCACACCTTGAAAGGGTTTGATGCGCACACTCCATCCATTGCACAAAGACGTGCGCAAAGCTTGCTGAGAGTTTGCTTCTGTGTAGTACACGCGTGTGTGCTGTGAAGCCCACCCCGCATCACTCTGGTCTGGCACCGACAAACCGCTTGCGTATGTCTGTGCACACATAAAGGTCGTTTAGCCTTAATACTTTAAACGAACAGAACTTAAAGGTTTCTGTTCAAAGCAGAATATTAAATGAATATAAAATTCTTCTTTCTTACTGCTCGGCATTAAATGATAAACCATCAAATGTTTTCTTAGAGTAATTTCTTCCGCATTCGGTGTCAAAAAAACAAAAGCGTTAAAAAAAAAAAGAAGTTTTGAAAACGGGAGTTGCCGCAGAGTCGGCCACCTACCAAGTTCATTTCTCTTCTTGGTCCAGCTGCGTCGCAGTGTCTTGGCATAACGCCTTTGTAAAAAAAAAAAAAAAAAAAAAGGGAGGGGGGGGGGGGGTGGAAGAGGATGACGAGGCCACGCTTCAGCGTCACATGCCAACGTGCCTCTCGCTCCAGCTGCGTTGTCACCCGCGGCGTCGGGGGTACTTGCGTCCTAGCTCGGCATAGCTGTGCCGTCTTTAATGAAAGCATTTTATTTTCCCGACATAACTCGGTGTCCGAGCTAAAGCTGTGAATTCTGTTTGTCTTTTTTCTAGTTGGAATACACAGACACACACTTGCACGCGCACGTGAACACGCGAACACGCAAACATACAAGCACCAAAGAAGAGCACACGCACACCCTCACGCGCCGCACACACGTACAGAAACGCACAACGCACATACATATATACACGAACAACAAAAACACACCGATTTATAGCGCTTTAAAAAGTATCCGAGCTTTCCCGACTGCAGAATCTCGGGATTATATACGACAGGCCACAAGCGGAGAACGCTGGAACGGCCACGTGAGTGAGCCCACACCGTTTCGGCGCTGTTGAATCATGCGGGAATCTGCAGCCCAACAGCGACCCGCGAACTTGCAGCGTTGTCAGCCGCGTCACGTGAAAACAGAGACGCATCCGCTTTCCTGCAACCCCCCCCCCCCCCCCCCCCTCTTTCCACGCTCTACAGGTCTCTGTCGGGGAGCGAGGCAGCGGGCGGGCGCTTGAGCGCGGGGTCGCTAAAGAGGTCCTGACACTAACAAGATTTCTCGATTTCAAGAGCAGGCGCCGCCGACCACCCGATCTGTCGTCCCACCTCTTCCCCAACCTCCGTTCTCTTTCTTTCTTTTATTATTATTTATTTATTCTATTTTCTCGTCTGAGGCTGGACGGATGGAAGGAAAGTTTTATTCGCGGTTCCCCTCCAATTTTTGTCAATCTGGCCGATAACATCACTCGGGATTTCTACTACTGTGCTAAGCCTTACTCCCATATATTTGGTGGCGTATTTTCGCCCATGCATTTGTCGCTGCATATACATCAACGTGTCGCTCTGACGTCACACCGCACCGGTGGCGCTGCTGTCGGCACGGCGTATGCGCCGTCTGGCTCCTCCGCAAGTGCAGGGCCACACCTGGTCTGGGCGAACGCGGACTTGTTTGTATATACACAGCGTGTTTGTCTACACCGTATGTGCTGCTCGAAAACAAAAATTTGCTACAGCATTTTTTTTATCAACCATGTTAACCTTACAAAGCGCACCAGGTGGTAGTGAGGTAATGACGTCGTGGGAAACCGTAACTGTTGAACATCACGGTATCGATTAAAAAAAAAAAATGACTGTACACATCGCGACACTGTTAGCGCGAACACGACATCGGCGCATTTTCGCATTGTACTTGTAAATATTATTTGCGAGCACGAAATTTTTTCGCTTACATTATAGAACTAAATGGGCTCTTTCCGTAGCAATAATAGCTTGGATGACATCCCTTAGTTTCAAAGAGAAAAACTGGAAAAACCGGCGATCGCTTGTTCGCGCTAACAGTGTCGCGCTTTACGCGTGTATAGTGAATTGGTAAAATAAAACTAATTAGTGCTAATAATAATGCACAGCAGAAAGGGAGCAATGTTGTGAAATAGCTGAGAGTCTTAAAAAAATCTTTAAATCTGCGCGTGCGAAACAACAAAAAAAAAAAAAGAAGTGGAGTCGCGGTCGTTGAAATATGTATGTCGAATACAGCACAGATCATTGTTCTGACGGTGTCTTTCCCAGCGTCGAGCGCCCTCAGGACCCTCGGAGTGCATCGTCCAACAGAAACTGCCTAGGCCAAGCTTCTTTTCTTGGCTAATGTGGGGTTGACTAGGCCTGAAATTGTCACACGCAAAGAAGAGAACTTGCTTTCCAGTCGATTTTCCCACACATGGGAGTGGGCGCTAACCAACGCAGCAATACCATTGCATTAAATGCACTCTAACCAAAAAAACTTTTTTTTTTTACGATACAGCGAAGCGCACAGACTTTGTCCACAGATCGCATAAAATTCGACAATCACACATAAGCTGCGCTGTACAAAAATTATCAACCATGCGTTCCTCAATAATTCGTTTCTCCGCCACGTGGCTCCATCGTCGTCGAGCGGACTGCGCTATACACTTGCATAGCCTTCACGAGATATTCCGGTCAAATGCACCAAATTGTATGAAATGCAATCTGTTTGGGTAAAATGAGTACATTCCCTCGTCTGTTTATTCTACGTTGAAGCTCGTCCCTTACCGCCATCCGAAATGTCGACACAACTACATCGCACAAATCCGACATTTTAGTTCCCACTGGAGGTGGACAAAAAACCAGAACTGAGTACCTTGAAGCTACAAGAACCGCAACGTGCCTACAGCTCTCCGCCCCAACACCCAGCACACGCAAGCGTTCCCGTCGCAAATTCCCTTGACACTATAGCCATCCTCATGCGAAAAGGTAGTTCCGCGAAATGCACCCTGTCCCAAGGCAATAGCTTTTTGATTCGACCCTATACCAGTGTCGTTATCGTATCGTTATGGAGTATCGTCATCGGAGGTATCCGAACGATTTACTAAAACTTCCGTAACGTAACTACGATTCATCTTACCATTTTTAAAATTTGACTCGTTACCGAAAAAAGAAACGCGCTATCAGTAATGCTGTTACTTGTAACGCGTTACAACGAACGCTCTATGTAAAAAAGCTGCATTGCGAAAGGTCGCTTGTGTCGACAAAAAAAAAAGTGATTTTGTTTTGTTAGTGTACTAAAGCCCACGTTTGTCTTCTAGTGAGACAAGGCCATAGGTTTTTCCTGAAAGGATTAATTTGAATTTGTATAGGGTGTCCCAAAAACATTTACAGCTTCTTTTTTTATTTTGTCGCAAAAAAATAAACTACGCTTCGCCGAACGTTCGTTCTCCGCCAATATGTACCGCTAGAAATCCAAATCAGATGCCAATGCTTCAGCACTAACCTTGTATTATTCACAAGTTATACTTATGAGTGATTTTCTGAAATTTTCGATGGGAAAATGGCGGCCGACATAGCACTCGAATACGTGGAGCTCTATGGTGCCAGTTACTGAAAACGGGCAAAAATTGTCCCCTTTTCCTATTGAAAGTTTCAAAAATCACTTATAACTTTTTAATAACATAACGTTTAGTGCTGAAACTTTGGCATCTGGTTCGGACCTTTAGCGTATACATTTGGTAGGAAGAATAAGCTGTTCGGTGATGCATAGTTTAATTTTGCCGTGAGAAAAACACTACATTTTTCGGGGGGACACCCTGTATTTGCGGTTAACCGAGACATTAGAAGAGATGACATATGACAATTGTGTTAAAAGTATTTTCGCGTTCTTGCCGTGATCCCCCTGAGTTAGTAATGACTCCAGCGAAATCGACGACACCTGTCGGCTATAAAAAAAGCTGTGGCGGCTGGTTAGCTCGCCAGTATTTTCGAGCGCGTCCGATATTCCCAGCGCCTGGCGGTCTAAAGACGAAACCGTGAAAGTAGGTTCAAAATCACGCGCTGAAAATCGCTTATACCTGACTCCACAAACTGCACCTCGCTTTGAGCTATAGATGTATGCTCAGTATTGCGCACACGCTCTGTCCTGCCAAAGCTGATATGTGACGTTCCACGAAGAGCTCAGATTTGACTTCACCCACTTTTGTTGAGCTGAGCTGGGAGGCGCTCCGTCGGCAGTGAATGCCAACTCGAAAGCTTTCGCGGGGATTAGCTGCCAACCCGCAAACGTCCCAGTGGATGGCAGCAACAGTTTCGCAAAACTCGAAATGGCACACACACACAGAGTGGAGCTTAAAGTCGAGTCGCATGCTCCCACTATAAAAAAAAAAGAAAGAAAAAGAAGTCGACTTTTCGTGCCTTTTACCAATGCAAACACTGGTTCAAAACGAAGGCAAAGCGAACCCATGGAGCTCAGGTGCTTCGTCGTATAAAGGGGCGTCAGTATTTACAGAAGTGAGCCTCCCTCTTCGTTTTCTCGCCCTCTCTCTCTCTCTCTGCCTTCGTCTCGGATTCGTTTTATTCAATTAGAAGAACACAATGCCCGCTCCTTTCACAGGACTCTCGTTTGAGCGTTTCCCCTTTATTTATTCTCTTTTATTTTCGAGCGGTCGCCGCCGCACGACGCATAGCGAGCGATCTCCACTGGAGCACTCTTGGGAGGTCTTTGTCACGCGGCCATTCTTCCAATTCTCGCCCACTTTTGTGCGCAGTGTTGTCCGCGAGAGGGGGGTCCGACCCCCCACCACCCCGTCGCGTTACCTCTCATTTCCTCTCGCCATTGTCGAACGCCGCGGATTGAGAGCGTCAGAGGCGTTCGAGCGAATTCGAAAAGAGTATTGGAGCCAACACAAGTCCCCCTTGCCCGCCCCCCAAACCCACCCTCCGAAAGGCCAACTTTAGGGCCTATGGTCCCCTCGCGCGACCGGAGCAAGAGGCTTCACGCAAGCGGTCTCAATCGGGTACCCGGGGCCCTTTTGAAAAGAAAGTTGGAAAGTCAATGAGCGGGATAAGCAGATTGTTGCCGGGGTGGCCCACTGGTCCTCTCTCCTTTCCTTAATCCTAATCCGGACGTCGCCGTTGTCGCTCTGAGTGGAGATTAGCCGGCGACCGCCACCTCCGTGGCGGCGTGGCGCCACCTGGAACGTTTGTCCCACGTTTTTGGGGTTTGTTCGGTTGGAGAGGGCTGCTGTTTCGTTCCCGGGCCCTCTCGAAGGATGATGGTGAGTGTGTGTATGTGTGTGTGTGAGGGGGAAAGTAGGAAGGGGGGGGGGGGGTCGTTGATATTCGAAACCGCGTTTATCGAGTGCAGAATCGTGCTGCGCGTGGAAAGCGGAAGGCGGTGGCGGGCATCGTGAACGTTGAACAACCGGGCATATTGTTCCGAGATTTGCCGGGTCGCTTGTGGCTGCAAAACGAAAAGCGAGAGAGACAAAAATAAAAATAAGTGCAGTCATTGCGGTGGTGGTTCCTCCCGCTGCTCTTCAATTTGCTCTCCCGTGTGAGACAGTGTTGCCTCTGAATCGGGGACAGCGTCAATATGCTGGTGAAAAAAATAAAAAATAATAAGTAAGGCGCTTCTGTTTACATTTCAGAAGTGTTTGGGGACGAAAGGGTTTGAGCATCCATCTTCAGCAGAAAACGTTTGGCGCATTGGTTTGGGCTTCACGTTCAGCGGTTATGCGACCTTAAATAGAATGTCGCCATAGTTGACTCGTCGTCTCAACCCCGAAGGCGGATCGGAGCCACGGATCGCTCTACTCCTGTATACGTGGTGGTGCCACCGAATAAGCTACGCGTTGTCGCCGTGCGTATCTCGAAAAAAACCTCCCCGGGGAATTTTCTGTCAAAGTTGTGGCTGAAACAGACCGCGACAGAGCGCGACAATATATCTCCATCGTCACCTATAACGTCGCATTATACAAATTTAAAGGTCGCCTTTCTGCTGCGAGTGCTCCGTGCGGCTCTAGGCAACAGAATCGTGGACTATACATCGCCATCGCGGTAATAAACTTGAAATGTATATACAGATAGCAAGTGAAGGAGACGAGAAAAAGAGAAGCGTATTGAGGGAGTGATCGCCTGTGCAACGAAACTCCGCCCTCGCTTCAGAGCAGTCTACCGGGGAGCCGTGGAACACTCGGAATTTTCCGTATAATCCCTTTTGTTTTTCGCCCGTCATACTTTTCTTTGGGGAGCATTTGAAAAAAAAAAAAAATTTCTCAATGTTATAAACGACAATTTTTCAGTATATCGTACGTTCCTTTGGTTTCACAAATACTGCAAAACCTTCGCTCTAGTGAAATGCCGTTCTTGGGCCACCTCATAGATGGCGCCAGTTTACCAGAGTGCTCTCTCGTCATAAGAGATCGCAAAACTCGGTCGTAAGCAGTCGCAGGTGTGTGAACCTGCAGCAGTTTCGACGAACTCAACGTATACCTTTAAGGTATTTTCTCTTCCCTTTCTCGAATGCCAAGCCCTAGCCCGATCCCACCAGCTCCCTCCCAGATAACGTCAGTCAATTGAGTGCTCAGGTGTAACTTTCTGTATAAAACATCTATTCATTTGTCTTCGTTCGAAAAGAACAAAACCTTTGATAACTATTTTTCGTTCAGAAGCTAACATATTATACCTCATTCGTTGGGCGCAGTACCCCCTGTACGCATCATTCAAGTAGTTTTATTCGACAACAAATGCGTGCTGCCTGCTTCGCTGGTTATGGCCGATTCACACGCCGGACTGATCCGCGGTAGGATTGATCACGTAACGACATGTCCGCGGTTCGTCCGTCTCTCAAGCGCACCCACACGAGGGAGACGACGAGCCGACGCCAGCGAGGACGGACCTGAACCTGTTCACCACCCTACAGTGCCGCGAAACTCCAACATAGCACTGTGGCACATTTGTCTAAAAGAGAAATCGACGTCTGCTACCGCGATAAAGAATCGCACATCGCTGGTATACGTGCGGTGCGAGACAGAACACAGTGATAGGCTTCGCGCGAAACGCCACTAGCTTTACAAACCCAAGGAATGACAGTGACACAGAAAGACATGGTCCTGCTCGAGAAGGCATCGGCGTAGAAGCGATAAAGTCTTGGGCTCGCGGAGGGGGCGTTTGGAGATGCCTTCACACACTCTCCCGCTCGTGCACTATACCTAAGTGCACCACAGACCCACAGCCACAAAAAAGAAAAAAAAATCTTGCTCTGTGAAAGGCTGATTGGACGCGCAAAAATTATCGCGGCGTGCTCAACGAGTCTTGACAGAAGCTTCTTGTCACGAACCAGGAGTGGTACCGGAACCTGCGTCGCATCAGCCGGGCTAAGGTTCTGCAGTTTCTTTCACGCGTGGAACCAAGAATCGCGCGACAAAATGAGCCAGCGATTGCACAAAACACAACGAGGCGACATTTTTATTTTATTCGTTCAAAAACAAGAAAGTCTACAAGAAAGCATTATACTGTTGCCAGACTAAACGCTTTTTAAGTCAATCACCCGCCAAACATCCGCGAGTGAAAAGGCGCTCGACTTTATCGGTCCGCGCGTCTGCGGACGAGACGCGGATCGCAGGAATCGGTGACGTGACGTGTCACGTGGTACACGGTCCACGTACGAAGATCGCAATTCGGTCCGTGGAATGAATCGGCTATTACGAACTGAGCGACGGAGGTGTAAAGGGCGATTCACACACTTGCGTTAAGTCCGACCGAGTGCCAGGGTTGCTATATGGCAACCGGGCTTTGGCGGATGGGTGTGAAGAAACTTCACTGACGTGTTACTTGCTAGCAACCGGCACACGTATGTGAGCTCCGATCGATACGCAGCAAAAGTAGATTGAGAAATATTGAACAAAACCAAAATTTGAAGCACTTTCTTTTTTTTTCTTTTTTTTTTTTTTACGTTGAGTGGTGTAATCTTTTCGAATACTACGAAGCACTGAACAACCAAGACATCAGAATATTTATCAGAGGTGAATTGATGAATACGGCTGCAAACTTCGAATCGGGCGGAGGCTACCGACAGGTAGATTGCTTTTTAATTTTACGCTTTGAAAATGGTTTGCATTGACGTCGCGTCAGCTGCCAATGTGGAGGTTTTGCTGCTGAGAGCGTTCCTTCTGTCGCGTACATTTCGCACCAACGAATTTGTTCTTACGGTATTGGCAATTTTCATCGCGTGTTTTTAGAGCGCAGCTCTTTGGCGCTCGTTCCCGTGTTTCGCGGCGTCGCCGTCGCCGTCTGCGTCGCCGTCGGTGTAATTGCGCACGTTGCATTATGAAACGTCACAGACCTATACACCAATTCAATTCCCCGCTAAATTTAGCGAAGAAACTGAACTGGTGTGTAGGTCTGTGACGTCCCATGATGCAACACTGCGCATTCAGCGTCCCTGCTAAATTTAGCGCTAAAACTGACGTCACATAACCTCAACACCAATTCAGTTTCCCCACTAAATTTAGCGGGGAATTGAATTGGTGTTAAAGTCGCGTGACGTCAATTTTTCTGCTAAGTCTAGCGGAGAAACTGAATTTGTCCATATGTGACGTGAGACGAAGTTATGTGACGTCATTTTCGCCGCTAAATATAGCGGGCAAACTGAATTGACGTTGAGGTCACGTGGCGTCAAATTTTCAGCTAAATATAAAGGGGAAACTGTGGGAGGTTATGGAAAAAAAGAAGGAGGAGGGGAGAGGAGGAGGAGGGGAGGGTCTTCCGAACCCTCGCCTCATCGTCGTCCTCTCCCCTCCTCTTCCTCTGTACCCTCCCCTCCTCCTTCTCCGTATACTCACCCCTCCTCCTCCTGCGTACCCTCCCGACACGGTACATTTATCACAAAATCAACATACCTCAAGAACTGCGCTCTAATTTCACGTTTTTATATACATATATTTTTTTAACCAACTCTCACGGCTTCGATTTTAGACCGCCAGGCGCTGTGAACATCTGATTCGCTCGAGAAGGCTGGCGAGCGAACCTGCCGCCACAGCTTTCTGTTATAGCCGCTAGGTGCCATCGATTTCGCTGGAGTCGCCAATAAGATGGGCTACAAGAGGGGTTGCGGCGATGGCTCACTTCTTCCAGCGGCCGAGACTGGTCCTAAGCTTCATGCCTCTCGTCCCACTATCAGCTATCCCCAGTGTTGGCGGTAACGCGTTACAAGTAACGGCGTTTCCTGTAGCGCGTTACAACTTTGGCGTCGTTGCTGTCCCAACTCGAGAAGAAATTTTAGGAACAAAGTCACTTCCTGCATTGACCATATTTTAACACGGGCACCAAGTATCTATGTGGAATCAGCTGCGATTCAGAAAAATTTAGCCGATCACTATGGGGTCTCGACTAACACACACAGTGGCGTTCAACTCCAAATGCGAGAGTTCAAGACAAGCACAAATTAATGATATTGTTGGTTTCGACAAGACAGGTACTTCTGATGACTGGCAGGCCTTTTTAGGTACAGTTAACAATGCTGACCTATACTCAAGTTTTGTGCAAGTTTTTCGCTCGTTTACAGTAGCTGTCAGTCGAAATGTTACTTTGAAAAAGCGCAGACCTTATCAGAAATGGCTGAACAGTAATAGTCTTAAGATGACTGAAGAGAAAGAGGTCCTGTGGAGTCGGTGTCGGCGATCTCCGAACAACAGAGATTTACAAAATGAATTCAGGCAATTAATAAATAAAGTAAGCGCTGTCATTCGTTTTGCAAAGCGACAGTTTTACAATTCAAAATTTCAAGAATGCAGGTTTTGATCAATCAAAACATGGTCACTGATTAATTAATTCTGAGGCACTGGTTTTGAAAATTTTATTGATCACACTTTCCAACGAAATTTGGGGTCACTTACCTCAACATTGGCGGACGACTTTAACAACTTCTTCGCTAAATACTCTGGCGTGCCAAGAACAACTATTGTAAAATCATGCACACTAAATAATGCTATTTTGACGTCAGCTTTCCTTCCTTGCTTAGACGACAAGGATCTGCACTCCCTTTTATTTAGTTTCAAACCTAGCAAATCTCCCGATGTTGATAATATTCGAGCGTAATATCTTCAGAGAAATTTCACATTTATTAAGAATGTCCCGCTTGCTATACTACACGGCTTCATTACGTCTGGCAGCATACCTGATGAGCTCAAGGTTGCTATGCTACGGCAGGTTTTCAAAGGAGGAGAGCGATCTAATGTTGTAAGTTATCATCTTATTTCGATTCTACCTATTTTAGGACAAATTCTTGAGAAACGCCTCTTTCTGATGATAAGCAGTTTTTTTAGATAAGGTCAAAATCGTTTTATCTACCCAGTACGGATTAATTACTGTGAAAGGCACGCCACCGGCCCCTGATGATTTATCTGATTACATATAATCAACATTCGAAGGTAATATGTTTTCATGTGTTCTTTTTCTTGGTGTGTCCAAGGATTTCGACACTGTCAGCCATCAGTTGCTCCTAGCAAAATTATATCACCTTGGTTTTCGCGACCCTTTTTATTCCTTACTGAAAAACTTTCTATCTAAAAGGTAAAAGCTTTTCCTAATTGGAAACTTTAAAAGTTCTCCGCCTTCTTTAATGGCGAGAGTGCCTCAGGGATCTGTTCTTTCTCCTATACTTTTCTATATTTTTGTGAACGACATGGCCCAGTTTATCAACGGGTATAAAATTTACCAATATGCCAATAATACTCTCCTTGTGTCACGTCATGTTAAGTTTTCTTATTCACTCCACACACACTAGAAACAATCGCCACTCATATAATGGAATTGGTTCGCTGACAACCTCCAAGCACATAATCCGATCCTAAAACAAAGCTGGTCTGTTTTCATAACCCCCTTAAAAACACAAGGCTCACGTAAAGTTTATTCTTCACCCTACCAGTTGTGCTCAACGCAACTGTGTATCCATCTCTGTCGATCACGTGAAATACTTAGGTGTACATTTTGATTTTTATGTCAGGGAACACACATATATCATATATTTGTAGCGAATTACGAACTGTGTCTTGTATGCTTCATAACACTTAAGTATTACGGTGTTTGGCAACTGCTCGGGTCGCTAGAAGTTCAAAGTTAATTCATTATTGAAAGGATTCCTGGCAAGCGTTGCATATGATTCTAATTTCTCCAGCAATATCGATATTTTGCAGTCTTCAATCACCTAATCTGCGTTCGTTTTTATTCAAACGGTAGTGCTCCTTAGCTTTAGGAAATATTATTTTCAAGCACCATTTCAGTCCCTCTGAATACTTCGTCACGCTTCGCGCTTTTGTAGTTCCGATTTGTTCGACCAGATATGGTAAATTCCCTCCGGTTACTCCGTTCCGTGTTTTGTCAACGCCCTCCCTGACACTTTCATTGACATTACATCACTGAAACAACCAAACATAAGTGTACATACTTTCATTTCATTTAGCGTCTCTGCTCTCTCTACACGTTTCAAACTTGAACTGTAATTAGGTTAATTTTAACTTAGTCTCGCATTACTTTTTCCCCTCCTTCTTCGTGTTCGCTTAACGTTTTTCGTATTTTTTTTGTCGTTTTTATAATTCGACTTTTGTCTTATATTTATGGATGACGGTAACGTGTTTTCGTATTTTTTCATAGGCGTCATCAAACAGGCCCTCTGCTGGCTTTGATATACCCGTATTTACTATTTGAATTGCCATCTGTGTGAAAACAATCTTGTTGTTGTTGTTGTTGTTGTTTTGTTTTGTTATTATTGTTGTTGTTGTTTTGCTTTGTATATTGCAGCAGCACTGCGAGGGAGCAGGTTTGACCTCAGCAGAAGCAGATCCACGTCAATGTGCTTTTTCACAAAGCGAAATGCTTCATTTCGATATGTCTTCCTTTCATGTCGACTATCGTAAGGGGACCTAATGAAATCTGTGAACGACTGCCATTGATAAAACTGGACACAAGCAACTTAGAGTGTAAAGACATCGAGCAGAGGATTGGAATGAAAGCTGCAACACAACTTTCCTGCCGTTGCAGATCTCGTCTTATGGGTTTTAACAGCAGAGAATACGGACGAGATGAAAGATGAAGAAATATTATATGTACTAACTGAGATTAAAAAAATATAGATATACAGCCCGTCTAAAGTGTTCCAATTGAAATCCCCCTCCACCCCCCCCCCTGAAAAAAACAAACAGAAAGAGAGAAACATGCATCGTAATTAAACACCTGATACTGCGGTGCGGAAATATTAAGAAACTTTCACGTCGAAGAAAAATACAACAGTAGGAGAAGGTCTCAATGGAGAAGGTCTCAAATTATTTTAGATGCGTCAAAAATATCAAGACATTCTTCTACTATTGTATTTTTCATCATCTTGTACGTTTCCTATTGTTTCAGCATCAAAGTCTCAGGTGCTGTCACGATTAATTAACACCAGCTCGCCTGTAGACCCTCTATTATTTTGTTAAGAAACATGCGTTACCACAAGGCGTTAGAACAGCAAGAAAGGGGGGGGGGGGCATTTTTTTTCTTAATGGGGGCACGTCCGCACACCTCTTTCCCCTCCCCCTTTCCACCGCCCCTTTACCTCCCAAGAACGTCTGACCCGCTACCCTTAGCATTTTAAGGTTAAATAGCCTTGTAGTAAAGCCAACTTGCACAACTACCCTTTTGCCGATTCGGGTGCACATGTATATGTTTAAGCACTGCTACAGAAAATACAGCGTGTCTTCCAAGAAAGTGTACACACCAGAATGGCCCGCAAAAGTCAGAAACTTGATGAATCAAGGTGCAACTTTTATCACATACGTATTTTACTGGTCCAATTAAGATACTAAAATTCCAATAAACTATTACCAATAAATCTAAAATGATAATTCAAAACCTTTTCAATGGTGAAGCGGCAGCTTTCGGAGGGAGATCGAACGGCGGCCATGTTTGCCCAGCTTATTCAGACGTGGCACCACCAGTGCCGGCACGGCAAGCGCCGGTTAAGTGCAGGAATTGGGGGCGCTTGCCGTCAACAATGCCGGCGAAAATACGCCTCTCGTGTCTCTTGAGACTAACCAAACTTCTAAAGCACATGCAGAAAGCAAGAAACAATTGTTAATAAGGGTAAGTAATTTGTAAAGCAGCATTTAGGGCGTCTTTATTTATCACTATCTATGGCGTGACGCTCGCCGTGCTGCGAACGCGAGCTGAGAATTGTATCACCTGCTTGCGTTTTCGCGGATATCGGAAACACGAACCGAAACACGCGCGTGAAAGAGAGTTTTAATCGAAGTCCTCCATCATGAGTTCACTGCGCGTTCTGCCGCCATTCGTGGCGCCATCTCTGAATAAGCTGGGCAAGCATGGCCGTCGTTCGATCTCCTTCCGACAGCTGCCGCTCCACCATTGGAAAAGTCAGTTTTTTTTTTTCATTATCATTTTAGTTCTATTGGGAGGAGAGAATAGAAATATTAGTTGATATGCTAGGTCGCAGATTTTTACGGGCCATTTCAATATATAACTTCGGTTTTTTTTTTCTTCTTTTTTTCAGGGGGGGGGGGGGGGGGCATGCTTGACAACAAAAAAGGGAGAACTTTGAATATGCTCACAGAAAGTTAACATCATTGTAAAAAAAAAGAATGCAGTAACAATTTTATATATATTATTACATGAAAATAAATTAAAGTGATACCAATCGATATAACATGTATAGACCTAGGAGCACATAGTATTTAATAACCAAAAGGTATAATGAACCCTAGAGTACCGCTCCAGATATGTCATCAGAACGTCAAAGATGCGATGTTCAATATTTTCTTATTTCTGGCATAAAATATGCCAAAGCAATTTACTTCAAAGCAAAAAATAAGTCACGCGTCATACATTTACATAAACATTACACTGTGTGTTTTCCTCTTTTACATATTTATAACAACCGTCAGAACGGGGTACAAAAACCAAGCGGCCCTAAACGCAACATTTCACCATGTTCCACTTTAACCTTTTTGTTGAGAAAACTAATTTTTATAAAAAGTATTTAAAAGAGGTTTTGTTCGTGTCGGAAATTGGGCTATAATATATAATTTTTTAGGCAAATCGAAATAAACACCCGACACGCGTGTTCGATTTCATATGAAACCACCCTATTATTAATATTATTATTATTTGAAGGTGTTTGCCACTGTATTGTATTGACAAAGCTTTCAATGTTAGGTTTCCGTGGTTCTTTTTTACGGCTGCTGGAGAACTTTCTGCGAGATAGGCGTCAGTGTGTCTCGGTTGGAGAGTTTCAAAGCAACTTTTCTCTTATCAAGGCTGGTGTCCCACGGGGCTCAATTTTAAGTCTGCTTTAGTTTAATACTTATGTTAATGATCTACGTAGAGTTGTGACAATTTCTTTATTTCAGTATGTCGATGATATTGTTCTGTTAACCAGTGCGTCGAACTATTCTGAAGCCATCTCTGCTCTACAATCCGCAGCTATTAAGCTATGGACTGGTTTGCTGCTAATTTAATTTTAATTCATTCTTCTAAAACTCAACTTATTTGTTTTGACAGCACTCAAACAAAATTCCCTAACTTATTCTTTATTGTTGCATATGACAGATTATTTGCCTTGTAATTGTGTACCTGTTAATTATACATATGCAAACTAACTCGGCGGGTTTTTTTTTTTTTTTTTTTTGTTGTTGACAGTGATTTTGCGTGGAACTGTCATCATTCGAATGTTTGTAAGAAACTTCGTGCAGTATGTTGTATGTTGTATAATATCCGATATGTAATGCCTTTTTCAGTCCCAAAAGTTGCTGTTTATGCTCTTGTACATAGTGTGCTTCGGTATGGTATAACTGTATACGGCCATTGTGCTCTTCGTTGACAAGATATAATTAACTGCCTTTTTCTGTTCTTTGTTAAAAAAACATTTTCCTACGACCTACGTCTAGAGAAGGATGCCAATGTATTTAAAATACTAGGTTTTCCTAACTTTAGCTCGCTTTTGATAGAAACTATTGTTCACGTGCACTATTGAGCTAGCCAATTTAAAACCCCGTACATTCCGTCGAGTTATCTCAGACCCGAAGACCCTTGGTACACCTCGATGCTGAACAAAATTTGGAAAACGAATTCCTAAGTGTTACGTACCAGCAATCTTCAACAAACTTCCTTTTGCAGTTCAAAATGTAAAAACAAAATACAAGCTTAAAAAGCCTTAGGAAGTATTAGTTTCTAATATTGTTTAAGCAATGTTATGTTTTGTTTGTGTGTCTCATTTTGCTGACTATATCTCCGCGGTTTTTGTCTCGCTGACTGCCAGGCGCTTCCAGACAAGCCCGATGTGGCTTTGGCAGGCCCGATTCTGTACCTTTCTTCTTCGTAAGTAATAAATTATTATTATTAATATATTATTGTATTATTATTATTATTATTATTATTATTATTATTATTATTATTATTATTATTATTATTATTATTATTATTTAGTTGTTCATGTGAAACGTAAGAAAAAGATTTAGTTTCGCTTGATTAATATGTTTTGTTTAATTATACACATCCTATCAAAGTGAATTCTAACAATAGGCTGGTAATAATTCATTCTTACATTTTAGTACGCACTGCTTCCCATCCCAATAGTGCGTTGTCACTTAATTTTTGCAGCAAACATTTCGTGAATATTTTGTTCTTAGCATTTCTGCGATCTGGTATTCCCCACTCCAAATAGCAATGTCTGTTGTCTCTAGGACAACAACGAAAATAAATAAATTAACTGAGCTCACCTCTACCAGGTAATGGAGAATTTCGTAACTTGCCAACTATATTAGAAGGTATTTCGCTTTTTTGCATTTGTGTTGCCTGTATTCACGAACTGTTGGAACTTACTAGGTGTGAGGTGGGTCCAGAAACTCAGATAATGCAACCAACGCAACACGTACACCAAACATTTATATAGAAGTTTTGTTTCTTCGAGATTTAAGTAATATTTAGCATGTGTGTCGAAGTGTAAAGAAAAGGATTAACATTTGGAAGGGATAGACAAAAAATAAAACATTTCATCTACCCCTTGCAGCAGAAGCCATGATTCAAATTTTGTGTAGACCAGAGGTTGAAGAATTAGGCGTGAGAGAGAAAGTTGGGTCTGAAGCAGAAAGCGGAGTGTTTACTGATTGATTGAATAGGTGATTAAGGGTTTTAGGTGCAAAACACGGTAAAGCCATCTTGCACCATAAAATCTAAAACGTTTAAACGTGTCTTGAAAAAAGTTCATATCAAAGTCTAGAGGTGTCTAATAGGAATAGCTTATTACATCACAAAACGTTTAGATTAAAAAAAAATGAATAGTCCTGGAGTAAAACTACGTGGCTAAAAGCTGCTTCATCTTACCAACTCAATATAACAAGTGAAATTTCGCTTGCTACCCAGTAAACTAACGTTTAGAGAATTTCTACCATAGTGAGACGCCTGTGGGATTGATGTAATGACAGACTCTAAGTGCAAGCCCTTCTGGTGTCTAAAAAACCTTGACGAAGGCCCGGTGTTGAAATGTTTGACTCTTGAGTTGCGCCTACCACTTTGACTACAAACCCTACTGCACAATCTGTTTATATATATATATATATATATATATATATATATATATATATATATAGGCAAAAGTAATGTGCGCAGACACAGCAGCCGTAGGATGATAAAAATAAAATTCTAATTTAATGGCGAAAAAAGTCACGCAAGAAAAAAGGGTGAAGTGCCGAAAAAAAGTTGTATTAGTTTACGGGAATAATGAAGACTAGGCACAAGAACGCTAATTACGCGGGAAACAAATTTTAAAAAAAGGACGGAGTAAAAGTTAAAACACAAGAACTTACAACAATAAATTGTTAAATGAAAAATAAAATAAAAAATTAAAAATAAAAAAAATGAATAAAAATAAGAAAGGGGCCTGACGTCCGTGACGTTTCGACAGTGGCACTGCCTTCTTCGGGACTACGTCAGGGGTTGCCTACAACCAACCCCTGACGTATTTCTATGATTTTCATATTGGGATATTTCTATTCGTTCCCATATAATGTAACATCTTCGCTTTGTTGCTGGCTTCCCATTATATTCGTATACTATTTATGATTAAAAACGTTTACACTTACTTAATACAACAAAGACATAAGCAATAAATAGACGTTTCAGAACCTATGCGTATAGGTAGGGTTGTTCGTTTTCGGGTTTTATATTTTTTTCAATTCGGGAGGTAAAAATCGGGTGCTATTTTTCAAGCTCATAATCGGGGAGAAATCGGTTTTTTTTGTGGACACATTCCAAAATTCGGGTTTTTTCGGGTTAAATTTACAAATGTACTCAATAATACATTCGTTTTTTTTTTTTTTTTTTTTTTTTTGTCGGAGCGTAATACGAATTTCTTAACGCTAAAGGTACGTTTATACTCCAACGTAACGTCGACGGGCGCGGCGTAGCGCAGCGCGCACAGATACTGATTGGTCGCAGATATCGAGTTCCTGGTCGCCAGCCAATGAAAGGCGCGCGTTCTGCGCTACGCTGCGTTCACTGCGCTCAACGTCGGAGTATAAACAGCTCTTAACGCGTTAAAATTAGGGGTCTGTTTCATGCTGGCAATCGGGGGGACATCAGGGTTTTACAACTCCGATTGCCGTCGGTCGCTTCAAAGGAAGAACCGCCCGCGGTATCCTCCTCTCCCTCAGGTGTCAACAAAAACCCCGACCGTTCGAGGGACAGTCGTCTTCGATCAGATATTTCGCTATAGAATAAACCTGCTAAGTTTTGCCGATCTATTTACGCGACTGACTGGCTCGGACGTTGTTCGTAAGAAAGGTTGGACGCCAGCGAGATGCCTATGCTACTCGAGAGACCCTGCTGGGCGTCGACACCTCAGCGGTCGAAGGGGGATTGATAGTGCATTTCTCAAGCTGCGTGCAGCGGGGCCGAAGCTACGTGGCGTGCCGAGGCGCTTCCGCCTGCACAGCGGGGGGACGGAAATGTCCCTCCGAAGCCCCAACGCCTATTGTCGCTTTTCCTCAGCCGGCCTTCGTAGAATGTTATGGTGAGTTAGGCGCGCTCGTTGGGCGGTTGGTTGAAAGTCGTCACGTCCACAGTGCTGCACGCAGCTTGCGAAATGAACTATAGGTCACTGTTGTACCGAGGTAGGGTAGCTAGCGTGTGTGCACCGCAAACTCCGTGCGGCGTAAACATAAATAGGTTGGTTATGTGGTTTTGAAATTCGGGGAGAAATCGGGTTTAACCGGATTCTCCTGAAACATGCTCGGGGTGTAAAAATCAGGTAAAATCGGGTTTTACCCGAAAACGAACAACCCTACGTATAGGTTGCGTCAGTATGAACAGACGCGAAAGAAGATGCCACCAAGATAGGTGACGAAAAGATTAATTTTTATATATGTATTTGTTTTGTTAAGCCGAAATAAACAATTTGGTCATGAATTTTCCAGTCTTCTAGAACATTTTTGCATGTACTATTGCACAGTAGTAGGTAAGTGAACGATAAAACTGATAAAAAAATATCGCTCAGCAGTTGTCGATAAAACAAAAAAAAACTGACGAAAAGCTAAATATTCAGAGCCTCAGTGGTGAGAGAACAAATATCCGTATTACAGCCGGCTTATCGTAACTTAGCTAATGTGTTTGAAAATTATTTAATCTGAATGCTGTCGTAAACAATGGCGCGTTGACTCTTCGTCTTCCATGAAGTTTGAATGAAACAACAAAGAGAGTTTCAGACATCTAGCGTTGGTACTGTGCTATACTATTTCCGTGTCTAAGAACATAATTATCAAGACATGTTTCTAGTAATGGCAAAGTGAGCAGAAGCCAGGAGGGGCGATATAGTTATCACAGTGTTTTCGAGGTACCATTCCTCCGTAAAATAGTTCAATACAACCTGTATTTTTTTTATTTGTTTATTTTTAATGCGCATACGCTATGGCACCAGTCCGCAGAAAAATGACTCTCCTGAAGGAGGTTTTGAAAATTGACATGAAGTTCATATCGAGAAGATTCTCTTGTTGTATTATTCATTTAGAGAACATTCAAATAATAAAAACGGCTTTCCAACCTTAGGACGTCAAGTAAAGTTTAGATGAAGCGCGTACATTCCGGTCCTCACTAAAAGGAAAAAAGCCTGCCTGCAAACTATCATAACTAATCACAATATGAAAAATAGGCAATGCTCTGATGCTTCTTATGACACGAAGGAATTAACAGGGCGACAGTCGGAATAAATTTCTATCCTTTTTTAATTCAATAGCATTTTTATTTAATTTCATATTGTCTTAAAGATGCACTGAATATTAGTCATGCCAACTTGCCTTTCTTTTTGATTAAAGAAGGACAGTATAAAAATCGCGACTTTAAACTAATCTACACAAACTTCATAATTTGTGCTGTCCTACAATTAAATCTTTTTGGTAAGAAATTTGAAAACATTAAAATCTATAATACTCGAACATTTAAATAATTTCAAGCTAACGCCAACCAGTCTAAAGCCCCACATGTTATGTGCAAGGTCTCAGACGGGGCAGGCCGCCTGTGACCCTGCACAGACAACTGTGACTACTAAATTGAGAAATAAAATCAAAACAGAGCACCGGCTCGTCCTGGGTCGGTAGGGGCGGAGAGAAAACTGCACTGAAATAAAAATCAAATTGAATTGTGAATTGCTTTTATCTCAAAGAAAAAGACAAGTGGAGATTGAAGTTTTTAGTTCTCGTTTATAATCTTGAGACTGGAATTTTTATTGAAACAAATTTGATACAGCCACATTATGTTTTAGTTTAAATGAGCATGATTTTAAAATTCAAAAGTACGCCGCCAAAACGAATATGTATGCAAGTTCTCTTTGTGTCAAAACCATTGCAGTCTGGGATCGGCAGTCTGAAGAGCAAGCCTGTTGAACACATTATGTTTTTGCACTGTAACCCCCCGCTAAAACGCCCCGGTAAATATGGGGTAACCTTTGAATAAAGAATAGATAAGCCCTAAACCAGCCTGATCACGGCCGACTACTTGCAGTTGCTTTTCGCAGCGTTCTCGGGGATTCGGAAGAACAAAACAAATGCATCGCAGGACCCCAGTTACTTCATAGTAGTGGCGACAAACGATGTTGGTTTTATCTATTTGGTTTGCGCGAATATGATAGTGACTCCCTCGCGTTGACCCCCCACGAGTTCTCGCGCCGCTGGAGCCCAGAACTCGTGTGGGTCAATGGCCATCAGGAGCGCGGGTTGGGGGGCAGGGGGGGGGGGGGCGGTTAAAGGCTGCTTACAGAGGCAAAATGCTAAGTCCGCCTAAGGGGCTGCCACAGAACAGTCAAGGAGCATATCTGTGTTCTTGTCTTCCAAACTGGCACTGAAAAAAAAACCAAAAAACACTCGAGAAAATTTATAGAATAATTTTCAAGGGAACGCCAGTATCAGAATAAAATTATTCAAAGTTGTGTAGAAGTGATCGCACTGGCGATTTCTCCCTTTGTGTATTTTTCAGCCATACATGTCACCTCTTATGTGAAGTGCCCTTGAAGCAATAAGAAACTGATGACTAACTTGTTATATTTATACAGGGAGAAACAAGAACCGTGTTTTTCGGCCCGGGCAAATAAACTATGCATCGCAGAAAGCTTTACTCAAATCAAATAGGTTATTTTCCCATTCAACAAATAATGGGGGAGTCCGAAGGAAAAAGCTGATAAATCAGCTTGACATGGTCCTTAGCCAACCTACAAAGAGTCAGTGGCGGCGGCAATAGAAAAATATACACTAAAGAGATAGGAAGTAAATGAGTTAGTGAAGATACAGAAGGGCGTGTCACATGGGCGTACCAACCGGGGGGGGGGGGGCGCTCGCCCCCCCTCCCAGTTCTCAGAGTGGGAGGCAAGGCACGTGTTTTGCGCCCCCCCCCCCCCCCTGAGACAGCCGCCACTGTGCAGGGCAAACACTGGCCGGCGGCGCCCAAGAGATACCAAGGGCACCGCCCCCCGGCCCAGGGGGGGGGGGGAGGGTCTGGTTTGCCTCCCCCCACTCAAAGACAAGTTGGTACGCTACTGGCGTGTCAGGAGCAATGGGTAGAAGTATTCAGCAACATTGAGAAACTGGCTCTGTGAGCATGTGACGCTGTCGGTTCTCTGAGTCCACGTCCACCTAAGCATAATATTGTTGAAACAAGGAATGACACTGTCGGAACATGTAGCATCTATTTCAGTGAAAAAAACTTCTCAGCAAGAAAGACAACACAATCTTCTTTCTTTTTTTTTTATGAATTGGGTATTGCAGTCGTTCACAGTGTCATTTTTTGTTTTGACGATGGTAGGCTTTGTTGGACGTCTGCTCATGGAAAAATTGCGTTTTTCATCAAGTATCCTTTGATCCAGGTGACGTCATGTTCTAAACTTTCGCTTTTTATCCGAACCACTAGCGTCCCATTTTCACGAAGTTTCAGCTTTCTGCGATGCTTAGTTTATTCACCCGAGCCAACAAAACAGGGTTCTCGTTTCTCGGGAACCCTGTTCCCGAGAAACGGAGACAGGGTTCCCGAGAAACGAGACAACACAGATAACACGCAGGTGCCGCCTACCCCAGCACCAGCGTTGTTGTCTGATGATCCGTGTTGCCAAGCCTCCCTCTCCTATCGTTGCCTCTGTCGTTGCCCTCCTCGTCGTCGTGTTGTCTGATGATCAGTGTTGCCATCCCTCTTAGCTAGTTTCGGTTTGTCCGTAGACGCCAGAAACCAAACTTTGAGCCTTGATATTTGCAAAACACAGGAAATGTCGAGAAAAAATATCTTGTAATTCAGGGAACTGACTGAGCTGAAAATAGTCGTCATCCCAAAGTTGAAAATATTGACCAGAAATGACCTCTAAAGAAAAGCTGCAGCACTTTTCGAGGTATCTGAGTTAGGAGCGGACTTCTATAGCTTTCTGTCCCGTGAATTCAGTTATTGCACTTATTTTGGGAAGAAATAAACGTAACCAGCTTTTAATTACGAAAAATACGTGCAGCGATTGCCGCCAGACATGCGGCCATCTTTGCCGACTGTTATTTGTCCAGAGCGTTGTGACGTCATTGACGGCACTCCTGAGCCAGCTTAGTAGCGAGCACGGGTCATCTGGCCCCGCGTATGACGTCACTTTTGCTAGTTTTTCTCTCCGCTCTCGCGCTTTCTTACCGCGGGCGTGCCGCAATGGGCGGGTCTACATCGCAGTTTTAATTGGCTATTACGACGCTCCTACTAATAGAACCGAAAGAAAACTCTGTATTACAAATTTTACTGTTTGTTCAAAGTCAGTGACTTCTTTAGCTTCCCTTTAAGAAACAGTATACACCCTCTTAAAACTTCCTCACTTCGACTTTCCAGCGGTGCACTCGGAGAGCCAACCCCTTGCGATCTATACACCTTTATAGCGCTTATCACTCATTCACAAAATGCCGAATCACGGGGCTGTGACGGATGCGTGCCTTCGGATATTCGGCCAAGGTGATTATGCTCAGAACACGTTCCACATCCCAGCTCACGAAGATGGTAGCCTGCAGAAGGTGATTATTGGAATGGTCTATAGAGGTTGTCCGGCGAACGACGAGGCTAAAATGAATCCAATGAAACTTAAAATATTAATTCTATGAGGTGACATTTAGTGTGCCAAAGAAACATTGAAATAAGGTTTCAGATTGTCTTTGTCTTCGAAGACTGTCACCTCCTTCGTCAACCCGGGATTCGGACTACGCAGAAGGATGACCGCATCAGGCTATGTTTGAAGCAAGAATGGATGCGAGGTGTGCGCACGTGGGCACGTTCTTGTCTCTAATACTAAAAAAATCAGTGATTCGATAATACTTCACGTTGACCTTATTTGCACCTCAGCCACCATCTAATAGTCACACATATTTAATTTGTGAAGTTTTGAACTTTATTAAAACATATTTGTGTCGAGGACACTAGACAAAAAGATTCTGATTGTTTTCGTAGACCGCTTCACGCCCTGACTGGAAGCTACTTTTCTAACCAACATTACTGCATCTACTGTGGATGAAGCTGATATTACGGGATAGGTCGCATGGTAGGGCTATCCTTCCTTCATCAATTCAGATTGTAGCCGGCAATTTGAGACAAAAGTGTTCAGCGACCTTACGTGTCTTCTTGGAAGCACTCGAATACACACCACATCACTCACTTAGAAGCTAATAAGGTGACACTCCTCAGGATCACACTCTGAGCCCACCAGGCAACTCAGTGAACTGAACAGATCTCGAAACTGAACAATTTTCAAAATTAAACAACTTTCAAAAGTACTCTTTGGTATTCGGTGCGCATTAAAAGACCTGAGCCGCTAATCAGCGGGGCTGGTATCTGGCACAAACTTCCATCTCACTGACCAGTTTGTACAAGTAATACGCTCTCAGCCATCGACATCGCGAGTTATGAAGCTCGTCTACGAAACGCAATTCAAGTCCTACAACCAGCTAAACCATGAGCAACGTCACCTAAAGGCCAATTCATAAAAACAAAAACACTTATAACTGTTTGCAAAGGTATTTGTCAGGGACATAAACCCAGAAAATGATTCGGTCCTCATTACGACGCGCCCTAAAAAGTGATTCGTCGAGACACGAATATATTTACCTTGGACATTTATGTTGACTCGTATTTATTCGTCCGTCCATTCACCAGTGGTGACATATACGAAGAAAGGTTCAGGTCTTCTCTGCTAGATACTAGTGACTAGTCTCCTGCTCTCCTTGTCAATCTTGTTTTTTCTTTATTGTTTGTCTTAATATAAGTCACAAAGCAACAACAAAAATTATAGCGTCCGCAGCGCCGGCGGCTTACGCCTGCTCAGTAGCCGCCCTGTCGCTACAAAAGCAAACGACTTTTCGAATAACAAAACGGCGTGCGCGTTTTTAGTGCTATAATAGTCAGTGCATGATATCTTTTTCGTTCCCAATAAAACATATTAACTGAAAGCAAAACGAATAAAACCGACGGTTCCTCGAGTAATTTCAGCTACACATCCTCTGCTTTTGGCGCGACCGGACGGCTGATGAGCTGCCATATAAGCCATCGGGGCCGCTGCCGCCATCCGTCGGTTATTGCAACAGTCGGAGGGTGCGCGGTTAGCAAACGGGCGCTGTATAGTAGAGAACATCTGTTATTTTCTTACATGTTTCCATCGAAGCCGTGATATTGCAAGAGAACGCAATAACGGCATCTAAAGGGCATGGCTCTCAAAATAAAGACTGCTAAGTTCTTGAACACGCAACAGTTGGCACTATCTCATTTTACAAAAAAAAAAAAGAAAGCAAAAATTGAACGGAAGTTTAGCGTCATCACTTGAGTAAAATCAAGATAGAACTACCAAAGAATCAAAAAGAATGCAACAAGTAAAACCCTTTACTTGAAGAGCACACTGCGATCAAGACTAAAATTGTGTGGAAAACTAAAGAACAGAAATGAATTTCTCCGTTTTTCAGTGTATTCAGGGACTCGTACTTGTCTTGGTGGTAAATGTATCGGGATCATGTCGGAAAGAACTTTTTTCCCAACGTCTAGGGAGGGAACCAGACGCATGGAGGGTAAGTGATATTAGCAATATAAATTTTTTTTCGTAACTATGGCATTTATGATGTTATGCGTTTTACACAACATATATGGTGAACGTGCCGATGATAAATTTCTGAGTTTTCAGAAATTATCTCTTTTTTTTTGTTTTGCTTAGAAACCGGGGCAAGCCTCCAATTTCTCATAAAGCACAATTTAACCAGTCAACAGAATTCTTCTATTCCGGCATGCAGGTTGGGCGTGGAAATAATGTAAAGCAATCGTAAAATTAATCTTAATTTTAGTATACTCCTTGAAAGGCAAAGCAAACCCCTATTTTTTTTAACTTGCTTCTGCGTTCAGTCAAATTAAAATACTGGTATTCAAAATATTTCAAAACTGAAGTTAAGGAACATTAAATAGAAAAAATATATATTAAAGTCACTGTGTTTTAAAGCATATTCATGCTGACATAATGTGGAACACCTCCTTAGCATCAAAAGTAAAACGCAGCATTATTACACATAAAAACAATCAGCTACTTGCTTTTGAAAGCCATAATTAGTTTAATGTCTTAGCACAACTAACACACTACTTCTTAAAATGTTTTTGTTGTTCTACATTAGAGTACTAAACGTAAGGGTACAAAAGCAGAAAGATTCTCTTATATTTGAATGGAACTTCAAAATTGAGTCATTAAATGGAAACATATAACACAAAACAGATTTTTATATTTAGCAGGGTCATTGCAGAGTTTTAATAGATTGTGCCGATGCCCCCGATAACGATACCCGATACTCCGCCGCTGCCTTTGAGCAAGCATCATGTCGTCATCGGGTGTCGTCACCGGGGGTGTTGAAACGATCTACAAAAATTTTATTAATACGGCCGTATTTTTTTTTTTTTTTTCAGATACTCGGAAATTTGACGCAACAGTTCTTTTTGGCGTATTATTCAAAGAATTCTGATGTAGGATCTAAAGAAAGGTGCTTACATACGATTAGTCGTGATTACACGCATATGAAGCCATGGACGACCAGTTTAGTTTATGGCCACACTTTGGACAACAAAACTTTGTACGTAAACGTCAACCCTTTTTGTCAACATTGTATCACGATAGATAACCAAAACTTTTAATGTAATATAATGGATAATTAAAACCCTCAAGTTCACTAAAGGGCGGTAGTAATCTAAAGAATAACACGTGGAAGACATTCAAGACTGCTTATGTGTAGGAATGCGAAAGCATCCCTACACGCACCGCATTCCTACAAGCAGCGCGCCACGTTTTCCTTTTGCACACGGCGCTCCAGCGGTGACATCACGCTCCTCCACTGCGCAGGCGCGGCGCCCCCGACGGCTTTACGGCTTCCGTGATAAAGTATCTGCGTTGCGGCAGTTTGATACTTTAGACCCATGTTACGGATAAAAAAACAGGACGCGGGATGGCCAAAAAAACATGCTTTTCGTGTAAGGCTCGGCAGTTTGATACTTTAGACCCATGTTACAGATAAAAAAACAGGACGTGGGATGGCCAAAAAAACATGCTTTTCGTGTAAGACTCGTCAAATTATGAGGCGCTGGAGAAATGCAGCCTTCTACGTTAAGTCCTTATTTCGAACTCTATTTGTTCGCCTTCCGCCCATTGAAAAGCATGCGGGAAAGGCCTTAGAACGCACCTGGTATCGCTGCGCCGCAGCGTTCTTCCGCATCATAAAGTTCGTCTGCGTTCCTCGCCGTCACCATGGCAACGAACGCCGAATGAATGAAAGCACGCACGGTACCGCCGCGTGAAGCCAGCAAGAGCTGACGCCATTTTACGAACGCCGTCTGCTAGCCAAAGCCGAACGCGGTATGTCAGATCAACCGCCTCCGCCGGTGCTCGATCGCCGTGCGGAATGTGGTGCTCAATTTCGATCAGAATGTGGGCAAAAATGCCAATAGTCTATTTTTGCCCACATTCTGATGTGGGTAAGCCATGGTGATCGAAATTGAGCACGCGGAACAGGATATTAGTTTGTCCTTAGCAGACTGCGTTTCTGTTTTTTGGCTGAAATAGTCTTTCACCTCTTCAGTCGCGCGACGAGTTACGGCAATCACAGTCAAAGATGTGTTTTGTTGGGAAGTACAGTACACAGGGAAGGCATTTTTTTTATTGTAGCTACTAGTAGCGCAATGAATTACATACTGTGAATAGATTGTTGTAAATTTCATTGGTGTACGGTTTAAAAGAATAAGTGGATCTTTGGAAATGTATCTCAGAGATGCGGTTCACTAAGAAAAACAGTACATGAGAGTGGTTCAGCATGTCCAAAAAAAAAAAAGCATTTTTAATAAATGTTATTGTTTCTTTTTTAATTTCAGACTGAATGGCATAGTAGATGTCAGCGTAACTAAAACGAATCTGTCTTTTGTTTTCGATGATGCTTTTTATACAACATACAAACAAGAAGGTAAGTAATAAGATAGGAACCTTAATCTGTTCACAACAGAAACATGAACAATGAGCGGCAAATGCAAATTAATGTATACATGGCCACTGAGGGGGCAAGAACGGCAGGAATGTTTTTTTTTTTTTTTTTTTTTTTTACATCTGCCGCTTCCAGCGCGAGCTTACCTATGATAACACGTCGGCGCCTTGTGAGCTTCCAGTGTGCAAGTGCAACGAAAGCACGACAAAGGTCAGCGAGGAGGTGCTTGAGGCTAGGCATTCAAAATGACGGCAAGCTCTTCTTGTCCAGTCGAGGTGCAAACCAAGGCAGCACTCCAAAGGAACGCCGAGCTCGGCCCTAGTTGAGTAATCCTAGGGGCCTAAATTAAAATGTATGGTTTAGTGTTCCTTGAAATCACACCCCTCTCCCCCCCCCCCCCCCCAAAAAAAAAAATGTAACTTATTAGTTTTAAGTGCACGATGTATTTTGTCTTAAAATACAACAGTAAAATGCAAACAGGTCAACAAATGTACCAATAGTGCTTAAAATTAGTATGGGGTGGAATTGGATGACAAGAAACGTGCGCATTTTCGGAGATGTGAGGCATACCATTACTGAAAGGTTTGACTGTTAGGGTACTTAAAGGCATTTTATATGCAATATAGGCATCGGAGAATACAACGAAGTGAGTATTTATTCAAAATTCAATCAATTTAAAAATACGATAAGCATTTATTATTCAAGTGCCTAATGTAAGTGCAGGGCAGCTGCTAGTATTTCTAGTATGTTGTGGATGCCGCAAATAAACTTTTAAAAGTAGACTTAAAATTGCGCTCTTGACACCCGTATTTGCGTTTATAGGTTGTGGCATTGCTACAGAAGAATCTGCACGACCAGGAAGCCTTAATATTATAAAGTGGTGCTAACCTTTCAAACTGTAGTACACAAGGACAACGGACAATCAAAGACACATGAAAGAAATAATGCGTGGAAAATTGGTGATCAAGATAAGCGCTCGCACCCAAGTCTCCTCTAAAAATGGTTTGGAAATATTAAAAAAAAAAGAAATATTGTCAGAATTCAAAATTCTTTTGAGGCACGCAGTGCCCGACGTGTACATAAACTATTTGACCAAGCACTGTTTTATAAAGGTAATATAAAGGTAAAGATTCCGCATCTCTCCTTATCGAATTACTTTTAACTGAGTCCGATGAACTGGCTTATATTAAAGTTTGGCATATCAAATGTATTAGTTACGCGTATATTTCTTTCTCAAAAGCAAAAAATTTAGCATTCGTATAACTACACCAATCCACCGTATCGTTGACCATTGATTAATTTATCAAAACAATACTGTTTTTTATCATTTTTCAGAAAAAAAGTGGGAATACATAGACAAATTCGACACAAGCGAAATAATTTACACAAATTTTGTCACCTGTATGGTTATCTACTCAGAGTTACTTGGTAAGTAGAAAACGTCATCGGAATTTGACACAATGCGGTCTCTCTAACAAATTGACGAATTACCTTAAAATTACCAGTGTGTATGCCTAAAAAAAAGTCCCGCGAACACGTCTTTTTATGTAGTTTGCTTTTTATAACGCACATCTATATATTTCCATGTGCATGGCGGAGAAGGAACAGTTATCAGTACTTCTATAATATTCGAGTTTACTCTTACTTCGAGCGTAAAAGATAGACGACAACATGACCTAGCCGAATCAGTCTCGCAATAGCTCACTGTTGAACGCCTATGTCGAATATTCGAGATACCGAGTGCACTAGGTAAGGAGCCGAGTGCGGTCTTGCCAATTCAATCAGACACTCCCGACGATGATACACTCGCGCAAGCCAGCTGTCACGCCGACGCTCCTACGCTCGCTGCTGCTTTCTTGGCGGCGCTCGTTTTTTTCTTTTGTTTCTGGCACAAGTTCGCCGATTAATCCTTTATTTTCAGTTTTACGCTCGTCCATTGTTTTCCATCCGCGACAATATTGAGCGGTTTTTTGTCGTGTGATATGTAAAGTGTACGACAGACGCGTGCTGTGATGCTACTCAGCTCAAGAAGTATTTATTTATTTATTTATTTATTTATACATACCATCAATGCCTCGGGGGTGTACTCATTTTTTTAGGTCGAATCACTCAGATGGCGGCATCAATTGTCTTAAAATGACACTGCAACAGTTTTTTGAAATCGCATTTTTTAAGAAACAGTTCAAACTACGAATTCTAAGTATCTTGAAATCCCAAAATCGCAATCACACCTGGTCATTTTTATTATTAAAATCGAGACATACATCAGGTTACGCACTTTTTTTAGATATATCTCAGATAAAGGGGCGTGGCATTATATTTGATTATATTTTAATAGAAGAAAGGCCACGCATAATGTTATCTTTGCTCCCAACAATTATTTTTATTTTGCTACTACTACATGCTGTATATAGGTTTTGGTGGCACTTGCCTTGCAGCAGGATGTTAATTTGTATTTTTATTATGTCAAGTTTGTAATTAGATGTTCAATCGTTTTCATGAAAATATAACTTTTGTGAGTCTAATCTGCGCCAAGAAAATAAATTTTAAGCTATGTTGCTTTATTATTTTGTGTTATATTCTTATTGTTGATAAAAAAATATCGTCGGTGACGAAGAAGTTTGAAATATTAGGAATCAATCTATTATTATGTTCCCAAATGTGCTTTCTTTTTTTTTAGATATAAGAGTATGCAAGCTATGAAACGCCTACTTTCATTTTTCTAGGATACCAAGTGTGGGTTACGGGAAAGAACCCCACCGGAAACAGCGGTCTCCCATACCTTTGCACGTTTCTTTACGAAGCCTGCGCTGGACGAAAAAAACAATGGGCTTACGATTGGGCTATATGCCCTAAAATTAAAAATGATTAGCAACTGAAAAAGCCACCAAGATAAAGCCATTAGTCATGAAATTAATGTGTCGGCCTTCTTTTGAACTTGCTTCCTACCTCTATGTCACGCTGAATTAAATTTCATATTAACTACCATTGGTAAAAAGCAATACAAAATAAGTTTATGCTTATTTGAACTGATTTCTCGAAGGGTAGTTGCCATGCACTTGAAACGTGCTTTTTTATTTCATAAAAGTACAAAATTATTATAAATAATATTGTACTTTTATGAAACAAAATGTACACTAATGTATATTTTAGTAAGCTTTCAGAATATAAAGTATGCTTTTAAATGGGCACTGCAGGGGAAAAAAAGATTTTTTTTTAAAGCGCATAGATGGGATACGCACTTTTTTAAATAATGTTGCACAAAAAAAAATACGAGCAATATTTGCGCAGTTCCGTCCGTCCGTCCGTCCGTCCAATGACGTCACGTGCAAACCTTGTTTAACAGTTCAGTTTTCTTATGAAATCCGATGTTCTCAACACTAGCCAGAACGGATGTCCAAATTGTGAAGTTGTGCAGTATATATAGCAGTCTCGCGAGGATATGTGGCAGCCTAATAAAATTTTAGAGCGCGCATGACTGATAAAGCATGGAGTTGTAGAGTGAGGGTCCCCAAACAAGTGCACGTAAAACCGAATATATCATTAGCCTCCCGAGACAGTATTTTACGAAGCTTCGAGCTCGTGCAAGCCGATGTCTAAATGTGATTTATATTAGAAATATATTGTCTGTCCTTCGCGCTATTTATTTGTAACCACGAACATCATTGCATGCATCTCTATGTATTTCGTTTTGCAGTAAGGCGTTGTGTGTAGGATTATTTAGAAGAATACCATTTATTAACTCCCTTTTTGCACATTTCGTGTATTGGCCTTCAGATCTACTATGTGAGCACACAGTCCTTTTTGGTTTACCCCGCAACCCGGTGTTTTACACTGCGAATTAGCGAAGAAGAAAAAACACGTTTTTGAAGAGACTCAGCAGCTTGCGTTTTCGAGTATCGTCCTCCCGTGTCGGTCTCAAGCCGTTATATGAACTTCATAGAGTCAAATTTATCGATGACAATAAAAATGTATTTAATTACTGACTGAAGACTTGACAGTATAAATAAATCGCCGATCACCTTAAAGATATAAATCATACGTAAATGCATTCCCAAATTATCTCAAATATGCCCTGCAAATCCTTTTCGGCGTTTTTATCTTCGATGGGCACGTCTACACCCTAAGAAATGCCTGCGCCTCGGCTTAGCTGCAAAACACTCGAAGAGCCAATCTCTATGATCTACGAAAGATGCTCAGCGAATGACGAGGCGGAACATTTGTTTAGACCTAAAAATGAAGTCTGTGCTGTGGCATTACGCAATGCAAGCATGGCGCGACGCATTGCGTGATGCCACAGCGCAGACTTCATTTTTAGGTCTAAACGTATGTTCCGCCTCATAATTCGCAGAGCTGATTTCATAGATCGCAGTGACTGGCTCTTCGAGGGCTTTGCGGGTAAGTAGACGCGCAGGCATTTCTTAGAGTGTATAAGTGATTTGGGTGAGCCTTAGAGAAACTTCTAATTTCGAAGTTGCTTTAAAGAACTATGTGTTTCTGACACATATTTAACTTCTCAACCATAAAGAAGTTTGTTATTGCCTCTTTTATGTGATGAACAACAATTTTATGTGGCTGAGGGCGGGACAAAAAGAAAGTACACAAGGGCGCTTGGCGGAACTGTGACAATTACGCACGCAGACCGCCAGAAAGTGAGCAGTTAAGTAGCTGCAATGTTGAGTAGAATATGAAATACTACCTTGTTCTATTTAATAAAAAAAACGACCAATTAGCAAGGGTGATGTTTATTTACAAATTGAATTGATCGGCATTTTGTCAAAAACAAAGTTCAAACGCCAAACTTTGCCAAAAATATTCACTTGGGTACGCACTATTTTTTGGCTAGAGTCGATCTGAGTAAGAAGGTTCGCACAGATTCGGGTGAACAACTTTGATCACTCTTTTCTGCATGATTATTCACCTGCATCACGGTGCTGCTTGTACACACTGTTGGTCAGGATAACAAGCATTGTGATTGACGCTGGTGTTTCGATAAAATGTAACCTTCAAGGGCTAGTCATAAAACATGCGCCACATTTTAAAAATAATATTGCTTTTAGCTCAGTTGCGTCGTCATCATATATATTGTAAAAAAGTATTTCCTAAACTAGATTTTATAATATATATGGCGAGGAGTTGCCCATTTCATGATTATATGCACCGTAAGCAATTCCTAAGTTCAGGAGCACAACTAGCATTCAACTTTAAATACTGCGACGCAAAGTTCTACAAGTCACGGGTATTTTAGGCGGCCTACCAGACTGCTTACCTTCCGATTGAGGTAAAATATACGCGACTGAGGTAAACAAATAGATGTTAAGTCGTATAAACACGCCATTTTGTATGTTAATCTAGCTTTTCTTTTACTGTTCCTTTTAAATTAAATAACGCGATGTGTTATTTTTGGTACTTGAAAATAAAAATGGATTGTACAAGTGATAAGAATCTATAAAGTTTCCCGTTTAAGGGTTGAAATAGTGCAAAACAACGCCGAAAATATATTCTCAATTTAGCGGTTCAAACCGGTTGGAACCGGTTCGAAAGGTTATTTTTGCTCCTCGGAACTGAACCGGAACTGAACCGAAAGCCGTGAACTCGAACCTAACCGATAAAAATATCGGGTCGATATTCTGCCTCCTTCTGATTGGCGGTGACATTAGAAGCGCCACTAAGAACGGCAACTATGAATGTCCGCGTGCTCGCAGCCCGGTGCCGGCAATACCAGCTGAATCGACCGTTTGCGGAGAACGAGCTTGACATCATCGCTGTTCAGGAAACAAAAGTCGAGAGCCAAGAGCGGACGGACCGCACGGTGCAGCCTTTTCGAACTCTTTTTAACATACCTGTTTCGCACGCCGATGGAACTTCGGGCGGCTGTTGTTTGTTTGTTCGCCCGTCATTAGGTGTGGCGGAGACGGCTATGTTTGCGTGTGCTTTCGGCCGTTTTGTTGTTTGCGATTGTCCATTTTCTGACGTCGAATGGCGTGACATTTGTGTTTACACGCCGACTCGCGAGTGCGAGCGCAAAGCTTTCTTCGAGACTATTAACGAGTACCTTAACTATGAGAGGGCTGTCATTTTGCTCGGCGATTTTAATTGTGTTAGTGCGCCTGATGATCGCTCGAATCAGGAACGCGTTCACGAGCACAGCGCAATCTTTTTAAACGACATTGTCGCAGAAAGTTTATTGGAGGATGTCGCATATGTTTCCTCAAAAAGCAGCGTTCCTTTCACCCATTTTCAAGGCCAGAGCCACGCTCGACTAGCCAGAGCATACATATCTCTGGATTTAGTTCCTCTGTGCTCTCATTACTCGGTTCAGACTGTGTCTTTCAGTGATCCCTCTCTATGTTTACTCTTGGGAGCAAAGTCGAAATGCCTGGGTGGAGCTGGTCATTATAGAAGTTGAACAGTGGTCTCGTGAAGGATTAAGTTTTAAATCTTAAGTAGATGCTCTATTTAGGAAGCTGTACGAGGATGCGCAGACCAGGGGGGGGGGGGGGGGGGGGGTTTGAAGGGGGAACTTAAATGACTGCTATTGAAAAGAGCACTATTCTTAGTAATCAGACGAAGCAGAAAGGGAAGAAGCTGCGCCGCTAGCTGTACATCCTTCTGATCGAAGAAAGCACGATGCCATGCAAGTTTGTCGACGAAATAAGGAATGTTAAAAGTCAACTGGAAGTCATCGACTGCGAAAGGTACCGCGGGGCTGTTGTGTGGACGCTATCTGAAAGGTTGTGGTTAAGCGAAAATCCGACGAAACGGGCACTTAGTGATAGAAAACGGCAGGCGCAGAAAAACGAGATTAAAGAAATACGATATAATAACATGATAACTCGCGATAAATGTATAATTTAGAGGGTATTTGTTGGAGCATTTTCGTGATCTCTTTGCGCGTAGCGCTCCTTCTGACGACAGCTTTAATGATAATTTTTTGTCCTTGATGCTCAATCTGCTAGATGACGTTCGTGAAAAATTAGAAGCGCCGATTACAGCTTGCGAGATTGAGACGGCCATCGATAAGCTAACTGCTGGCAAAACGACCGGCCCGGACGGCCACTTCGGCGAATTTTATGAGGTGTTTAAAAAGGAGGCAGCTGACGCTTTGTGTCAGGCGATGACGGAGGCGTATTGCAAGCGTGTGTTGTCGTCGATCTTTTTGAGGACACACACTGTCCTCATTCGAAGGTTGACGACCCCGTAGAGCTTTTGTCAGTCAACTCTTACAGGCCAATAAGTCTGACAAATGTTGACAATAAGATTTTTATGAAAGACCTGGCTAGGCGCTTAGAGAATGTCATAACTATAAAAAAAAAAAAAAAACTCCGTCTCATCCTACGATGGACTAAGGGCCGAAGCCACGGGCCACTAGGGGTCCAATCACGTTCCACGATAAACTATGACATCAATGCCTGTATGTCAGGGCTTTCTTTGCAATGCGAAATTGATGAGTCACTCAGTGCTATTCGATATGAACCACCGTCCGCCCACCCCCCTCAGTGGTCGAGACGCGGGCACGGATTGTTGCATCGAAGAGAAATTTCTAAGTGGCTCGTGATTGGATCTGGCGGTTCGTAGCTTTGCCTTTAGTCCATCGTAGGGTAAGACGGAATATAGTCTTGTCGGACCACATCAGACATGCGGTACTAAAGGGCGCACTATTTTAACGAATATTCATGTTGAAAGAAGCACTCTAGAATGTTGCGATGCTCTCGATTGCCGTGTGGTTATGTTGCAGTGGGACCTGGAGAAGGCGTTCGACAGGGTGTTGCATAAGGTACTTTTTCGTATTTTGGAGCACGCGAATATCGGGTCTGTGATCTTAGATGGTTTAAAAATGGCGTACGCCAATTGTACGACGTTCATTATTGTAAATAAGAAAGCTTGTGAAATTGTACCTGTCCTTTCGTCTGTAAGGCAAGGCTGTACACTGTCCCCCTCGCTGTTTGCGATGTACTTAGAGCCCTTTTGTTTAAAACTGATTCACAGTGAAAGCATTCTTGGCTTTAGGTTGGAGTCTTGCGAAATAAAAGTTCTTTCTTACGCGGACGACGTTGCGGTTTTTCGTGTCGATCAAGAGAGCGTGCGTGAGGAGGTCCGTTGTTCTTCGTTTTGTAAGAATACGGGGGGTGTTATAAACTGGGAGAAATGCGCCGGTTTCTGGCGCGGAAACTGGGACTCCAATTAAGAGGTCAGTTGGCAGTCTTGCCCGCAAAGTATCTTAGTGTGCCGCTCGAGCACTACTGGGACTGCACGCAACTGTGGAGTGAAGAGAAGGAAGGGGTGAAGGACATAGCGGAGGGTTGGAAGGGTAGGGACTCGTCTATTTTTGTGCGCGTTACAGTTTGTAATTTATTTTTGATCGAGAAGACTTGGTATATGTTGCAAGTGCTGTCAATGTCGCGCCTTAACGTGCAGAGGCTGCATAGAGTATTCGAGGTTTTTATTTGGAGTTCGTGCTGGGAGCGTTCTGCTCGCACAAACTTGTTCCGATCTGTTCGCAATGGTGATCTGGGATTGTCCCATTTGTTTAGGCGACAAATAATGTCTCTTTTTTGTGTTTTTTTGTGACCAGCAAGATTTCTTTTTGCGTGTAGTCATGCAGGTGCGACTGCGAAATGCACTACCTGAGTATGTAGTGTCCACCGGTGACGGTTACTGTGCCAGTATTCAAGGTTTCCTCTGTGAAGTGGTACTTTCTGTTCGTTTTCTAGCGGTACGCTTTTCTAAGGAGTATCTTAGTTCCGTGCTTTGAAAACGACTGTATAAAGATCTAGCAGACGTTTTGTTGCCCATACCTCTTTACAGGTCATTGTACTGGTGGGGCCCAGGGCAGGATGTACAGAGCGACACTGTTAGCGCGAACAAGCGATCGCCGGGTTTTCCAGTTTTTCTCTTTGAAACCAAAAGATTTCATCCAAGTTATTATAGCTACGGAAAGAGCTCATTTAGTTCTATAATGTAAGCGATAAAAGTTTGTACTCGCTAATACTATTTAGAAGTAAAATGCGAAAATGCGCAGATGTCGTGTTCGCGCTAACAGTGTCGCGATGTGTACTTAAAAGGGTAAAGAGTATGCCAGTCATACCATCGACGAAAACGTTTTTTCTTTAAACTGCACTGCGGCGCGCTCCCGGTTAAACCGTGGCTCGAAGCGAAAGGTATTTTTGTACCATGGTCTGTAAATTGTTGTCTTTGTAAGGTTCCCGAGTCTATAAAGCATGTGTTCATCGATTGTTGGGACGCTGTGTTTCTCTGGGATGTTCTTCAGCGCACGCTGAAAAAGACATGCCTCTTACTGCGTATGGAATTCGTTTCTTGCCTCTAAAAAACGAAGGTGGCATCCCATACGATGTGGTTATGATCCTCGGCCTCCACAGCCTGTGGAGAACTAGGACGGGTGTACATAACGCGGATGTAAATGTGCGCTCTGCGAGACATATTATTTCATTGAGAACGTTGTCTATATTCGAGAGGTATTCCGCGCGCTGCCAGAACCGCCTGAATGGTGGCGAATACTGGACGATTTGGTCTCGTTGAAACGCTTTTAAACGTACTCGCGGCAGCTGCGCTGGGCTGATGTGTCTTAACATTTTGTGGGTGCGTGGATGTGGTTGCGTCCCTTGTGTTGCCTATGTCAAAGAGAGGCAATAAAGAATAAAAAATAAACTTTCGTGGTTTAGGATTCTTTTTCTAGCTTTCGAGCAGTACGGTCGCAAGAATCATCAGCTCTGTCGGAGCGGCTACAGCGGTCCTCGATGGCCGTGGAACTTATGTGTTTGGTGCTTCATCGTCATCTACTGAAGACTACAAGGTAGCTTTGCCTTCGATGCCATCCGGGGAAACCTTTATGAACTCGGTCATTTTTCACTGCGACCTGAAGGGACGGCCCTACCGCATCGAAGATTTCCGCCAGGAACTGAAGCGGACCTCCGCCTTACCTGACATCGTCTCACTGGGCGCGTTCCAGATGAATCATGTGTGGTTGGCGACACTGCGCACACCGGAAGCAAAAGAACGGCTCCTGAACTACAAGGAGATTAAGGTGAAAGGCCTTCGTTGCCTCGTCATTGATCCTGTTTCGACCGAGTTCCGTCTACGCTTCCACTGGGTGCCATTCCACGTAGCGGACGACGCGGTTCGGAAGATTTTCGAGCCGTACGGGAAAGAGAGTGAAGTTGGACGCGGGAAGTGGCGCGTCAGCGGTTTTGAAGGCATTGAATCTACTACCCGATTCGTACGCATGACCTTGAAGAAGAACACCACGCCCGACGGGATGCCCCATCAACTTCGTCTTCAAGGTGCGAACACCCTCATCGTCATCCCGGGAAGAGCGCCGGTCTGCTTGCGGTGCAAGCGCTCCGGGCACATTAGGCGCGACTGTCGCGTGCCGAAGTGCTCGGAGTGCTCCCGTTTCGGGAGCACTCCGAGCATGAGAAAGAAGAATGCGTACGCACGTACGCTGGTGTCACCAGCGGAGCTGTGACGGACGAGCCGTCCCAGTTCATCATGGAGGCGGAGGACGCCGAACTTGCGGCGGGTGCTCTCAAAAGTGACTTCCCACCGGCCGGGCATCGAGCAACCAAAGCAACCTCCCGGAGCTGACGACAACGGCGGCAAGGAGACTGCAGCAAACGCCCCGATGAGGGAAGGTGCGGCGCCCTCACCCGGGGCGACGTCGCCTGAGGCCAGTGCGGCTCTCTGCCGACCTCCTGCCGACCGAGAAAGACCACGAAGGCGTCGTCGACAGCATGGATGAGAACACGGACTCCTCCAAGCGTGAGGTCGACGAAACGACTCCGACCGACACGACCCCGAACCCGAACGCGTGGTGGGCAGCGAGCAAGCGAGGCAAGTACAAGCAAGTACCGGGCGCCCCCTCGGACGAGAGGCGAAGCCACGACAACCAGTAAGGCGGCAACGACTGGCCTATGAATTCATGTGCGATTTTCAAGGCAAGTGTACCATCATAGCCCTTCATAAATTGTACACTCGACCCGGCTATCACGGTTGCATCGTTAAATGTTCGAGGTTTCAACATGCAATACCAAGTACAACGTTTGTTGGAAAGTCAGAAACCCGATTTCTTAGCGATGCAGGAAACTAAGATGGACGAGGAAGAGCAGGTGGCGAACGCATTAAAGCCTTTTTTGTTTTCGTATGAAATGTGTGTCACACACGCTGTTGGTGTTTCGGGTGGTTGTTTCTTGTTTGTGAAGAGAACGTTTCCCTTGTCTGCATGAGCTAAGCGTGACCGTCGACATCGAAGGTCGGTTTATTATGTGCGATTTTTTGTTCGTATCAGCTCACTGGCGGCTTATCTGTGTATACACCCCCAGTACGGTGAAAGACCGGGTTTCCTTTTTTTCTGGCTTGCGTCGTTTTGTTGATTGCGACAGAACAGTCGCGTTGTGTGGGGACTTTAATTGCGTCGTTCGGGAGATAGATAGAGCGCCGTCTGGGCAACCCACCGATAGAAGAGCGACGACTTTAGGCGAGCTGCTCGAAGATTTTGAGCTCGTAGACGCAGGGATCGTTAGAAACGAAACACGCGAGATGCGTTTCACCCACTTCCAGGCGTCCTCCCACGCCCGATCAGATATAATCTACATTTCGGCCTCTGTGGTAGCATTGTTAACCAAGTATCGTGTTACACCAGTTTTTTTTTTTTTTCGACCATTGCTTGGTTGCGACAACGATCGGCGACAAAGCATCGCCGAAGGCGAAGTTCAAGTGGAAACTTTGGAAGCTAAGCACCAAGCTGCTCGACGATGAATGTTTTCTTGGGGGTGTAAGCAACATTTTCAAATCGTGTTTTGAAAATCTGGGAGGAGATAGTTTTGAGGCGTGGGAGATCGCGAAGCTGGAAATAAAGATGCTAGCGATAGAGAGGTCGTCTGTTTTGACCTACGAAGCCCGTTGCGTCGAGCAAAGATTAAACGCCGATCTGCAGGCACTTTCTAGAGCGGAGTGTGTAAATCCCGACGTGTGTTTGAAGGATTTAGAAAGCGTTAAGGAGCGGCTAGAACAGCTCGACCAAGAACGTTATCGCGGCGCCGTGGTTCGAGCGCGTGCGGAGAAATACCTACTGGGCGAGCAGCCAACGAAACGGGCCTTAGCGGACGAGAAGCGATATGCGCTACGGAACGAGATAGCTGAAATCGATGTCAACGGCGTTATGAGCACGAGCTCAAGCAGTATTCAGCAGGCGTTTGTTGCGCACTATAAGCGGCTCTTTGAGACGAAAGTTCCGGAAAGGGTGGACCCCTCGTGAGGGAAGCTTCTAGAGTCGCAGCCGCAGTTAGCGGAAGAGGAGACGGAAAACCTGTCCTACCCATCACTATTCAGGAGGTCGAACGGGCGATAAACGACCTGCCAACCTCGAAAACGCCGGGACCGGATGGAATATGTGCCGAGTTGTTCAAAAAGTTCAAGGGCGTACTGGCCAGTGTGTTGTTGAAACTTTTTAGCGAAGCGTATGAACGGAAAGTGTTACCACCGTCTTATACGCGCACGTATACTGTTCTCATCCCGAAGAGTGACGATGTCGCGAAACTACGTCAAGTCACGGGTTACTGCCCGATCACCCTTTGTCATTTTGATTACGAAGTGTTCGCAAAAATGTTAGCGCGGCGATTTTAGAGTTTTGCTTGTAAGCTTATGGGTGAACACCAGACATGTGGGATCCAAGGCAGAACTATCATGCGCGCAGCGTGTTAGAAGCGTGTGATGGGGGCATGGGCCAAGTAGCCATGCTCCAAATAGATCTAGATAAGGCGTTCGATCGTGTTAAGCATGACGTCCTTTTTGATGTTTTAAAACGTGTAAACGTGGGTGAGGTCATTTTGAAAGGTGCCAAAATGGCCTACGAAGAATGCACCACAAGGCTCGTCGTAAACAAAGAAGTGACCGAGCAGATTCATGTGCGAACGTCCGTAAGGCAAGGATGCCCTATGTCGCCGCTTTTATTTAATTTGTATTTGGAACTTTTTTGCCTTAGTGTTTTGAACAGTAAGGATTGTCGGGGCTTTCGACTGGAAAATGCCGAGATAAAAGTTATGTGTTACGCAGACGATATTGCAGTGTTTTCCCGTGATAAGTGAAGTGTCAGTGCCGCGGTTGTTTTGGCGAAATCTTTTTGTGACGCTACCGGTGCAGCTATTAACTGGAACAAGTGTCGCGGTTTTTTACAAGCCATACATTGTGCCCGTGTTAATGTTCAGAAGTTTAATCGTGCTTTTTCTGTGTTCATCTGGGGATGTAATTGGGAACGCATGAGGCGAGACAATCTCTTTCACAGGGTACGTCACGGCGGGCTTGGGCTGTCCCATTTTTTTGTCAAACAACTCGTGTCACGTTTCTTTTTTTTTTGCAAGAGCAAGAGCACCCCTTCATCCGCACGTTCATCCAAACAAAACTGTCGCCTCATTTGCTATCGTTTCTTGTTTCCTCTTATGGCGGCGAGCCAACAAGACTCGTGGGTTTTCAAAAGGAGGTCGTTGATACTGTATTGTTTTTGTCTGCTCGTTTTTCTTTTGATTATTTGTCTTTAGTGAGCAAGAAAACGTTCGCGCGCGATTTGATAGTCAGTTTGTTCCCGACGCCGATCTATTGAACTGTATTTTGTCATGGCGGCCAAGATGTGCTGAGCCGAGTTAAGCGTATGTGTGTACCACCTTCGGTGAAAACGTTCCTTCTTAAGTTACACACCAATACGTTGCCGGTCAAGGTGTGACTAAGGGAAAAGGGTTTTGATGTGCCGTGGACGGTTGATTGTTTTTTTTATGCAAGCAACCTGAGACTATTGAGCATGTGTTCATTTTTTGCATGGATGCCGTATTTTTCTGGGACGCGCTCCAGCGCACGCTAAAGAAAGAGCTGTGCATCACCCCGTCTGGCATTCGTTTTTTGAAAGTGATGAACGATGACTGCGTGCCATTTGATGTGTTTTAGAGCGCAGCTCTTAGGCGCCCGTTTCCGGCTTGAGCGGCGTCGCCGTCGCCGTCGGCGTCGGCGTAACCAAGGTCATCCCAAGGTCACGTGACCCCCCAAGGTCACCCCAAGGTCACGTGACCCCACAAGGTCACGTGACCCCCCGGGTCACGTGACCTCGGGGAAGGAGGGGGAGGGGGGGGGTCACGTGACCTCGGGGGAGGAGGGGGAGGGGGGGGGTCACGTGACCTGGGGGAGGAGGGGGAGGGAGGGTCACGTGGCCCCCCAGATCACGTGACCCCCCTCCCCCTCCTCCCCCCAGGTCACGTGACCTCGGGGGAAAAGGGGGAGGGGGGTCACGTGACCTGGGGGGAGGAGGGGGCCCCCCTCCCCCCGAGGTCACGTGACCCCCCCCCCCCCCGGAGGAGATTGAAGAATGAGGGGAGGAGGAGGAGGAGGGGTATACGCTCCCCTGATTACCCTTCCTTCCTCCTCCTCAAGAGCTGCGCTCCAATTCGGCGTTACAGGGAGTTGTAAACGGCTTTCACTTTTTTTCTTTTGGGTCTTTGTAGTATTTGGCGCTCACGCATGGCAGTACGGCATGCCGACCCCACTGCCAAAGAAGTTCGCTTCTATTTCTTCTCTCTTTTGAAGCAGGTCGAGAGTGTTTTTTCCACGCGCGAGTCTAAGCCCGAATGGCTAGGACTTTGTAAAGCGCTGTTGGAAATGAGAGCATTTTAACGTGCCCTGCTCAAGTCCTGCAGCGCATTTTTAAATTGAATTGACATGTGTTGTTCGTGTTGCAATAAAGAAAAAAAAAAGCTTTCGTGGTTTAGTCACTAGTGTGTATGGCTCGCAACCTAAGGGTCGTAGGTTCGAATCCCGCCTAAAATTCTTCTAGTTTTTTTATGTAAATGAATTACTTTATTATGAAATCATTTTAGACGTGTGGCGGCCTTTAATTCGCATGACATGTCATGTTTTTTAATCAGTTTCACTTCACGCGTAACGTCACGTTTCAGGTGAGCGTTGTGGGTTGCTTGAAATTCCCGCGCGATGTCATGTGGCTGTGACGTCATGACCCTATCGACCAATCCTGGATTTTAGCGCACGCCACTGACGCCGGTTTTTTCTGTGACATGAGCTCTTTAACACTATCGCGTTAAAAACGATTGGCAGAAACGAGCGAATGCCGGCAGGAAAGAAAGGCGACACGCGGGGTTTGTATCACGCCAACTCTGAAGGATCGAGGTTGCCTGGAGATCGCCAGATTTGTAACGCCGGCAAATGTCAGCAGACAGCAGCCGTTCGCAAAACCCGTTATCGAAACACCGCTGCTCTGCCTGAGGCTTTCCGAGGCCAGACAAGGCTGTGCACGGGGTAAATATTTTTAATGCTGATTAAGAGTTGTGATATCTACTTCTTTCATTACCCATCTACGTCAGTAGATATTTTAAGGCAAGGATTGTAATTTAAAGTACAAATGTAGCAACAAAAGCATTTGAAAAATATTAGTTGTCGAAGCACCCCCGTGTGTGAAAGGTGGGAACGGCCCGACCGTTCTCAAACTCGGCATATTTGCAAGAACGCAGCGTTGACCGGATATTGCATCGTTCCGGCCAGCAAATATATTGGGACATTTTAAAAGGATGGAATCAAATTAATAAGTTTTTTCATTATTTGAAATAAGTCAAGCAATTTTTTGCCCAATAAAATAATTTTTAACTCTAATTAATGAAGTTCTAAAGTATTCTAGTTAGAGCAATGCCTTAAATAATGAAGTTTTACAGCGTCCTCGGAAACATCCATTTCAGTTGTTTTTATCAAGAATCTTCTAACGCGGTTCAATTTCCGGGCTTCGAAAAGAGCACGAGACTTGCAAAAAAAAAAAAAAAAAAAAAAGCATGTGACTGCACGCTCGCGCGCCTTGTACTTTATTAACACTACAAGGCGTGCGGTCCTTACAACGTCCTTGTAGTGCTAATACACCACATGGGCTCGCGTGGCCCTTATGGTGTATTAACGTAACTCGACATAATTAAGCCTACGAAAACAAAAACGAGGCAATGATTATGACGCGAGATACACGACAGCGAGTTGTTGCGCGAGCACGGCCGATGTTATGAGCCGAAGGGCCAATGAAACAGCGAAAAAGGCACAAGATCATGCCGTGTTTTCTACAATTAAGAGGACCGACCGGTGTTTGCCGTCTTTCTGTGCGTGATCCTCCGCTGGTTCATTCTATCGAGCATAGGAAACAGGCCATGACGTTGCGCTTTTTGCGCTGTTTGATTGACTCTTTACACTCTAAAAAAAAGGAGGAAAAAAGTAGCAACGGTGCGTTTTACTCCCTTCTCCTGACTCGCCCTTATGCGGACACGAGAAGAAGGGAGAAACGACACGTTTTTCTCCTTCTCAAGGCAGACGGGAGAAAGGTTCCGCCTTCCCACATCATCTTCTTTCGATTTCATTTTTCGAGCACGTCGCGCGTGTTGTTTAATAAATGTTGTTGAGTTGATTCGGCTTCAGCGGCAGCGAAGGCCAACTGTAATTCCGTCTCCCAGTTCAAACGCGCAGAACATTTCGTTTGCATTGATATTTTTACAATTAATTTGATCATACGAGCAAACGAAGCCTTTAAAAACAGCGAAGTTCCGGAGCAGTGCCAGCAGCGCTACGTACACTGGGTTAATGGGGAATTGTAGTAGACCGTTTCCGCACTCCGCTAAGCACCCGGATAGCGCTCCGTAATCCGCCACAAGACCTTGAACTATGCAGACAAGGCTGGCGGCGCGCATGCGCAGCTGCGGCGTTTTCTTCGGGGATACCGTAGCGGAGGAGAAAAACGATCTACTACAACTCCCTATTATGACCGCCTCCGGATTGCGGAACGACGTGTCGACGTTGATGACGTTATGGAAACCGCGGAAACGGCGTCCAAGACAGGCAGGTTTTGCTGCCGGGTGCCTGGCTGCCTTCTGTGCCGAGTTCGGTTCTGCTTCTAATGCCGAGTGCCAACCGGCAATCAACGTGGTTCTGTATTTCTGCGTGTCAGCAACATAGCAGCAACATCGCGATGGCAGTGTTGTGCGTTGTGAACAGAAGACTGAAATTATCGCCGATATGACCGTGTGTTCACGTATCAGTTCATGGTGTAACAACAAGATGAGATGACGTAAACTGCCGGGCATTGATGCCGCTGGTCGGGCCGTGATGGGGGGGGGGGGGGGGGGGGGAGGGTCGCAGGTTGACATTTTGTTTTACATTAAAGAGTTTTAAGACCGCTTGAGGGATTACGGTGCAATCGATTGACCTGCGGATTGTCATGTTGTAACGCTGGTCTGAGCCGTAGCTCCTATCGTACACTGGCGCCAATGCGACTGCCGTCTGCGATGTCCTGTTGCCTCCAACCCGAGAGCGATTGCGCTCTGGAGAAGTCATTGAACAGTATAGAACAACGACGGAAAGTACTATATTTACAGTTTAAGAGTTTAGCATTAAGAAAGGATAATAGGTAAAATTGACAAAAAGAAAATCTATCCTAGATTTTGCTGTTTAAATATATAACGGTTCCTGGAGAAACTGCCCTCCAAGTGGCGCGCTACGATGAGCGCTAGAAGTTTTCCAGCTCACCACGGCGTAGCTCCGTACACTTAACATCTGCCGCAAGTCGTGGCTTTGACTGCACTCAAGTTGATCGAAAAGCGATTCCATTGCCCGTGAAGCATCTCTTCCAACTGAGTGAATACTCCCTCTACAGCGATTAATTCAAGACAATAATTGCAGCAGCACACGAACAGCACAAATAGAAAACAAATCTACAACAAAAAACTGGCTACGACGTGCCGTGCGAGGGAGCAAACACATGGCTCTGAACAAAACAGTGGAGCGGCTCGTTTTATGGGCTTTATAATAATTATGTCAATAACGTTTACTTTTTACTAAAAGATTCATCTCCTGAGCCATTCAAAATACTCTCAGAGGTATGACATTACCGGAAAAAACAAAATCAACATTCTGGACAGGCTGTACATTCTGGCCGAATGTTCAGCTTGGGGCCCCAGTGCCCGGTAATGCAAATCCCGAAAAGAAGCCGGTATCAGCTTTCACAACCCTAAGACGTCGAAGTTAAAGAAAGCACGGGGAATCAAGCTAAGGATGGGAAAGACGCCGTCACCGTCGGCCGTTGTGTGCCCGAGGAACGGGACTTCGTTTACCCAGTGTACAAAACGCAGACCGATACATATACGTGCTTTCGTACCGTTTCTAAGCGTGTTTGTTTACCTTTATAATTAAGTTAAAACTACCGAAAGCAGTCGGCGGAGGCAATTCTCCTTGCACGACACAAGGTAATCGTGCGAGAGGTCGGTGAAGTGACGGTTTAAGTGTTTCAGGCCCTGAATTGCTGGTTCTTGCATGTTCATGAGCTAGGTGAATATTACACACCGCTTTGCAGGCATTTCAAATGGTATTTATATTAAAGGCCTTTGGCCGGTCGGCTAATTAGCTCGCGACCCCGACTCTGCGCGTGCCACTCTGCATGCGCTGGTTCAAAGATGTTTTAATGTCCATAGGGCCTGAAGGCCATCGAAGTGCTCGTGAAACAGGGGTGTTTTCTATAAATATAGCTTCTTTGTGAATTAATGATATAGTTCGTACACGTATGTGGGCATATTTTATTTTTCAGAAGACGCACAATTCCTGAAAATATGTTTGTATTATAGCAATAAAAACGTCAGAATTGCCCCGAGTTGCATTAATGAGATGTATTTCGCTGCTGAAAATATGCACAGCAATATAGTGCCGTCATTTGGAATGTTAATATTTTTCCTGACATTCTGTCTACATTAAAACCTTGTGTATTCGAAAAATACACAGTTTAGTTAGAATTGTTATTTCCAGGTAAAAATATACACTGCGTCAGGTCCGCCAAATCTTCCTCAGCCTCCAGAACCTCTACAGCTGGACTCTGATAACAGAGGAAAACAAGAGGAACCGCAAGCGTTCGAACGGCTGTCCAGTGGAAGATGCTGCACTAGTTGCAGGAACTGTGGAACCTGTGAAGGGTGACAGTTTGAGTAAAAAAGCTTCCGCTATTTTTGGCTTTAGGACAACTTGATTTAGCTAAAATCTTAATTTTAGACCCTGTAAAAGGTACATATTTGAGAAGGGACTAATAACGGGTTAAACACCCATTCACTTACGTTTGTTGTACATTACTTGACACATATTTTATAATATCCCACAGATACCCCCAGTAGAGTCCATTAAAATATCATCCGAATCCAGCGAGGATCGAATACGACCAATGTAAACGGATATAAATAACATTTTTAAGCAACCCGAGACTCAGCAAATACGAAAAGTGACACCAAGATAAGAGAAGGAAAACGTTCTCCTTCTCTTCTCTTTGTGTAAACTTCGTATTTTCTCAGTCTCGTGTTGCTTCAAGATGTTCAGTATACACCAGCTCACTTGCGCCCTCACGTTCTGTTAGATATAAATAAATGACTGGTATTTTCTTGTGCTCCTTCTGTCTTGACTTCGCCCTTTACTTGGGATGTTTCGATTGTGATTCCGTTTCAATGACTGACTATATTTCTCGAGCAGCATGCACCTTTTCTGCTTTCGTGTTTTTGTTTAGGAGCAAAGATAAAAATAACAACAACAAAAAATATAGTATAATAATTTGTCAAATCATTCAGACCATCAGCAGCATTGATTGAGTGAGATGTAAATCTATCGTGATGTTCCTCCAAGTATGGCTACAATTCTTCCTTTTCATATACACGTTTGCAAGTACGGCCTCAGAGCGTTGCCATATTGCTCGCATTGGGTATGCTTCGGCGCGTCATAATCCGATCACGACGCCATGATCGGAATATGACGCGCCCAAGCACACCGAAAGCGAGCAAGGTGGCGGCTCCCTGAGGCCATACTTGCAAACGTGTATACCAGCTGTGGTTCGTGCGCTACCTTCCCTATCAACCATGCCTGAAATGTTGGTTGAAATTTCGCCTGAAGCTACAGGGCGTGCCTCGATAAAACCCCATATGAAAATTCACACTCCTCACGAAAAACGCACATGCGAAATTTCCTACTCCCCCTTACCTCCCCCTCCGGACCTCCGGCCATGCCTGACACGTGACCGAAGAGGGGGGAGAGAGTGTCTGACACATGACCCAAGAGGGGAGAGATAGGGGCTGCCGAGCGCGCGCCACCCTCTCTTTAGTGTCTCGTTCTCCACGGTCACAAACAACGCCGGCTGCGCTCCATAGTCTTTGCATTAGTTGCTCGTTTTTCGCGGTCACAGACAACGACGGCGGCGCTCCATGGGACAGTTAATGATTTCACATTAAAAGTAAATAGAAATGAGCGTGCCGCCGCTAGCGTCGCCAAAGCCTCCACAAGGCGAGCGGGGCGAGTAAGAAAAAAATTCTGTCCTCGACGTGACGTCACCCCGGTTTGCCGTAAAGGGACGTCACGCATACTTCTCGGGACTAAGAGCGCAAATCTGTCAGCAGCGCCCTGTCAACAGTGCCCTCTCCAGCATTTGGGCCTAGTTCGTTCAAGCCATGGTTGAGAGCGATACAATACAAGGCAGGCTAAAGCCCCTTTAGGGCAGGCGAGCGTAAAATCACATGTTATTTTCGTAATACGAAGGCTTTTTTTCGAAGCCCGTAAAAACAAATTGAACTTAGTTATAATATTCTTTATAAAATCACTGGATGTGATGTTTCTGAGCGTGCTGTACAACTTTATACTTAGAACATGTGATCTAAATATAACGTTTCAAAAGTTCATTAATTAATCTTAATTAATTATTTCATTACGCAAAATACAAAAATAGCCTGACTTACTCTAAGCATTAAACAAACTTATTCATTTGTTTTCGTCTTCCTAAAATGTATCAAAATATTTTAAATCTTGACTAAAGTTAGGTGGAATACGCTGTATATGGCTAATCTTAAGTTTATGTAACTAAAAATATAAAATACGGTCGACTGAAATACGTTTATTTTTAAGCTATTTGTGGCCTTCTGTACGTCAGTACTGCAATGTCGATATTTTTAATTCCGGTCATGCCACTTTTACTTCTGTTTGACTATATTCAAACTGCAATCCTCAAGTAACTAAGCCAAGAAAAATACATGTTCTGAACTCCTGGGTTTCTGCCGCCTCAGCATCACTCTTTGCCTGCTTACGTCGATATTCTAACTAACTTAATAATTTTAAATTTCCTCCACTAGACCCAATCTAGACCCTTTCCTAGGCCCAATCCAGTTAAAATAATTGTTGGACACAAGGTACCAATTACGTAGGTAGAGAAAGTTTAACTGTAATGTTTTCCTGCGCACAGAATGACGCAAAGTGTCCAGGAACGAAACCTAGACAAAAATAATTTTTCTTTATAGTTCTTCTTCAACAAATTTGGTTTATAAATAATATTGGCTCAGCTCTGGTCGCAGGTTTGAGTGTCAGTGCTTTTTCGCGCAGAATACTCGGTATTCCCATCACCGCGATCAAAGTCGAGAATGTTCTGTGAATGCCGAAACTGAAAATCGTTTCTTGCTAGCAACGCAGTTTCCTAGCAAGTTTGCTCTTTCTGGGAACGCGAGTTAGTTTGCTCTTTCTGGGAACGCGAACATGTGCGATGTAATGCTTGTCAATTACTCTTTTTTTTTTTTTTAACTTGACGAAAAGGTTAACGCGTTAAAGTTTTTGTATTGTAACATTCAACTCGGGTCACATAACTCGAAAAGGCTGTTTCCCCGCCATCTACGATTACATTTATTGTTATATTCTTTGCACGTGAATGTGAAGAATATAGCAATCAATGTGATAGCAGATGTCGGGTAAACAGCCTTTCGTATAACAATATATAGAAATATAAAAAAGAACAATAAATAAAAAGTATATATAAGAGTTTAACAATAGATATGAAAAAAGTTTCTCCAACGCTTCATATAAAGGTGCGAAGTACCTTTACATTGAGCGTTGGAGATTTTTTTTTTTTAAGTAGCTAGCGCATATCACAACAGCTTGGGCGGATCTCGACATTGCCTTCTAATAGCACATGCTGAATGTTAAAGTTCTCCGAAAGCGCTTCTTTGTTTGTTCAAGCTTGATACTTCGATCAACATCATAAGCTTGTGAATTTCGAAACGTTGCAGAAGCAAAATTGTGCGAACGGAAGGAAAACAACTATGCATATTTTTTTATTCACCGCCTTCGTAGTCCTTGGTTGCTCATTCGGTAAAATGGAAGAACAAAAATGTTTCCCAAAAGGCATAGAACACCTTCTGCGGCATACACCCAACGCTTGGAAGGTAATTAAATTTTCAAATACTGTTTTTTTTAAACTATATTAAAACCAAATTAGTTACCCTACACTGCTTTATTGAAGCGGTGTCGGGTATTTGTTATGTCAGAGTAGAGAAGTAGAAATACTAAGAACATAGATTGCATGAAGTAAACTTACCGGTCCTTTGGATTATATTTTACCGCACCTTAAGAAAACGAAAGCAATTATGGGAGATCACAAGAGGCGACAGAGCTAAGGGGGTGTATGTTAGACTAGTCCACGATATGATTGATATTGATAATGAATCGTATACTTGGGATGACAAAAATAATTGCAGGATAAAGCTCATCTCAGGTGCGGCAGACCGAGGCACGTCAGAATGGCAGTCAAATAACTCGAGCGGGGAATTCAAGCTGATTAATGTGAACGCACGTAGTCTTGCCATCAAAGTTGGGGATCTCGAGCACTTGCTTATTCACTACAGTTTGGATGTGGTTAAAGTTAATTGGCTGCGCCCTGAAGTAACAGATACTGAACTGCTCCCTCCCTCACCCAAGTACAAAATGATACGCAATGACCGCACTGCTCGTGGTGGGAGCGTTGCTATGGTACTGATACTATCGACTTTGTTCGAGTGCCCGATATCCCAGATGACGAAAGTATCTGGAGCAACATATATTTCTGCGGCATTAATTTTATCGTTGGAGTTGTGTACAGGCCCCCGAATTCCCCTGTCTCTTTCTTACAGTCAAGTCAACTCTCGCGTTATTATTGCTGAACATTTCAATCTTCCAGAAATAAATTGGGATCCGCTGAAAACGGGGTCAACATGTTAAAAAAAAAAAGCTCGGAAGCTCTTCTGGACATTACGTTTGAAAATGAACTTGTTCAAATTGTAAACTAGAGTACGAGATGTGGGAGAACTGCTAGATCATTACTCGATTTTATTTTTCTTGGTGGCCATGGGTCAGAACACTCAGTATCAGTGGAAGATGGGCTGCTGGACCATTAAGTGTGTGTTGTTGTGCATGCAAAACGCTTTACCGCAACGGAATAAAAGAAAGCCACCCATCTACCTATGGAGATTCAGTAGAGCTGGTGATGTAAGCAAAAATATGTGCTCGCGAACAATGAAGCTATCTCTGATCCTAGTGAGATGGCTTCCCGATATGAGTTTTTTCGCGGTGTCTTTTTAGTCGCATTGTGATTCACAGTATCTGAAAAGCGTGCTTGTGGAGGGTCTCAAGCTGACTTTGATATTTGTATATCACTACAGGGTATTATTTTTCTCTTTTTTTTCTTTTTTGATTGTAATAAGTTTGAAGGGCCCGATAATGTTTCTAACAAGTTTTTGAAACGTTATGCGGAATGGGTGTCCGAATATCGGACAATCACATTCCGCGCATCCTGGGACCGACATGTTCTTCCTACCGACTGGCTAACAGCAAAAGTTACCGCGGTGCATAAAACTTGCAGCAAAACATAACATTGAAAACTACAGTCCAATTTTCCTTACCTGCGTTCTGGATGTGGTTAAAGTTAATTGGCTGCGCCCTGAAGTAACCGATAGTGAACTGCTCCCTCCCTTACCCAAGTACAAAATGATACGCAATGACCGCACTGCACGTGGTGGGGGCGTTCCTATAGTACTGATAGTATCGACTAAGTTCAAGTGCCCGATATCCCAGATAACGAAAGTGTCTGGAGCAACATATATTTCTGTGGCATTAATTTTATCGTTGGAGCTACCGTCCAATTTCCCTTTCCTGCGTCTGTTGCAAAATACAGGAGCACGTATTATCGGGTTACCCCTTCGATTACTTTGAGAGTTTAAACGCCTTTGAACCAAACCAGCACGAATTCTGGCGGAGGCTATCGACAGTCACACGATTGACAGAAACTATACACCATTTTGCGACTTTGCTAAATGACAGCGGACAAACATATGTAATCTGCGTGGACCTTTCAAAGGCTTTCGATCGCGTTCCACATGCACAAATCATTAAAAAGCTAGTAGACACCGGAATAAATATACCAGCAACGAGATGAATCAGAGCCTACCTCACCAATTGTACTCAATTTGTAGAAGTTAACCGTGCCAGATATAATACATTAAAAGTCACGTTATACAAGTTATATTAATAATAGTTATAGTTATATTAAATAATAATAATAGTTATATTAAAAGGCACATTATATAAGTTTATTAATAATAGTGCAGATAACATTAGCCCTAAAGTTACCACTCGCTTATTCACAGACGATTGTTTAATTTATTAAAAAATTTTGTGTCCTGAAGATCATATCGCTTTGAACATAACGTTAGGAACTATAAATGAGTGGTGCAAGCGGTCTAAAGGGCAAATTACCCCCCCCCCCCTAACAAAACATGTGTTTTTGACTATTACAAATAAAATTAAAAACTTGTTTTTTTATGAACTTACCAATAATTTTATATACCTATGTGTAACCATTAAAGCACGTAGCAAGTCGAACTTGTCAAGGACCGACATAGTAACCCTGGAGCGAGAGGACAAAAACAAAAAAGAAACTGACAGATAGTTTTTAATAGCCTGTAAGAAAGATACAGGGGAATTCGGGGGCCCATACACAGCTCCTATGATAAAATTAATGTCGCAGAAATTTATGTTGCTTCAGACACTTTCGTTATCTGGGATATCGGAGTTTCATGTCTGTCCGCCCCTTTTTTATCCCCCCGCTCCAGGGTTACTATGTGTAACCGTGTCGGGAGACATTAATTAGAAATCCCATGTCGACAATTTGACAAGCACCGCAGAAAGAAAATTGTGGTTCTTGAGCCGTGACCTCAAATAAGCAACAGAGGAAGCAAAATTAACAACCTACAACATTTGTACGACTTGTCTTGAAATGTGCGAGCACCGCGTGGGACCCATACAAAAAAAAAGAAGATTGAAAAATTAGAAAAAGTACAAAGGAGAGCTGCCAGATTTTTCAGATCCAGATACCGAAGAACAGAGCTAGTCTGTCAGTGCGATGCTCACGCAACTCAACTTGCCGCCATTGGAAGAACGCAGGAGAGTAGCCAGATTAAAACTGCTTTATTTGATACAAAACGAAAGGTTAAACACAGGTTCGCTGAGATATTTAGTCTCGCTCTCCTGGAGGACTTCGAAAAGGGTCATACTGAAATGCTGATGCCGATGAAAGCCCGGATCGACCTTTTAAAGTAATTTTTTCATCCGAGGACCATAGACGAGTAAAACAACCTACTGCAAGATGTTTTTGAATGTGACACCGTTGAAGGTTTTTGAAGTCAGCCTGGGGGCCTCGCCCAACAATATATATAATCCAGTTTCCTTTCGTTTCTTTTTTGTGTTCCTTACTTTACTGATATTGATATATGTTTAAATGCATCTTTGTTTGAATCAATATTGTATGAATCATTCGCGGAAGTGTACTTCAAAAATATGGGTATTTTACTAATAACCCGCTGCTGTAACGGTCAATAGGCCAACAGTATAAATGCATAAATGAATAAATAAATTCCAATCTTGAATCAAGTGAGGAGAGCGAGTCTAAATCGTCTCAGTTGGTAGCTATTCCTAAATACACTCCTAAATATATTTATTTTGGTTCCCACCAAAAATTCAGGCGATGTCGTTCTGATAAGTCGAACCAATATAATTTCTTGTGCATGGATCGCAGTATCCAATTCAATTTCACAACCCTCTTTTGCATTCTAAACTTATGAAGGGTACATTATGGCCTTTCAAAACCCACGATACCAGGCAACAATTGTGGTATTACATAAAAGACCACGCATCGGCGATTCCTGACAACCGCTCAAGCATTGTCCCATGCAGTGAAATGCCGTGTAATGCCCCAGCTTCATTGGTCCTTCATTGAATATGCTCTCGAGAAGTAGAAACTGTTCGAACGTCGCATTCTACACTTCAACATGCGTGTTCTATACGTGACGAGAAGACGCTTAGTGTCATGATATAGATTGACCCTAACTATTTGCTTATGCGAGAATACAGGAAAGAAAATGGGAGGGAGGGGTAAATATCAAACATACAGAAACGCGAGTGCAAGATAATTTCTTAGTTCCTGAGTTTTTGTCACATCTGATATCTAATGAGCTGTATACAAAAGTGGAAAAAGCTGATACCACGTAATTCACGAAGATGCGTGTACTACAAGCAGTCGTAATATCGAGTTCGTAGAAAATAGGCGAAGCTACGTATTAAAAGATGACCAAACAATAAACTAACCTGGACAAAACAAAAGTACTCGTGAGTGATAAGATTACAACAGTATTGCCCTTAGATGGTTTTGATTCTAACCATCTCAGGACACTATTTTCTAGGTCCTCTAAATACCCACATTTTAATCAATATAATCGCGGGTATGGCACGGAAATCAGTGATGGTTACATACATACGAAACATTGAATTTTCCAGCTTCGAAATAAATTTGAATTAAAGATCTTAAGATGGAGGATTGGGTGAGTTGCCTATTCATACTTATAGTTTACAGCGCACAAGAACAATTCATAATGAAACACCCAAATCAGTATTTAAAAAAAATCCAGCGCTTATGAGTGGTTCCCTGTTACTGGTGTGCGTGTTTCAGTGCGAACTGTTCTTGTGGGTTGTAAATTATCAGTATGAATTTAAAAAATAGCTTTTCGTTCTACGTCTGATTACATTTTTATATAAATTATATTAAAAATACAGAAGCAAGCACTACAGGAAACTTTCTCTCGTGAAAATATTTTATTCGATATGGGGAATAAAATATATGACTATCCTAATTATGCTTATAAATTGCTATAGTTCTTTCTTCATACGTTCTGCAGCCTTCTTATCAGCACATGCCGCAATATAACTGCATCGGGAGCAATAATATCATGCTCGCAATCTTCCATGCCCAGGTTTTTTAAGCTGTAAACGACTATGGCAATCTGACATGTACTGAGCGATTGTTGTGCGTGTTTTCGCGGAAGCTGCTGTTAGTTTTTAAACACCTTAACTTTTCCATGCACCGTTCTTATTCACTTTGAATCTTGAAGGCAGTTGCTTATGTGGGTTAAAATATTATATTCTTAACTTCAATTATTATTTATTTAAAATTAGCATGTCGGACTTTTCAGCTCCTTGAAGACTTGAAGGACACAGTTTATCTCCTTTATTACTCGAAAGACTTAGACATGAGTGACACTTTTCCATGCCTTGCCGTTCGAATTACAAGGTTCAGTGAACAGAGCATGAGCGGTCATTGTGTCTACAAATACGCATCAAATACGACAGTGACGTGAGTATGTTTAGAATCAAGTAGTTAGTTCTTGTTTTCTAACACAAAAAAAGGCGGAACCGTAGATCTTTCTAGTTCATATCTATACCTGTTCTCACATCCAAAGTAAAGCTGGTTTTGTGCATAGTAATTACGAGGCGGGAAGACATTTGAAGAACATTTGGTTCTAAAATTAAACATCATTCGACTATATTTGCGTTTGAAATTTGTGGTTTTTAATATAATTTTTACACCCTGTTCATCTCTAAGCTGACAGTAATGTGGGCGCTACGCTCTCTCCCGACCAATCAACCGCCTCTTTTTCTTCACCTGAGCCTCCTGTCTGCGGGCGGGTGTGGGCGAGTGTGTGGTCACGTACCGAAAGATGCACGTATTACTGGTTCAGCGAGCACGCAGCGTCCACCGCACTGTCAGCTTAAGGGTGAATGAAGTATATAGCTAGACATACTTACAACTTAGAAACGCCGTTCCTACTACCCTATTATTGCTCTGCAGCCAATGGGACCGCTGCATTAGCCCGTAAAAACGATGATTTGAACAGTTAATCGATTAACCTGCCAAATAATCGTTTAATCAATGTGTCCAAAGTTAAGAGCCTAACCGACTAATTCGTAAAAGGTGGACCCATGAGTGATAGGAGTCAATAGAAATATCTGCACCCCTTTACAAAAAAATATATAATTTAATTTATGACGGCCGTTTTCTTCTGAGGTGGGATTTTTTTTTTTTTTAGTACACAACCACGAAGCACTTGTAATACCGCACTAAAATGGTATATTCAAAGCTTTGAAGAAAAGCTACATTAAATTGGATGTCTTGCTTCTTGCTGGAAAACGCTCTTTGCTCATTGGCCCTTTCCTCTTCTATGCTCTTAATAACCACAGTATCAGGTATGAAAGATCAGCAAAAAGCACAGCAATGTTGTTTTTCGTCTGCTATTTTATAGTTATGGGAAATCAATATTTCTAGGGGAATATATATCTCACACTTTCCAGTACCAATGCGGAGAGCAAGTCGTCTGCTTCTTGCGCAGGAGTGGTGGTGACGTCAGAACGATGTCAAGCACTGATTGGCTTTGACTGAAAGGATAGTGGGTAGACCTCAGTGATAGACGCCTTGAGGTTTACCCGCTGTTCTATTTCAATCAGCCAATAACAGCTCGGCGTTCCGACGTAATCGTAACCCCTGTGCAAGAAGCAGACGAACTTGCGCTCCGCGTAGTCACTGGTAGCTTGAGAAACAAAGAGCATGGCCTACTTTGCTCGCGCCCTTTGCTTCGTACTTCATTCTTTCGCATTCTTGCCGGTTAAAGACGCAATCTTGTTGGCTCGCAGCTCACCCCACTCTTTCAGCTCACAGCGACTCTAGTAACTGGTAGCCTGACGTCACTAGAACTGTGTAGGCATTTCGTTGTGTCTTCTCCCCTAATTTGGCTTTTAACCCTGTGGGTCGCCTATCAGTATCGCCCGATCAGGCCGAGTTCTACTCGCTCCGAGGAAGTCACACAAGGAGCGCTATCATAGAGAAACACTTTATGAATACTCAAGTTGTGCGTGCGATGCTGCGGATGGCCAAGGCTGCCCTGAGGTTCAGGTCTTCTGTTGAGATGGCTGCCCCGCGCCGGCTCTTCCGTTCGTCAACCGCCCTTGGAACTGTCTGTTCACGCGCACCCACCACGAGCCTCGCCCCTTCGTCTTCCTCTCTCCCGGCGCCGTCTTCTACATGCAGTGCTGCTCACTGTCCCCCACAACCCATGGCGTTAAGAATGTATCTGAGAAACAAAACCAAAAATGGGCTTCCTCAGAATACCATCTTATTTCTGAGACTCATAGACTTTGCAAGTTCTAACGACTATGTTCCTAAAATTTATGTTATAACTTCTCAATATTCTACAATTTCTTTATCTGCCTCCATTTTAGATAAATAATTAATCTATATAAGGTTTCAGATTAGGCAAGAGGAAGTTCCTAATCGTTAAACGTTTCTACTAATAAATGATTTTAAATATTCATACAAGGATTATAAAGCACGATATAAGGGGGAGTTGGTCAAACTGCGCAAAGAGCCGAACGTTTCTTTAATGCTGCTCTTTAGGTGAAAACAAGTAATTTGAAAGCACACTTCAAGTGTGCTTTCAAATTACTTGTTCTTTCTACACTATTACTTTCTACACTAATTTCAGGTTGTTCTTAAGCATATAAATAAATTTGAAATGTTAGATCCTTAGAAGTGGACCATTCACCCTCAGATTCAGGTCCACAATTTGTATAATCAATAATATTCCTGTTTTAAGCGTATTCATACTCATGTGTTGGGGAGGAGACATCACAAGTTGAGTAAGCCTGGTTCTGTAAAAGATGAAAAAAACAAATACAAAACCTTTTTCGTGTGCGGCAATCAATGAAAACAAACGTGTTAGAAGTATAAGAAATCACGCTTCAATATTGTTTTTTTTTCTAGGTTGACGGGAATTAAGGAGGTGAAAACCAAGACGAAAGATGGTGCCTACAAACACCCAAACATGTTTTCTGTGCAATACCACGAGGGTAGGTGTCTGCATATCATCAGAATACGCCACAGACAATAGACACGAGAATCGTGTGGTGATGGTTAAGTTTAGGATGCCCAAGGCTTACTGAAGCACATTGATTTCCTGGTATTTCCTTTTATTCGTAATTATTCTTATAGCCATCCACGTGTGTGATCGTCGTCAACTGACTTTTACCCGGTTGAAAAAAGAATATTAATCTAGGACATATTTAATGAATGGGATGTGGCATGTGGGAGAGAGCCACTGAGAGTGAAATAGATTATTTGCCTGCTTTATTTGTTTCTCGCAAATTAAAAAAAGCATCTAGGGGCCCAGAAGTTTATATTGACACGAAATATTTTATAAAAGTTGTAAAGTTGGTTTTCCCGTTGTTTGGATATTATTCATCCCACCACATTTTAGTTTTGGTGTGTTCTCAGATTAACTTTTTTTTTTATAGGTTAAGATCTCATCTTGAGCGAATATGTCTAATACCGCAGTATTAAAATAGCTCTATATGCACCGTGCAAAACGTTGCTTTTTTAAAACGAGTATTACGAGCCCCCAGACCCCGTCAAGCTGCCTTTGGCAGCTTTTTTATGGGGCACCTTTGGCTATGAGGCCAAAAATAAAGAAAAATTGACTGATTGATCACTAGTTCAAAAGATCAAAAGATCAAGATTGATCACTAGATCATAAGTTTTTTCCGGGGGAAAAAGGATTAAGAACATAAAGACCATGCAAATTAGATGGAGAATATTGCATTTTTATCAAATGAACATTTTATGAACATGATTGTAAACCTAAGACTGGGATAGGAAAGGGAAACGCAAAGAAAGACAGGAAAAAAAAAAAAAAAAAACAGGCAAGGTCTCAATTGAGAGAATGCCTCTTCTTTTTCTGTCTTCCTTTTCGTTTTCCTTTTCAAACCTCAGTCTCAGGTTTACAACCATGTTCAACTTACACCAGCTTGCCTGCACTCTGACTATTTTTACGAATATTTTGTTTTCATTTTTAAGAATTTCACGCAAATTAGGCATAAGTTTGCTCCAAAGCTATATAAAATATGAACAAACAAAACTCTCATAGCAAAAATAAGATTATGTTAAAACTTGGTTTGAAAAATAAAGATATTTAAAAAAAATACGATTGCCTTCTTACTATAAGTAAATGTTGCGATTCGACATTTTAGTGGATAACGAGGTGCGGAGGGGTGTCCGAAAGTATCTAAAAGTGAAATAAACTTGATCACTTTACACTTGTTTTTAAAGAAAGTCAAGATTAAGGTTTAACTGTCTCCGATACAATCTGTCTCAAGAGATTATCGTAAACTTAGACTCAAAAGAAAAAGTAAGACAACAGTAAACCACTTCAATCAGATTTGTTGAATTTTAATCAACTCCTTACAGATTGCAAAATATTACTTTCCGCGCAGAAAGTTTGATGCTAATAAAAATATCGAACCTAATACATCTCTGCGACTGTTATTTTTTATCATGTTTTAAATTAAAAAGTTGTTCCTTCGAAGGGATCCCGTCTAAGCTCGTTCTGACCGTAAACTTTGAAAGACTTTACTTTTGAAAGCGTGCGCCTTCCACTTTAACTGCGAAATGTCGCTTAAGTTATTTTAAATTACTAAAAGTTTTAATGAAACGAATAGTAACGATTCCTGCGTGGCTTTACGTCTTAATGAAACTCTCATTACTGCCTACAGGCTTATATAATATGTTTTGCTCTGATGCCTGCTCAAGCATAGGTACGTATTTGTATGAATGGAGGAAATTTGTACTGCAGTTGAGGAAAGTCTAATTCATGCATAGTCAAAAACAGGTTCATGCTTCTCTTCGAAAAGCTTCACTTTGACAAGGTTGCAGAAAAACCAATGTAATAAGTAATGCCTTTCGGTACAGTGCGTTTTATTTAAGTTTAGAAAAAATGTGTCATGAAAATCTTAATAAAATAAAAGACTGTTATTAAAGGGCTATAAGCAATAACCCTATGCCGAACAGCTTATACGCACAAATCCTTGTCATGTAGAAATCAACGAAACAACATCCAGGTTGCATTTTTCTTCTTGTTTGAATGAGATAAAAACACTAAATGTACTTGTCATGATACAGTTACATTGCATATGATCCACAGCAACTTAACCTTTTTTTATTGCAGGTGATAACTATATAGGGCATGACATTGAGCTGCTTTATACAGATTACATGAATTGTGCTGTATTAAAATCAAACTTCTTTGGTAAGCGATTTAAAAGTAGTAAAATAAATATTCCTTGGACGCTGAAATAACCTCACGCGAATGCTGGCCAGCTCTAATATGCGCGACATCTGACGCTCCCTTTCGAGAGAATCGGCAGGGCGATACGGTCACTCAAAATATCTCACAGCATTTGAATTGCCGCCAGAACACTAATAAACTACAATGCAGGGTCTATTACATCTAGGGAGCGCAATATTTTGGGCCAAAAGTGGTTTTATGTCTGGGAATTTAGGGCCTTAAAAAGCCAGAAAAAGCCAACGTAGTGCGAAAATTTAACTTTTTTGGAGAGTCTGGGCATCTTGGCCCCTCAAACAAGTGCCGAGATTATGCTTCACTACGATCAATTGGGTTGTAATGTGGCATAAGTGGGCCTAAAGAGCAAAACAAGTTCCGGGACCAGGCTTCCCTTCATATTTTTTTTTTTATTTCCATGTCGTAACTTCGGGGCCTAAATTGGAAAAAGGGTGCCAGTTCTAGGCGTCACTACTGGTGGCTTTGCTGTCACTTGGCTAATGTGGCTCAAGTTTGGCACTTCGGAACTTATCTGGCGAGTCAGGAAAGGGTCATATAAACGCCAAAGGAAAAGTTATCTGACATTAATGAACGCCTTAGAACAATACTCTATAAGGCCCATGATACGCCCAGAGGACTGCCAAGCTTCTGCCAAGTTAGACGTTTCTCTGGCGTGGGGGATTGGTTTTCGATTTCATTTGTTTGACATTTCGTTTCTTTTTTATGCACCTCTTTGATACTTTTGTTTCCTTTGATACCGTAACAATGTATGCATTTTATTTTCTCGTACATTTCAGGTATTCAAATGTGGGCGTCCAAATCTCATTTAGAGAAAGTCCGAGAAATTCCTTGGATATGCGCACTTGTATACGACCTGGCCACGAACAAGCCAAGACAGGTTTTATATGACTGGAAAGAATGCCCTCTGCGGCTAAAGGAAGCAAGCAAATAAACTGACTATTCTTCTAGGTCTAATTAGTTGTTTTATTTTCTTTGGTTGATTTATGGTTTGTAAATCTAGATTTTGTTTTATTTACCAAATACGCTCCACGAAAACATCCGAGGGAAATATAACGCTTATGTTAGGCAAACAAATTACCACGCAACAATCAAGGAGCAAACTTTCCTAATAATGTCAAGTGTTTGTCATCCGGTTGGATTCGAAAAAGCACAAAAAATACTTGAAGTGCACTCAGTTCAGGGGGACTTAGTTTCTCTCACCCTTAGGACTGTCAAGCAAACATCATTATCAGAAAAAAAATGAATAAAACGCGCAAAAATTATGACGCTATTGTTTATTTTTTTATTTTTTTTGTACAGGAAATTTTTCCATAGTAATACTTTTTAAGAGACGATCGTCATCCCTCGTGTAAGGTGCACCTGAAAGGTTAAGAAACTAATAATGAACTATAGTCTTTGACAGTATGAGAACGACAGAGTGGTTTTTAAGTTGTTTCAGCTTCGGCGCGAGATTCCTGCCTTTGATAAGGCTTCGGCGTCTCGTGAAACTCAAGCGTGCACGTGCAGCCGTAGCACGGTGGAAGGCAACGAGAGCATTCGAAGGCCGGGCATTTGAAAAAAACGCCCTGCCGTTCTCACCCTATCAGTTATGAAACTCCTTAACTCAGTGGTTCTCAAATGGGGGTCCGCGGACCCTTTGGGGTCCGCGATGGCATCTTAGGGGTCCACCAAGCCATGTCTCATTATACTTCGTCTGACCCTACGATGGACTAAAGGCAAAAGCTACGGACCGCCAGATCCAGTCACGAGCCACCTAGAAATCGCGTATTGCGCTTTGATGCGCGTATCAGTGCCCGCGTCTAAGATCACTGATGGGGATGGGCGGACAGTGGTTCGAACCGAAATAGCAGTGAGTGACTCAAGAATTTTACCTCGCAAAAAAGAGGCTGTTTGCAGTGTCGAAGCTATAGAAATGATGCAGCGTTTTTGGGTTCGGAGCATTATTCGTCGACCCCCAATCAATGCTAGGAATGTCATAGTGTAGCGTGGAACGTGATTGGACCTGGCGGCCCATGGTTTTGGCCCTTAGTCCATCGTAGGATGAGACAAAGTATAGTCAAGCCCGGCACTAAAAGTTGTCCTTTTTAACCTTCAGAAGAAACGTTCCAATTTTTGAGTGAGTTCTCTCGTGTGTATGTCATTGAGATAAGTCTAGTTCACACTAGCACTTAGTTATATTTGTTTAATAAATCATTATCATGATAACCCTATACGCCTCGCAAGTGGGCTCATTTTCGTCTTCTGCGCATGAGAAAGGAAGTAGCGGTGACGTCAGAACACCGAGCCCTGATTGGCTGATCGCGACCCCCCTATCTGAGCGTCGTCTGCTCCTTTGCAACGTCGTCTGCTCGCAACGTCGTCTGCGTCTGTCTTACCTTTCCTGCGACTTTCGGAAGTGCAGGTCTTTACGAGCGAGCTCGACTTCGCCTTTCAGAGAGGACAGACGAAATAAATCGAGCGGTGCGTTGTTTTTAACAACTAGCAGACGCGCATCAAGGAGAGAAGTCAAACGACTCACTGGCGAGGTGTCCCGAGGCGCCGAAGTTTGTTTGCTAAGAACCGAGAGTGAGCGTGTAGTGTCCGCAAGTTCCCTCCCAAATACTTTTTCCCTCCTTTCGTGTGCGGCGAGACTCCTCACTTTTTAACGGCGTCGGCGGGTCGGCGCAGTTAACATCGTCTGCTTTACGTCTGCTAGTCAAAGCGATGGCTGCTTTACCTTTCCTGCGTCTGTCGGAGATTCACCGCTTTTTCACCGGCGAGAGTCACCGCTGCCTCGGAAAACAATGAGATCACAAGAGGAAGAGATTGAAGGGTTCACAAGGGTCGCGTGGGCATATTCCATTCAGCACGCCAGCCGGTCGTGGGCAGACGGTCTTGGCCAAGGACCGTCGGAGCACCGCTGTGCCTGCTAGGCCTATCTGCCGAGCTCGCTTACTCGGGGTCGGTGAAATCGTGGCCGTTGGGGCATTTCCCGGGTGTTTGTGGATCCAGCGTTCTTGTTCGTCGTGGTTTATTTCAAGTACTTTTTACTTTTTTTCTTGCTGCTTGTAGTCGGGACGCGTGAGAAGAGCACGTACAAAAATAAACGTCCGTTGATCGTCGCGACCCAGTAACTGAGCGACGCTGTCGGCCATGCTGAGTTGATCATCGTATGATTCCGTCGTAACCTGAGCAAAACTTACGATAATTTTGTTTCGTGAATACGAATTTGTTTTCACGTTTTGTCTTACGCACTCTTTTGGCGTAAGATGGTTTTGTGAATCTGGCCTCTTGACTTCCGGAAGTCGCAGGAAAGGTAAGGCAGACGCAGACGACGTTGCGAGCAGACGACGTTGCAAAGGAGCAGACGACGCTCAGATAGGGGGGTCGCGATCAGCCAATCAGGGCTCGGCGTTCTGACGTCACCGCTACCCCCTGCGCAAGAAGCAGACGAACTTGCCCTCCGCATACCTTTCTATTCCTCTAACCCCAAACGGGGTCCTCCATCATCTCCGGTCCGCGAAACATCAACGGTTGAGAACCACTGCGTTAACTTATCATACTGAGAGCTATGGTTTATTTTGCACCTTTCGGCAAGATAACGACCATTTGAAGGAGAATTCCTAACGCTCTCGGTGTGCCTAATTTTGGTCGAAGTCTTCGCAAAACTATTGTAACTCTAAACTATGTTGTAGTAGTAATAGCTGTGACGTTAGTGTCCGGCCTTTGATAAATGCTAGTAGAGGTTTGGCACTTTGCGGTATTTTCTGATAATAAATTTGACTGAGCATTCTGCTTCAGGCTGAAAGGCGGCTGTCCAATTTCTTGAGGCTGTCGGTAGTGCCTATGACCCTTTGCGCAAGGATCCTACATTACACGTCATTTCGATACGGGATAATGTCACTGACATAGGCTAAACTTTATTATGTTACGTAAAAAAGAAGAAAAAAGCAATTAGACAGGTGCATGTATTGCGCCTTTTTTGTTCAATAAAAAGATATGTATCGAACTTAAGGTTTGAAACCTGCTGTGTAAGCTAGAATAATTCTAAAAATTTAAAACAAATCAAGGAAATTGTTTTTTTATATATTAAAAACAACATTAAAGTAGAAATGCGAATAAAGAGATGTCGACCTTGTGCCACCAGCAGCTTCTTTAACATGGTGCAGCATCGTCCGTTCGTATGACACCAACCCTTCTACGTGTAATAAAGTAACGTTAGCGTGAAAAGTTCATTGCGTATTATTTGTAAAATAGCACCATTCAACTTTAGTTATTTGTTCCTATATACCGAACTCCATCATTACCATATGTTCGTGTACATGTTTTATTTATTCTACTTGTTTACGAGTTTTTGTAGAGTTCAAATTGTTTCATTACTTTATATTATGTCGTCATTGTGCCTTTAAAATCTTATATTGCAAATGTAAACGTATCACGCTGTAGTAAAAAAGTATATCCAATATTGTTTTTGCCGTGGATGTCACACGACTTTTAAATTCTAGTTTGGTTGAAAATTTTAAGAGGTCGTGACATTCTATACTTAATTATTAGTCTTTACCCGTTATTCAAGGTTCTTCAGGCTAGCAATATTGAAAAGAAACGTAGAAAATAGAATATTTAGGCTAACTTCAACTTGTTTCATTTTTTTAAACAATGTTAGGGCCATAGGGTTATTATAATGCACGCTAGTGGTTCAACTGGCGCTAGTGTGCTGCGGCAAATTGAAGCAACCAGCAACCAGTCGGGAAAAGGCAAGTGCCTTTTCTCCATGCACTTGATTATAAGAGCAAATATCCCGAATAATTCGCACGTACTAGGTAGATTGGAACATTTCTCAGTCACGCAGGCCAAATAATTGGCTAGTTACTGCGTTTTCATTTCAAATTCATTGCAGTATACAAACGGTGCTAAAACGGCTTCGTACATGTATTTATATGCACTGTCGAACACTGTAAGCGCAAACACGGCGTCGGCACATTCCAGGGTATCTAAACTCGTCAAACACAAAGTTGGGGCCGAAGTTGACGGAGCACACCTATTGGCCTATCACGAAGATGACTTCGCGTTTTTTTTGTTTTTTTTTTTTCGCCGACGTCCCATCGGTGCGCACTTCAAACTTCCGGCTCCAACTTTGTATTTGTCAAGTTTAGGGCCCCAGTATGGAAAATATGCATGCCAAATGAAGGAGGAACACCTAAAAACCCAAAAGAGACGGCTAGAACTACGCAGCAACGATCAAAATTAATTCAAGACCACGTAATATATAGTCCGATTTCCAATAAATAAGTTCTGCTTTATTCTTTCGGCTCATGAATATGTGCGAAGATGCTTGTTCTGCGTTCAAAACGTCACCCGCACGCTCGAAATTTTTGAAAATAGGTAGAAGCCAGAAAACAGGTGCCCGATAAAAGCTGCCCGACATCGAAAATAATAAAAGGACACACCTTTCATGGCCCACGTACTTTATTCTTTACGTTTCGAATGTTTTTCAGACGCTCGTTAAGATGTACGATGGGGTTATTTTATATAGTGAGAGGACGCGCATATCAGCAATATATAAGCGCCACCGGAATGTTGGCGAACCTAGCACACACTCTACATTCCTTTCTATTGTTATTTTGCATAGAATCGCTGCTCGTTTTTTACATACCTTCTATGGAAAAGAGGTTTGGGCCTGAAATATAGAGAAGTTTAACATCGTCCACTGGTAAAGGAAAATGATGTAACTAAAGCAATTATATTTTACAATGTTAATAAAGGTACATGATATTCGGTGCGACCCAAAATAACAAAAGTTATCCACGTTATTTTGCGACGAAGAGACAAAATGCAGGCGCGTTTTCCCATAGGAATGCAGAGGAGCACCGCAAAAGTAGACTGGTTGCTGTCTGCTTCAATTAGCCTTCCGGAAGTCGCATAGACACAATACTCCGTCTTACCTTACGTCCGGACGCAGCGAACGCTACGAGCTATCCTAGCCAATCCCGCGATGTGGACATAGTCCGTGATACGCTTTCCGCGCGTCGCTGTGCCTCCTCTCCAAGGTCACAGGACACTCACATGGCCTTCAATTGGCTCCGATGGCTCGTAGCATCCGCTGCGCACGGACGTTAGATTAAACGGAGTATAGCGCTAGTTGAACCTCTGGCGTACATTATAATAACTCTAGGTTAGGGCTATGCAAAGACTGCTTGGAACCGGATAGCGAAGCTTCATCCCTAGCTTTAACAGTACAAAGAAATCCGATATGTCGTGGTTCCCTCGGGCACTGTAAAAGCTATGAATGACACGGCACTATTCAAATCGAGCCGCCCTAGTCACCGACAACTTAAGAAATGCAGGAGCGTGACGAGTTTTGAGTGTTATATTATGGCTCCGCAGACAATAAGATTGTCAAATAAGAACGCCATAGACCGAACCGCGGAGCTAGAAAGCTGTACATAGACATGGACAAGAAAGCTTAACTTGCCACTCAGTACAGCCTGTTGCGTTCCTATTGGGCTCGCGTGCGCGACGGGTAATGACCCAAACAAGCAGGAACGTTACTAAATCATTTACTTTAAACCAAACCATTCTAACTGAACAGAGAACGTGGACGTCGGTTGGTCAGCAGGAATTGCCGGTGATGTCTCGCGCCTGTCTGCCTGTTCCCTCGATCCTCGCGCATCCACCGAGCTCGGGTCCCTCCTTTTTCTCGTCTTCAACTTGTCGATCCCCAAGGCCTGCAGGAGATTCGGCGAATGTTGTTTTGGCAAAGGGAACGTGCCGCCACAGACTCCCCCTCCAGAGAGGAGGCGAACGTTTGACTACAGTGTTCTCACCATGACCATTACGCGATTTGTTGATGGAATCTTGTGGGGGATGAACAGCGACGGTTAACCGCCTGTGTTTTAACATCCGCGATGCCTAGACGCGCTGGGAAATACACATGTCGTCCAGAACGTCTTCATGTATGCGATCGTTTTGCATTCGAGGAGTCGTGGTGCAATCGGTCGGGAGAAGATGGAAGGTGTAGTTGGTCTGGTGGGATCGGCGTTGTTGCTAACGGTGTTTCTGGTTGGGATGTGACCTTTGGAAGTGTAGTTGGTGAATCACTGTCAATATGAGCTGGTTTTACACAATCCAAAATAACAACCTCCTGCCGTCCTCGGATGTCCAATGTCATTGTTTTGTAGCGTGAGCTACACTGGCAAAGGTTGAGCAGTTTCGCGTGGCTCGCATAATGAGCCGTGCTCCGTGCTGCGCAAGCGCGTGGAGCAGTGACGTCACACGGCGCACAGCTGGTGCGCCGGAGACACCGCCGCCGCGGGCTCCGCCACCACCGCGCGCGCCTCGCCGGTCTGCGCAAGCGGGAGGAGCAGAGACCTCACACGGCGCACAGCTGGCGCGCCGGAGCCGCCGACGCCGCGGGCTCCGCCGCCACCGCGCGCGCCTCGCCGGTCTTCGCATTCCAGAGAAGTAACGTAAGCCGCGACAGACGCGAGCAGACGCCGAGGGAAGCTATTAGCGGCGAGATGTTTTGGTGGCGCCCTCCTATGGTTCTCCCTTGTGACGTCATTACCTTGCAAACAACAAGTTCGATGGTGTTTGTAAATAGCGTGGTGGAAGCTTGAAATCATTGCGCTCTCAAAGGAACACTGCCAACACCGTCAAAATTAAAGTTCTTTCATTCCTCTTATTTCCGTCGATGAGAAATCCTTTTCTGACGTCATAGTCAGCATTCGGCCAATCGTGGAAGGCCGACCACAGCGACGCTTTCGGTCGCGCACGTTGCCAATACAGACGCTAGTTTACGCCCATGGAATGTACATGATGGAACGCTAGGACGCCGCTTCACGTCATGTGATGTGCGCGGCCGAGAACCATCACCGGACTACAGATGTTTTCGCCATGACGTGGCTCCGCGTGCCACGAGATATACCGTCGATGGCCGGAGAAAAGGCACGAGCGGAAAAAGAACGAAAAAAGGTAGAAGAAGACTAGCGGTCCGAGGAGCTGGCTGACCGCTGAGTGCGTCCTGGTTCGACTAGGCCAGGAACGCAAGAATGCGCTTGCCTGGTCACCGTTGCCGCTGAGTGCGTCCTGGTTCGACTAGGCCGGGAACTCAAGAATGCGCTTGCCTGGCCACCGCTCCCGCTGAGTGCGTCCTGGTTCCACAAGGCCGGGAACTCAGGGACTCGTCAGCCTGCACACCGCCCTCGCTGGGTTCGTCCCGGCTTCTGAAGACCCGGAACCCAAGACTCCACCGGCTCAGCCATCTCCACCGTTGCAACGACAGAAGACTCAAAGACCCAACGTATGACGAACATTTTTCTATTGCCATTAAGAACTGTGGAAGCCGCGTGTGTAACGTCTATTGATATCGCTGCTCTAAATGTTTTTGTAGAACCTTCGCTAATACCGTTGCTGTAAGTATTTTTCTTTATATCTTCTTTGTTTAAACAATTCTCAAAGCCAACGGTCTCGTTCTCATTATTTATGACACGACATTCCCACGAACCTATGACACGTCACCATTAAATGGTCGCGTCTCGCGGACGCTATCGGAAGCGCTTCTTTTGTGGTCGCGTCTGGTGAACGCTACAGCTCCCCCTGGCCGAGAGAAACAGACCTATAGCCATGGAGAAGGAGAGCGAAATTGCTCCTCAGCGGCGCAGAAGAGCGGCGAAGCTTAACTCGGATCCCGAAGTAGTTGCCCGGCAATTAGCGGTTGAGCGTAGGAAGACCGAACAGAAGAAGGCTAAACGTGCTGCGGAGACATCGGAGCAAAGGGAGGAACGTCTAGCAAAGCGGCGTCGCCAGGAGGCTGAGCGACGTGCCCGACCATCTCAGCAGCAACAACAACAAGACGCCGTCGATGACGTCAAGGCTCGCCGATTGACTGACTATACGGTGAAACTTTGATCGAAAGCGCCAGTGCGACTCGGACCTTCGAGACGGACTTCGTAAACAATCCGTTTGGATATGTGTGCGACGTGTGTGAAAGACTTTGCACATGAAAGACTTGACGCCGGTAAGTAGTTCTATGGGTGAAACGTCGAGTTTAGCGTCGCCACCTGAATGGGGTGAAACCGTGGCGCTGGTTTGTACAACGTGCAAGAACTTTCTCGTTAAGCAGAAGATTCCACTTTTTAGCGTTACCAATGGGTATCGTTACCCGCCCATGCCACCAGGTCTACCGGTTGTAAACGATGTGGCCGAACGTTTACTTTCGCCACGGATTCCCTTCGTTCCGGTCCGTCGTCAGCGTGTTACTACACTGACCACCGAACCGTCTTTGTGGCAATAGAGAATCAACCAGACGTTGAGCAAAAAAAAATAAATATACATGTGTCACATAATGCGTATACCGTGTGTGTGTCATTGAAGCAGCAGTAAGCATGATAATCAAGCTAATCCTATACAACCAGGAAAGCTAAGAATAACCAGCTGAACCTTAGCTCACGCTACGTACATCCTGGCATAGACGTGCTAATCCACTGCAAATTTTTTTTAACCCTCGCCACAGTACCTTGTACGGGCCGTCGTAAGGTGGTTGGAGAGATTTTTCACGGCGTCAAGCCGCAAGAAAACATGAGTTTCAGTCTCCACTTCGTCGCTGATGAAAGTGGACTGGCCACGGCTTAAGCGAGGAGCTGTGACGCGGAGCTGCTTCATTGCCTCTCGGAGTTTGGTGGCGAAGCTTGCATGCTTCTGACAGGTGCCGGATGGAGTTGACGCAAAGAAATCACCTGGGAGCCGAAGGGTGGTCCCGTATATCAACTCAGCCACTCTGCAGCCGATGTCACTCTTGATTGACGTGCGGATGCCGAGGAGAACGAGAGGCAGCACGTCCACCCGGTCATGTCGTTAGTGAGCCTTGAGAGCAGCCTTCAAATGACGGTGAAAACGCTCCACCATACCGTTGCTCGCGGGGTGGTATGCTGCCGTTCGAATTCTTTTTAATCCAAGCAGCTCCATGAGGCTCGGAAAAAGGTTGGATTCAAACTGCCGGCCTCGGTCCGTCGTGATCGTGGACGGCGAGCCAAACGTTGAAATCCAATGCGCTATGAGCGCGCGCGCCACGGTCTCCGCGGTGATGTCGGGCAGCGGAATCGCTTCAGGCCAGCGTGTAAAACGTTCGACGCACGACAACAGGTAGGCTTGCCCCTGTGATGGTGGCAGCGGTCCGACAATATCTATGTGGATATTGTCGAACCGCGCGTCTGGGTGGGCGAAGGTTTCCAATGGTGTTACGTACCGTGTGACGGTGAATCTTTGCGCCCTGGCACTGTATGCAGTATGCAGGTGCGGGCCCAGTGATGCACGTCTTTGTTGATACTGGGCCAGATGTACGGGTATGTTATAAGGTGTTGCGGGGTTTTTATGCCAGGATGGGATAGCCCATGAAAGTCGTCGAAAATCTGCCGACGAAATTGTTCCGGTACGTACGGGCGTGGCGATCCTGTCGAAGTGTCACAAATGATGTTGGTGGGACACAGTGGAATCTCGTCGAACACGAGCCGGCCGGAAGATGTGCGGAGCTCTCGTAGTTCTGCGTCCTCGCGCTGCGCTGCAGTCAGCTGGGCGAAGTCGATGGCGGCTGAATGTTCAACTGTGCAGGAACCTATTCGTGAAAGGGCATCCGCTACAACGTTCTCAGCACCATGGATGTGCCGGATGTCATGTGTGACCTCGGAGACACTGGACATCTGTCGGAGCTTTCTCTGAGAATGACTTCCTCTTTCTGGTCTCAAAAACTGGAACGCGTGGACGAGAGGCTTGTGGTCAGTTAATATAAAAACTTGCCGACCTTCCACCATGTGCTGGAAGTGCCGTAGTGCCAAATATACCCCAAGGAGATCTCGACCGAACGTACTATACAGGGTACGTTCGGTCGAGAATAGTTCTGTGGGTGTCAGCTTCCGAGAGAAGAAGGAAAGCGGCTGCCAGTGTCCGTTCACATTCTGCTGAAGCATCGCACCGACAGCGATATCTGAAGCGTCGGTGACAACTGAGAGTGGGGCACCTTCCTTTGGGTGAGGAAGCAAGGTGTTGGTCGCAAGGAGCTGTCGGACTTGATCAAATGCCGATGTGGTGCAGGCATCCCATGCGAGTTCGGTTGCTGAGCTAGTCTTCCCCGAAAGCATGCTGTGTAGAGGTGCAAGCTTGGTGGCGCAGCCAGGCAGAAAATGGAGGTAAAAGTTTACCAACCCCAGAAACTCCCCGAGTTGCTTCTTGGTGGACGGCTTCGGGAACTCCTGGATGGCCTGCACCTTGATGGAAGGTGGGCGGATTCCCGAAGAGTTGATCGTATGTCCCAAGAAATCAAGCTCCAGCTTCCCTAAAGCACACTTGCTCACATTGACGACGAGTCCATACTCGACATGGCGTGCTAACAGCAGTCTTAGGTGTGCGACGTGTTCCTCGGCAGATGTGCTTGCCACGAGTATGTCGTCAATGTAAACGTAGCAGAACGGCAGCCCACGCACCACCTGGTCCATGAAACGCTGGAACGTTTGTGCTGTATTCTTCAACCCAAAGGGCATCCGAAGAAACTCGAACAACCCAAAGGGCGTAATAACTGCTGTCTTGGGGATTTCCGATGGCTCCACGGGAATATGATGGTGTGCGCGTACTAAGTCGACCTTCGAAATGATGGTAGCGCCATCCAGCGATGCTGTAAAGTCGTAGATGCGGGGTATCGGGTGCTGCTTTTTGGTTGTGATCCGGTTGAGGGCGCTGTAGTCTCCACATGGGCGCCAGTCCCCTGGTGTGCACTTGGGAACCATGTGAAGGGGCGAGGACCAAGAGTTCTCTGACTGGCGAACAATACCCACCTCGAGCATATGCTCGAACACTTGTAGGGCGATTCGTAGCTTGTCTGGTGGCTGTCGGCGTGGACGCGCATTAACCGGAGCACCCGCCGTCTCGATTTGGTGCGTCACGGTGTGCTTGATGGGACGCTCATCGGGTTCAACACGCGTCAGCTCCGAGAACTCTGCGAGTAGCTGGGTGTACGGCGTCTCATCCGTTGTAACAGCGAACGTGGGACTGATGGAAGCAAGAGACGAGACAATTCCTTTTACCGTGAGACGAGTTGTTTCGTCGCGGAGGAGTCGGCCGTTTACATCCACAAGCAGTCCAAAGTGCGTCAGAAAGTCAGCCCCGATGATGGAGTGTGGAAGATCCGCGCAGACAAAAACCCAGTGAAAGGTGCGCCGAAGTCCAAAGTCAAGTGTCAAGGAGCGCTCACCATACGCTGCAATGGCCGTGTTATTGACGGCGCAGAGCTGTGACGTGCTGGGGCGCAGGCGCTCTTCCGCGGTTGCTGGGATGACGCTGACTTCTGCTCCTATGTCTACCAAAAAACGAACACCAGTGCTGTGGTCCGACACGAAGAACAAAGCTTGGCGGCTGTCTGCGTTGGCGGGAGCACTTGCCACCGTTAGTGCTCTACCTTGGCGTTTTCCACTTGGGAGCAGGGTGACTCACACTTGCGAGCAGCGGGCCCGAACCGCTGGTGGTACCAACATTCACCTGAGTTCGTCCGGGACGATGAACGAGGCTTGCGTCGTGGGCGTCCGCGTGACGTGCTGCGGCCGCGTGGAGCTTGCAGCTTCGCCATCATGTCGGGGAAACGGCAGACTTTTGCTCGCCGCTCGCTCATCTCATCCGGAATTCTTCTACTTTAGATCGCTGAGATGCTGGAGGTTGACGGTGCCGAGACCTCTATGATTTTATCCGCAAGCTCAGCAATCTTACCCAGACCAATGTCTTCTGCGGACGCAAGGACCATCCTCACATTGCAAGGCATCCGCTGCAGAAATAACTCACGAAGTAGGGACTGGTCAATGGTGGTCGCCTTTTCTCTGAGGAGCTGCTCCAGTCGGCGCAGCAGGTGGGTGGGGGTCCTGTAGCCCAGTTCTTCGGCTGTCAAGAGCTGTTGAATACGCTTTTGCTCCGAGGCACTTGTAAGTCGGATAAGCTGGGCTTTGAGGGTGTTGTAGACATCCTCTTCTGGCGGTGAAATAAGCAAGGCCCGCACCTCTGTGGCAATGGCAGGTGGTAGGCTTGACACGACGTGGTGGTACTTCGTCACGTCTGCTGTGATGCGCCGAGTCAAACTGTGACTCGACCTGCACAAACCAGAGCTGCGGATCAACTGGCCAGAAGGGAGGCAGATTCAACGTGACCGTCGAAATGCCTGGAACTCGTCGCATCGTTGTCCGTCATGATGGCTGGTTTGGTTGGTTGCGTTGACGTTCTTTACCGGGTCACCACTGTGCGTTCCACTTGGGCTCGCGCGCGCGACGGGTAATGACCCAGACAAGCAGGAACGTTACTAAATCATTTACGTAAAACCAAACAATTCTAACTGAACAGAGAACGTGGACGTCGGTCCGTCAGCAGGGATTGCCGGTGATGTCTCGCACCTGTCTGCCCCCTCGATTCTCGCGCATCCACCTTGCTCGGGTCCCTCCTTTTTCTCGTCTTCAACTTTACGATCCCCGAGGCCTGCAGGAGATTCGGCGAACGTTGTTTTGGCAAAGGAAACGTGCCGCCACAGGCCGAAGACCCCAATAGTTGCAGAAAACTTTAAAACTCCAGTGCGCGGCTTATAATGTCCATGCTTCTTGCCTCATGATTCATTTTTTGGCGTTATGATCAGCTAATGCCTCAAACTGATTGGCTGTGGAAGAATAAAAGGATGATCAGAGCCAGACTCGTTGACGTTACTGAGAAAAGTGACAAGTTAAATTACAATTACGAGGCTAAATTGTAATTAATTGCATTTACAATTACACTTTTATGAAAGTGACCGCTACACCAAAAAGTAGTCCGTTACTTTTGTGGCGCATTACTTTCAAAATATTACTGTCATCAAATAAGAAACAAAAGAAAAGAGGATTATTCTTGTGTTTTTTTTTCTGTCCGCCAATAAGGCTTCATTAACCTTGAGTGTCTTGAGTTGCTCAAGACAATCGAAGGTCTCGTCACACATCTTGTCTTATTTCTTCCTGAAGGTATAACGACTGCCACGCTAAACATCCTTTCAACTGGATGGGGGTGACGTATTATGCCTCACGAATACTCGAAGCACTACATCGTGCTTCTCCAGGGAAGCAATGGAAGTGCTCCCTACGCTGGAGAAAAAAACAAAGCTTCTTCGCTGCAGCTGGCACATGATAAAGGCGAAATCAAACAACTGGCCAAACCTGCAATAAGAATCGATTGAAGTATACGTCTAAGTATACCAATGTAATCTAAATATGCCAGAAAATGTCACCAGACGGTGGTGCACGAAGTTAGTAAGACAGGGTAGTTGCTCGTGACTATTAAATAATAAACGCGGTTTTTATATTAATCTTTCCTTTGTTCTGAACAAGATGAGCCTCGTTGAGACGTTGTTGAACAAGAGAATGAAACGTTTATGTAAATACTATAAGTTATAAAATAAAAACACTAAGACATTCATTAAAACAATTATTTAGAACGTCGGTCAAAACAAGAAAATGTAAACGCACGTGTGTCGTACATTCCGCTTCTGGGTGCAGTTCAAAAATGTAAGGCGTATGGGCCAGCAGTAGTGCACTCCAGCTTTCTTCACATAGATGACCCCTGAGGCCACGGGCAGCGAGCGGTAAAGAACGAAGCCGTGACTCACGAGTTTCTGTCCCTCCTAAAATCTGGAATATTTTGCATCATTACTAGTCAACGTTAGTTAGTATTTTATTTTTTTAATATTAAAAATGTGTGCTCCACAGGAGATGGGTCCTAACTTGGTACTAACAGTTAAAAAATAAAAAAGACCATAACCATTTCAGAAAAGCTCGCAAACAAAAAAAAAAAAGCTAACGAACAACGAGAGCGACAGAAATGCAGGTAATCTGGAATCAGGCTGGCCATAAAAGCTCGACTACAAAAAAAGCTAGGCGCTACTAAAAGCAACTTGTTTTTGATTGAATAAGCTGAAAAGCAGCTTTAAAAAAAGATATCTTTCTTCTTTTTTTTCCTTTTAAGATGAGGAGCTTTGTGCTTATCTTCTGAACAGCAACGAGCAAGGATGCTTCTGACTATATGTCCATGGACTCTTGATAACACCTTTAGTTATTGTCACATCTTCTGTGAATTTTAGAATACGACTTTATTCCAGCGAAATAGGGGGCTTCCTCACCTGGGGCCCTAATCTGGACACTTGGCGAAAACGTCGGCGAGAAATCTGGCGGCCGTGATTGGTCAACGCCCCACTTGACCTTATAGCGCCGGCCAATCATAGCCGCCGGATTTCTCGCAGACTTTTTCGCCATGTGTCCGGATAAGGGCCCCTGTTGGGGCATTATGAAAAGGGACGTAGTCACTATAACCAAGAGCGGTATTGTTAATTCTTGTCTCAGCACTTACTCCATCAAGCTTCTCAAAGAGGCACACAGTCACTTGGTGTCCTCTTCCCGTCTCTACGATTGCGAATAAATTACAAAGTTACTAAAAAGAAAATGTCATTTGAATACACCGCAAAAACTAGCCCGCGCGTAGACAATATTTTTTTTTATGTTTTAATTTTGTGACATTGTTTTTATGGTCAGCAAAAAAAAAAAAAAAGTCAATTCAAGGGTTTAGACATTGTAAAGAAAGGCTTGGAGCATCTGAAGAACATCAGATCTCTTTTTGTATTTGTCAAAGCCCGTGACAGCGTCACTGCGGTCAAGTTTATCAAAATGAACACCATTTTGTTTCTTCTTGAGTTGGAGGAGGAGACAATTTTGGTTTATTGATTTCAAAATTTCCGCTTTTTTTCGTGAACAAACATGTAACGATTTACAATTAAGTCTTTACGTAAACAAATAAAGAAATTGCTTTAGAATTACTCAAGAAAATATGTAATTATTCCGCTAGAAATTACTGATAATGTACGGAATTACATATCATTTCGTTAATTCTAACGGATTACGTACAAGTCTGGTCGGTACTTGTCCCATCCTGCGTTTCGCTAACTGTCAGTGACTATATAATTACTATCTAAATGTTTAAGCGTATTCACTTTTCAGCGAGGCACTCGGGGTGCCAAACACCACAACCTATAATAACGGACCCGACAAACTACAGAACCGAAAAAAAAAAAAACCCTTCAAATTTCATTTTATTTATTTCATTTATTATGTCGCTCAGGGCCCGAAGGCATTACAGAGAGGAGTGGGGCGCAGTAAATAGAACAAAGCAAAAAACAATGAAAAGGCAAAAAATACACAAAATACTAACTACTAAACATCATTTAACAGGTTAGTAATGGCACTGTACATGAACTAAAACAAATATCAATGAAAAGGCAAACAATACACACTAAACGTCATGTAACAGGTTAGTAATGGCGATCTTAAATTTATCTGAGGCAGTGATTGTGACAATGGCTGCGGGAAGGCGGTTCCAGTCAATCGAGGTTTGAGGCAAAAAAGAGGCATTAAAGGTAGATGTGCTGCAATGAGGGATCCCAACTTTTAATCAATGATCGCTGCGTGATGATATGTAAAATGGTTAAAAAAATAGTGCTTGGCGGAGAGTAGGGTTTGATAAATCTTATAGAACAGGCATAGGCGGGATATCTTTTGACGAATAGAAAGAGTGGGCAAGGATAGAGATGCTTTCAGTAAAGTGGTGCTAGGCTGCTAGCTGTGCGGTGATATGTTAGAAAGTATAAAACGGGCGGAGCGGTTTCGAATGGATTCTACGGCAGATGCAAGGGTGATACCAGGGTTCCAGATTGAGGCGGCATATTCAAGTTTAGGTAGCCTTAACGTTTTATAGACCAACACGCGGCCCTGACGTCACGCAGCTGCGGTGGCGCTGTCGACGGCACTGCGCATGCGCAGACGCTTCACTTCACGCGAATTCGGTTTCTGCGCACGCGCAGTGCCCACACCTGGTGTGGGCAAATGCCGGCTTGTTTGTAAACAGCGTGTCAGTCTATAAATGAGAAGCTTTAATGAAAGAGGGGCAAGAAAAAAGTTTCTTTTGATGCATCCTAATAATTGATTAGAGTTTTTCGTGACGTAGTCGACATGAATATTCCAGGACAGATCATTTGAAATGTGAACACCGAGGTATTTGTAGGACACAGGAAGGAGGGTAGAGTTATTAATGGAGTAGGAAGGGCAAATGTTAATTTGACGAGAGACACACATGGATTTACATTTAGAGATATTGAGTTCCATAAGCCAGTTGTTGCACCATTGGGTTACATTGTTAATATCGGTTTGAAGAGCGGAGATGTCAGAGTCGTTAAGGATTTCTTTGTAAATAACACAGTCGTCAGCAAAAAGGCTAATAGAAGAGGAGACACGGGTAGGGAGATCATTAATATATATAAGAAATAGTAATGGACCGAGTACAAAACCTTGTGGGACACCGGAGTTGACAGGCGAGTATGGAGAATTAGTTCCGTTGGCGTGGACAAACTGTAGACGGTTAGTCAGAAAGGAGTCAATTCAAGCGAGAACATATGGACACATGTTAAGGCTACTAAGTTTATGGAGAAAAAGGGCGTGAGGAACTTTGTCAAAAGCTTTAGAAAAATCAAGGAATATGCAGTCAGTTCTGGAACCCTGGTCAATTGTGACATGGAGATTATGAGTAAAGGTAAGAAGTTGGGCTCCGCATGAGTAAAACTTCCGAAAGAGTTAGAATCCAGAAAGTTTGCAAGTTGAGAGTAAATTACGTGTTCAAGGATTTTGCATGATATACCCGTTATGGAGATGGGACGGTAGTTAGATGGATTTTGTTTATCGCCACCTTTGTGTACAGGAACCACCTTCCCCACCTTCCAATCCAATGGCAAGACACCATGTTGAAGTGACTGAGAAAAAATCTTGGACAGGATAATGCTGGAGTACATTTTAGTGTTTTTCAAACATTTTGTGTTAATGTTATCAGTACCTTCCACAGAAGACATTTTTAGGTTATCAATAATCTTAGCAATTCCTTCACTATTTACAAACACAGGATACATAGGCAAGAAATCACAGGCGGTAAATATAGGGAAACAAGAACTAACTGGAATAGAGAAAGATTTAGTAAACACTTCATTTAAAACGAAAGAACACTGATCATTGGATAATTCATCTCCGTCAGCATCCCTAAGCGTTACATTGGAAGAGAAAGAGGGATTAATAGCCTTCCAAAATTGACACGGGTTATTTAACAAGGAAGGTAACATATTATTAAAATAATGGGATTGTGCATCTAGAAGTGCTTTTTTATGCACACCAGCTGCAGTACGGTACGCCGACCATTGCTGTTCGTTGTCTGATAGCTTTGCAGCACGAAATATTCTTTTTTTCTTGTTTGCTAGCCTTTTTAAAAACACGTTATACCAAGGCGATTCAGGAGAGGACAAAATAGTGCGAAGCGGACCGTGCGCTTTCATGAGGTACGCAACTTGTTCTTTAAATAAACACCAGTTATTCTCAACTGAGCGCTCATCAAAACAATTCAAGTAAGAATCAAGAAAAAGGCAAAGGTTTCTATTAATGGAATCAAAATCAGCTCGTGCATAATCAGAAATTTGCTTAATTGCAACTGAAGTGAACGATTTGATAGTGACCTTGTCTTTATCTGTATCACACGATATCGCGCCATAAGCAGGCGTGACATACGCACTATAGTTTTATTTGAGTGTTTCGCTCCATTTGTTGCGGTTGCTATATGCGACAACCTAAACTCAAAGGCATTATTCAGAGGCTATTCTCCTCTGCTTGGAGCAAAAAACCTTTACATTTATGTTTACAGAAACATTGTCAGTGACTTAAATGTGAACCCTAGCATCTATATTTCTCTTCTTTCTTTTCTAAATTGCTGTTTGAGAAAAATGCCAAACTACAGACCAAGCTTTTTTTTTAAGATTGTAATTTTTTTTAGCGGGAAAAAGACACTCCCTTTCCCGTTTGACTTTCTCTCTCCCGCAGTTGCAGTTTTCCAGGAGAAAACCCGCAAGCAACACAAGCACGCACAGGTAATAGGTTATAGCTTTGTTGATTATGAACTTCATGTATATACAGGCCTGCGTGGGTGTAACTTTGTGACGTCGAGGGTGCGCAAACATACACTCTTCGCCGGGGTGTGCATCAAGAAAAACAAATAGCATTAGCAAACCAGTTTGGCGAAATACTTTTTACTTTGTCGAGGTCCTTCGTCAAATGATCGAGTCATGCTGTTTTCGATGCTTGCCTCCCTGCTGGCTTTACTCACGCTACTGATGACACAGTGCCAAGGCGATGTCTGTGACCCCAGCGAGATGGAAAAGTATTTCGAGGAAACTCCGGATGCTTGGAAGGTATTCGTTTTTATATTTGCACCCTTGTCGCTGACGTGGATCAAAGGTTGATTTACTAAAATGACTTCCAGTTAGTCGAAATTTGCACGCTCCAGGCCTTCGACGGCCCTGGCGGCATTTTTTTTTTTTTTTTAATAAGGCTATTGCGCTTTTTTTTTTTTTGAACGACGCACAATTAAGTAGATATTAAAAAAGACTGCACACCTTCTTTGTGTTTCAGAAAACCTTGATCTCAGGTTTTTTCCTTTAGCCCAGCTAAGAAAATTATGGTAATCGTCTAGGAACGTTTGTCAGTGACAGTGCAGGGTCCCAACCATGACCACATTATACTTTTTCCCCGTTTTATATGCTCGCTTCCCTTTGGTCCATCCTCAATTGACGAAATTTTTTTGTTTTTCTAGTCACCAAAATATTTTTCTCATTAACACAAATTTTTATAGATATATCTTTGCTCAATTTTCTTGTCTTAGCATGTTCGTGGTAGAGTGAAATGGTTCAAGTTTGTGGTATTTGAACTTGAACTTGAACTGTATTTAACAAATTTGTGCCGAGGACAACTGGACAGAAAGACGATCCAAAGTTGCTTCTTTATAATTCAAGTGAGCATTAGATCATCGATCTTAAAACTTTACCGCCATCTACTCTAGATATCACTATGCATCACTGACGGTAGAAAAAAACTCCCTACAGTTTGATGAAAATAATCCCTGGAGAAGAAGAACAAGGGGGACAGAGGACAACAAATCTCCAAGCTGTGTTTGGAGATTTGTGTTTGTCCTTTGTCCCCCTTGTTCCCCTTCTCCAGGGATTATTTTCATCATTCTTGTCCAGCTCGCTTGCACCTTTGCATTTAATTGCATTATATCCCTACAGTTTCAATTATTTGTTATATAAAAATGCCCTTTTTGCCCATTTGCTAGAAAATAAAAAAACAGACACGGTTTCCCCTCTCTTGCGTTCCCATGTCAGACCTGCCTTCGTTTGTTTAATTTTATGTGTATGTAGTAGTCCTCAGATCATTGCAAGCACGACCTGAGGGCGCCGCCATTTTGATACTTGTATATTGTCTGATATCAAGCCTTACAGAAGCGTGCCCGCCGTTGCCAGATTGGATTAGTTGTTATGCATTCTCTCGCCAAAGGAGACGATACGAAGTTTGGACACAAAGCTTTGGGAAACCTGTAGGTTCTGTCCTGACCCCACTAAGTTTATGATTTAATCACCGGGTACTCGGCGGTTATTTGCGCCTTAAATTATTCCTTTTTGTGCCTACCAAAGTACGCTGTATTTTCGCATCAAAACATATTCCTTGTTCAAGGATACTAAAGTGTATCGTACCTGTTCAAGTAATAAAATAATCATAGTTTATGTAAACCATCTGCATCGTGCATTTGAAATGCATTTCGGTAAGCATTTACAAAATAGAAAGAAAAACACACTGATAACTTTGTTACCGACATTGTATTTTTCTTTGTTCTTGTACAATTTAACTTGTCTTTTGTTCGCGCGGTCAGCAGGTTTCACAGATTAATTTGTGAAATGATGGCTATCGAGCGCACAAAGAACGTTCGTGATCATACGGCTGATTTCGTTCAATTGTATTTATAACTGACCTTCCCTTTTCATTTTACAGCTTGTTCAAAAATTTCGTGGCCCATTTTTTCTCGTCTATCACTCGCAAAACCCCGGTTTTGACAAAAATCACAATTGTTTGATGGCAGCAAGAACGAAAATTACCGCCAAAAGCAAATCGGCAAAGTACGCCTTCTATTACCTATCTTCGACGTCAAAGGAGTAAGTGCGTCGACTCTGTCACCTCCTGCTTTTGACACAATTACTTGTATACTTTAAAAAAAACGCTATTGATGTTGTTGTTTTTTTTTGTTGTTTTTTTAATTCGCACCGGTCAGTTCTGCCTGAATCACAATTATTTTTGCTTATATTTGTTATCACCATTTCGGGATAAAATCTATTGTACTTTGCATCGTTTCAGAGAAGTTGGATCGGTGAATGTAAAAGCTCAGAAGTCGGACCCTGCATATGAAAATGAAAATATGTTCGTTGTGGAAAATATCCCGGGTAAGAATCGCATCACTTGTGTAAATAGAAACAATATTTCAGTAGAAAACTCTGTACCGCTGTGCTAGTGTATATTTTTCTAATTATTCTAATTGATACTAATTAGTAATACTTGCACTTTTTTTGGGGAAGGAGTTTTTATTTGCAATGGGTCTGATAAAACACATTAAGAAAACTTTACTTTCTGCTCACCATATCGCAGAAACGACACATTCCCAGGTATTCTATTGCATCAGAAACATAGAGAGTGTGGCCCTAAAAACCAGCGCATTTATGCCGCCTCATTAAATTCGAACTCCAGGCGCATATGCCTCAAATTGGGCCCACTTACGTCGTTTAGCGAAAAGCTTTATTTGTATTTGTGAAGCTCAACCCAGCGGTGATAAAATTTTGACGAAAGAACGAAAATGGCGGCCTGGTCATCTGCACACTAGTTCGCAAGTTCACTCCTAAATAAAGTGCCAGACGCAAAAAAAAAACAAAAAAAAAACAAGAACGTTATAGGAGAGGCTTGCGACAAGAAGGATGGGGGCGACCAACAAAACGTTTAACCAAACATATAAGCCATGAAGTTGTTTTATTTGGCACAAAGGAACAAACGGACGTCTTTTGTTCAATAAAAACAATTATAAAGCCGACAACTATTTGTCCTATTTTGCCGTGTGTTATCCAATTGCGCCTCCCAGCTGATCACCTATATGTGAACGGAAAGGCAGACGAGACAACATTTTGAGAGACAAACTGGGTACACGCATTTATTTTTGTCTCATTAAATTAAAAAAAAATTACATTATGGACGGTTCTTGGGGAAGTGCCCATATTAAAAATACATTACTGCACTGAAATTGTCGTGCTATTCAGAGGAGAATTCAAGGTGTGTGGGTTTGAGGGAAGAACTAAGGTAGGTAGAGCGACGAAATACCTGCCTCGAAGAGATTTCATTTGGGTTTTAGGAGTGGGTGGTTGAGCGGATTAGCCAGCAGTGCAATATATCTGGGTCACGTGGTGGTGGCTCAAGGCTCGTGCACTTTGGAGTCTCTTCGAATGTGGAACTTTCGAAACTTTGTTCTTTCTTAGATTTAGTACTACTGCCCCCCCCCCCCCCCTCCCCAGTCTTAATTCGGAAGTAAACAGTGCTAAACTGAAGTTTCCTTCCTAAAATGTTTCGACTACTATAATTTAATTTTAAGATGTGAAATGGGTATCTGGTTTGAATGTGGCAGCTCAGAAAAAAGAAAAAATTATTAGATAACGATTTCGCTAATATTCACGTAAATCTCTTGCCTATAGTGTATTTCACAGTCTATTCCGTAATTTTTTTTAGTTTAATTGTGTATGATCTCATAGATTGTTTCCATCGTAACACTCCTCAATGTGTTCAGAAAAGACCCATTTTGTAATATCTTTAAATTATACGTCTAATTGTCATTCGACGATTTTTTGGTTACTACAGGGGCTAATTCAATCTAGTTTTTTTTTTTTTTTCTTCTCAGGAAGAAAAAAGGGCCAACAGAGGTACCAGTTGCTTTTCTCAGATTACAAATCTTGCGCTGTTTTGAAGTCGAATTTGCTAGGTAAGCTGTTTCTTTTCAGGCACGACACTAAAAAGGTAATCAAATTAAAAGCTACCCGATATATAGTGCCTGTTCGCACACATACCGGAGGCCAAATTATCACGAACTAATAACTAGTTCGTTAATGATCATTTACAGCACAAGGACGACGGGCTTAGTAGTTCATGATGACTTTCATCACTGTGCACTTGATTCGTGATGCTCTTTACTGGGTTATCTACATTCTTGCCAACGTAACGAATAGAAAGTAATAGCTTTTGTCCACGCCCTCAATTGATTGTTCAGATATCAATGAGCATGGTAGCAAAAAATAACCAAGGTGATTTATTTTACTTTCGTCAAATCCTCCGTGTCTTCAGAATGTAGTGAATTAAATTCCAGAATCACCTTCAAACTAAAATTAAAACATAAATGTGGAAATCTGAAGAAAAAAAATATATATATAAGGTTTTAACACGATAGCGTTTAGGAGGTCGTGTCACAGAAAATCCGGTGTCGGCTTCAATGGAACCAACAAATCCTATAATGCAACGCGCGCATCCAGGTGTGACGTCACACATGGCTTTGACGTTATGACCCTATCGACCCGCTAAACTTGGCGGGATAATTTTCCGATAAATTTATCGAAAACTTTTCCCGTTAAATTTCGCAGGAAATTTGCCACTAATATTAGCGGGTTGATAGGCTCATGACGTCACAGCCATGTGTGACGTCACGTGACACGTGACTCCACCGACTAGGCCACGCACACACGCTTCCACTAGTGGAAAATGATCGCGGGCTTATATGAGAAGGCTTTGCGACGGGGCCTCATAACGCTATGTGAAGCAAGGGGAATGGTGTTTGCGATACTTTGAAAGTCTAGAAAACGCGAGGCACTCTATGGTGGTTTTGTACTACACACGAGGAATCTTGGCGAAGCGCCAGTTCGTCTGCTTCCTTTGCAGGGGTTGTGGTGACGTCAGGACGCCAAGCTTTCATTGACTCTGATTGGAAGGGTAGGAGGTAGATCCTAAGGCAGCTTGTCTTGAAGTCTACCCATTATCCTTCATTCAAAGCCAATCAGAGCTCGGCATTCTGACGTCCCCACAACCCCTGCAAAGGAAGCAGACGAACTGGCGCTTCGCATAGCAAAAGATAGCTTAAGTAACGCAGGACGTTGAGAACGATCATCACGATGCAAGAAGCGTGAACATAATAACCCCTTGCCTTTCCTAAGTTGTCAGTGACTGTAATTACTGATAAATCTGCGTGCACCGACTTCTAGTTCACAGACACGTCACTTCATAAATCGAATACAAAAAACACTTAAAAAATTTAGATATTTAAAATATTAAACACAATTTACAAAAATAAATGAGAGCACTTGTAGGTCTCCTGTCGTAGCTCTGGTCGCTAAAATAAGGGACTACAACAAATTTGAGACGGTAGAATTGTAGCTAAGAATTTAATCATTTTAATCACGATTAGTGTATGGATTATCCCTCGAGTCTTGAAAGCGCGTTACATTGACATGATTCTCGTCAGAACGCTTTCTCCATCTTTGTGTTACAGGAGTCCAAGTTTGGGTGACGAAAGGTTACCTGGAAAAACGCAACGACGTGCCATATTCGTGTTCCTTGACTTATGATTTGGCGGCCGACCAGAACAAAACCCTTTCTTTCGACTGGAAAAAATGTGGGGTTTTCAAGCGTACCGAGCTCTAGAAAATACAACAATTATTGATCCCACATACCTGTGGTTCATATGTACTCTAGTCAATTATTATTCCGCAGTTAATGAGATTGTAGCAACCGGCGATAAGTAGACCGAAGAAAAAGCACGAAGCGAGAAGCGTCACCAAAATAGGTCACGTCATGTGCTTCCTAAACCGTCATTGACTATATAGAATATAAATGTATTGTCTATTACGCTCATTTGTACTTTTTACTTACCCGGCATATTGTCAGGAAATTAAGAATAAACGCGCGCGAGCTGCAGCAATAAGGTTCGTGCAATTTAAAACGGAGCGCAAGTAGAAAGCTGCACTTCAAGGATTTCAAAACTACACAGACCACACAAAGTGACCCAAGCGATACATTCTCAGACATCTGGTGCGTCTACTTGTCTTCAGATCGCTTGGGAGAGTAAATCGCAGCAGTCTACTGTATAAACGCCCTACGAGTGACGAGGAGGGTGTGACACTAGCCTAGGCATGATGTAAGCACTGAAAACGCCGAAGATCGCGGCGTTCCGACATCATCGCAACCCCTGTGCAACGAGCAGACGAACTTGCGGTCCGAATAGGCCTCTCCCAACTTCTCGCGTCTCGCAAGAGTCACGCAATTTCGCTTTGTGGAGAGTTTTGGAATGGTGCCTGGAACACGTCTCAGATTGGCGTGTTTCGTCCGTCCAATAAAGTGGTCCCTCAATTTCCTCCTAATGACGTCATAAAGGTGTCATGCTATCGCCGGTTGCGATCCTGGCGGTGTGCCAGCAGCGGTGGTGGATGCGGCAGACGCCTGTTCCGCTGCAGGTTGCTCTCCAGCTTGACAGACCACGGAAGCTTCGGCAGACAGAAGTTGGGACTTCTGTCTGCCGTTGGGACAACAGCGACACTAGCGTTCGCTCGCGCTCTTTTGCCAGAATTTTTAGAACCAACTACCAGGTTGCGACCTCTGACACTCAAGCTTTTGTGAAGTCATTTGTTGCCACTTAGGGACAACTTTTGATGCGTGGGCGGAATAGGACGCTAAACACACCACTCGGAGATGCGTTCCGGACACCGTATACAGTTTTGAATACCCGCGGCACCTACCCAATTTCTAAAGAAGTGCCTGCGCACCACAACCCAGACCGCCGTTTAGGCTTGGCGCGTATGTGCCGACAGGTCAATGGACCTTTTTCACATACCGACGGCACCAGGCGGTGGCTGCACGAACTAAAAATCGAGGAAGTGACCTACCTGCGCTACCAATTGATAATGGGAGCTACGCTACCAGTTTCTTCGCTCTCCGAGCAGCGGCGCGTGCCCAACGCGACTCTAAAGAGGGGGATCTGTGGCGTCCACCCAAACGTCATGTTTTTCTTTCCGTCCACTTTCTTTTTTTGTGTAACACAATTATATATATGTTGCAATTACGTGTTCTACTCGCTGATCCACAGCCTCCTTCCGAATTTCCTCGATTTCTAGTGCCGACTTCCGCCGCTTGGCATCGAGTGCTCGCGCGTGCGCAGAACGCTTCTCGGAAAAGGTCAATTTCCTTCGACCCGCAAAGTGCTTGCGTACGCTATTATCAAGCTGCTTAGTATCTGCGAATGCGGAGATAATAGTGGAGAAACGTTCACCCCTTAATCCACACGTGCGTCGGTTCTAGCATTATAAATACATCACTTAAACGCCACCAGGAGGAATTCCGTACTAATAAACACGTGTACGTTTTTTGTGTTTTTTTTTTGCTATATATTTTTTATTGCGTCAAGCCTTTGCTTCTACTCGCATCAGTGCTTCCTTGAATATCACAAGTGCTGCGCTTGTGACAGCGTTTCTGGTGGGGCGCGGCTCCTAGGAATTTGGAAACAAGTGCTGCATAACGTCAAGAAAATATTTCACTTCCATTTAACAACAAAACAAAGGTTTAATTCATGAAAAAAAATGGCCGACTGACGTCATGGAGAGAGGTTCAATAGGGTCCAATGAACCTCGAAAGATCGCGGTATGAAGCTGTTGTGGATACAGAAAACAACTTGTGAAATGCTCCGGTTTGACGGATGGGGTCGGTTAAGCACAGCACGAATTACTAGATAACAGAAAGTATAAAACATAGAGAGGACGAAACACAGACGAGTACATTCTTTCAGAAAGAATGTACTCGTCTGTGTTTCGTCCTCTCTATGTTTTATACTTTCTGTTATCTAGTACATCTTACCAACACGCTCGTTAGGAATATAACTAATTACAGTTGCAAATGCAGCATAGATGCAGCTCAGATTCCAGTTACAAAGGTTCGGCGGCAAGCAGTTGCTATAAAACGGTTTCACATGACGTGCTTCCGGCTCGAAATGTAGCCGGACGCCGTGAACTTTCACCCCATATGTCGTTCTAAGCGCGTAGGCAGTGTTTTCTAGTTCGGTCGAGTTCTTTTGTGTCGTAATCGACCGCGTCTGCCGGAGCATTCGAGAACATAGAAGACCATCGGCTGGCACTCGGTTCTCATACATAGCGGTCCTTAATCGGATGTAAGTGGAGCCGACGAACAAGAAGTCGACCCGTCTGCGGCCAAAATGACCCCAGTAGATACCGCTGCGGAGCGACTCTGAAAGAAAATAAATCGGAGTAAGCTCGAGCATATTGTCGCGAAGTTTTGCTCCCGCGAGTGTTTAGTCTAGCTTCACTTTATGTTTTTGCCTTCTTCGAGAGTTCTTTTCGTCTCCACGGGACTGCTGTTGGATTCCACCGGAGTCGGGGGGCCCCTAAATGGGGGCGAACGTGAACGCTGTAACGCTACACTTAGTTTACAGAACCCCGCGTTGGAAACGTTTTGTCTTGTGCATGTCTGCTTTTGGGATCTCTACTTCGGAGGTGGTTTTCCTCTGTGTATGTATAACTTCTCTGTCTACGTACGAATGTGCTTTCAATTGTTTATGACTGCTCTTGTGAGCTTCGTTTGGAATGTGTTCTGTCTTGTGTATGCTCTTGTTTTTGGAATGTTCGTATTTGCTTTGGGCTCCGAGCCTTTTCATTGGTGCTAAGAAAACCCCTCTTGATTGGTCCTTCCAAGACTTTCTGATTGGTAGACTGGAGGACCCCAGAATGCTGCTGAATCCTATATAAGCAGCCACCAAGGGGACTTGGCACCGGGACACCATGGTGTGAAGATCATCCTGCCTCTGGTGAGCAACCTGCACGTCCGACCCTCCTTCGGCTGTGGAGTCGTCCGCCCGCTAACTCGCAAACTTGGGACCCCTTACGGCTGTGGAGGAGTTCGGCTCGCCCGCCTTTGTGTGGAACCTTGTTTGTCGAGTTTGGCTGTGGTCGGGGCCCCCGCTGAGGGTGTGTGTGGTCGAGGAGGACGGCAGGGGAAGTCGCCAGAGGTTAGGATTATTCCTCCCATCATTCATTGACGAATTGTCTATATTTGTTACCAAAGAGTCTATTTAAAATTCGTTAAATAAACCGATATTTGTTAACATCAGTATCGTTCATCAACGAAGAAGAAGACACCACCAATTTTCTTCGTTACAATATGCAACCCAAATACGTCCCCGGTCATTCATACTGAGTTTTCTCGTCAACGGAGCCACTCGCCATGCTCCAGTGTTTCAGCAACACCAAAAAAACTGACGCCAATAAGTGAGCGTCTGTGTTTTAAAAAATGGCGAAAATGGTTGAAGCTGTTCGTCAAAATGGCGGGATCCGGTTTCCCGCAAGGGAAAAGCCGTTGGCAGTTTGATACTTTAGTCCCATGTTGCGGATAAAAAAAAACAGGACGCGGGATGGCCAAAAAAGCATGCTTTTCGTGCAAGGCTCGTCAAATTATGAGGCGCTGGAGAAATGCAGCCTTCTGCGTTAAGTCCTTATTTCGAACTCTTTTTGTTCGCCTTCCGCCCATTGAAAAGCATGCGCGAAGGGCCTTAGAACGCACCTGGTATCGCTGCGCCGCAGCGTTCTTCCGCAACATAAAGTTCGTCTGCGTTCCTCGCCGTCACCATGGAAACGAACGCCAAATGAATGGAAGCACGCACGGTACCGCCGCGTGAAGCCAGCAACAGGGACGCCATTTTACGAACGCCGTCTGCTAGCCGAACGTGGTATGTCAGATCAACCGCCTCCGCCGGTGCTCGATCGCCGACGGCGATCGAGCACCGGCGGAGGAGGTTGATCTGACATACGCGGCGTTCGTAAGCTGTCAGTTAAGCTGTCAGTTACAACAGTTGGCGTTACTTGTTTTTGAAATAAAACCAAAACCTCCCTAAAACACTGGTCTACAAAAAGAACGCCTGCAGATCTCTGCAGTAGCCAACCCCAGTAACTGATTGCGCTGCCCCTTGTTCTGGTTTCAAGTGTATACCATTATTGTATTAGTGCACTATTATACAGAGTGTCTTTTACGCTTTACGATTTTGTTTAAAAAAACCGCGAAAGCTACACTGATCCGATCTGTGTAGGCAAGTTATGCGGCAAGGGGAACATACTATGTGGGGCTAATCGTCACGATAAGTTGGCTAATTAACTAAGATGTTTTAATGAACTTTCTAATTGCTGATGAAAAACATATGGCTTCTATTAGAAACGTGCTGAGCGTCATCCGAAACCACTAAATCAGGAAATTTCGGAAAGACTTGGTGCACGCGTGAAGCGCGGTGGAGTGCTAAGGTTACCACCACTCGTGCAATGCGATCAAGGCTGGTGGTAAGAAAACGCGGACGGTAAGAGACGGAAAAAACCGCTCGGGCACGTTATCGCACCGGTAGCCTTGCTACTCCTGCTATACGAGTGGTGTAACCTTAGCGATACACCATGCTTCCCTCGTGTTCCAAGTCTTTCTCAAATGAACTGAATTAGTGATTTTCGATTACGCTCAACAAGTTTCTGAATTGAAAACATTATGTTTATTTTTATTTTGTCAGGCTCCAGTGAACACCGAATTTTGTACAATTGAGATTTTAGCAAAAGTGAAGTTTTATAAACGCCACATGTTCGATAAAATGGCACCCCCCAAAAGTTTAAATCTCTACTTTTACCAAAACCGCAACTTCCAAAAACTCGAATTCTATGTATAAAATGCACTTAAGCAAACGGATTTCTACATCCCGCTTTGAAGAATATGAAAGAAAAAGGGTTCCAGGAGTCAAGCCGACCCTGCAGGGAATTTGTATTGTAAACAAATCTGCCAAACTGAGCACCTGTCGTTGCTTTTTTGCCTTTTTGCTTTATTTGAATATGCGGAAAGAGTTACATTTCAGGTGGCAAATTGAATGAAGCAGAGTAATAAGAATTTTTAATTTATCAGCAAAAGGCACAATCAGCTTTCAATGTTCTGAGAGTATATTCCTCCTACGTTTCCCAGGCGACGCTGCAAAAATTGACTTGTTTATAATTAAAATGGCCTCCTTTCTCCCCCTCAGCCTCCCCACCTAGACCACAAAGTCATGATCATCAAAATACAGAACTGTAATAATAATCGGTGATGGATAGTAAAAACGAACGTGTCTGAAACAGTCACGCGTGTAGCTGCAACCGCCTCCAGTGCCCAGCGCTATCACGAGAAACATACAAGAAACAGCGAAAATCAAAACGGCCCCATATAGCACGGGCAAAAACTAAGACGTTCAACGCCTCCTGAATAAAGGTCAATTTATACAGTACTGTTTCACTGTCTTTGACCAATACAACCTAGAAAACAAAGCCTGCACCCCCCCCCCCCCTCCCAAACGCTATCACTACTGGATTCACGCAGTGCTCCTAGCTTGCGTCAGCATCGCCGCCAGTGCGTCTTGCAGCGTCCCATAACGAGTGCTGCGCTAGAACGAGCCGTCGTCAAGATGGACACGTCTGCCGCTTTGCGGAGGCTTTCGTGGAGCTTCAGCCTCCTTGCCGCTTTGGGCGGGTCGGGCGTCTACCAACGATGACGTCATGCACAGGCACTGTCTTCTATGTTTTCTTTTCTTTTTTTTTATTACCTAGGTCGAGTAACGACCGCGACTCCCCACGACATTCGAGCTTTGCACGAAGCTTAATTGGCGACCATTCAAGGAGTGGCTTGGCGAGCAGCATACGAAGCACGGAAGTGTGCCGGTGGGTTCGAGGCTGCCCGACTTGGGCCTCGTTTCAAATTTCCTCGATTCCACTCCAGAATAAACGTTTCGTGCATTGGCGTTCGATATGCCAACCTGTGTCGCTCTATTTGTGTTATCGCGTCTTTTGAGTCGTGGGAATAACTCGGTCCAAAGGTCCAAACCTACACGGCTGGACCAAGAGACCGGGACATCATCGCCTCCGCCGATTGGCCATCGCTTACCAATAGCAGCAGGCGGCGACGTCCCGGTCACTTGGTCCCACTCGGTTCCGCCGTGAAGATTAGAGTCCAAAGTGGAATAGGATTTGGAACCACGCAAACGTAACGTCATCAAACACTGCTACGTGAACGGGACATGGCCGTAGTGTTGGATTTTCTTTGTATCACCCACCGGAGGTCGGCGCAGGGCAGAGCTTAGACACTATATTGTTGCGTGAGCAATCGACTGGAAGTCGTCGCGTTCGATCAGTGCATTGTCAATGTTCAGGCGACACTCGGGTTCAGGCGCTGGGGACACGAGTCCTAACCGAACGCTGACGTTGCATTCGTGTGACGGTCTTCCGCAACAGGAATCCGTAACCGGAAGCTTCTAGGAGCAAGCCATAAAACAAATTTTGTATTAATTAGTTGAGTGCACTTTCTTGCTTATTAGCCCCTTGATTTGTTATAAAATTTAGCGGTTCTCAGACTGGAGTGCAACACTCAAACCGCTCTCCCCCTCTTTATCTTTATTTTTTTTTTTTTTTTTGCGCGGCATTGCCGGAGCCGGGAAAGTGTAGCTTAATTCTAGACTTTATGCGAGGAATGAGGACCAAGATATCCAGACTACAGTCTTCAACGAATCGCCTAACCTAATTTTATTATTTTGACTTTTTTTTTTTTTTGCTTTTAGGAGGTTAACATTTTGGACAATAACCAAACATGGCTCAAAGTGCTAACAGGGCTGAAAGAGATTTTCTTCCGTTAGAGGTATATACAAATTAAACATTTTCACACCTTTATACATGTAAGTGGGGTGTCCAATAACTAACCCCCTAATAAGTGTAGCAATGGACCTTATAAAAAAATATAAACCTCACACCATTAAAAATGTGTGATTTTTTAAACACGTTGCTTAAAACGTGTGATAACGCACTACACCTTTTAATAAAGATGTAAAACTACAATACCCCTTCTCGTCAGACACGTAGCCAGGGGGGGGGGGGGGCATAAGGCCCGCCCCCCCCCCCTGAAAATCTTGCATTTTGCTGGGGCCTCCCCCCCTTTGTTTTAGGGGGGGGGGGGGGGGGGGCCCTAAAACAAAATCCTGGCTACGTGCCTCCTTCTCGTCAAGGTGTAATTACCACAGTACATTCCTTTTATGGGGTGTACACAGTGGCCCGGGACCCAATAAAATGACTGAAAAATTAAATTACACAAACGAGTCGCCGAAACAACATGTTGCTTCTTGGCGAGTGTCGAGGCAACTTCGGCCGAAAACCGGCTTCAATATTGGCCGGACGTACGGTTTTGCGCCTTGTCCCAACATCCGGCAGGTATGGGTGTACCGATGCAAATACACGATTTATGTCTAATAGCACTGGCACCACTGATCTCTTATTAGGCTGGATCGCGGATAGAGGCCTGTATTGCTGGGGTCGAGCGGCACCACCGGCAGCCATCGCTTGACACGATCTAATGCATGCTATAGGGGAAACGGGAAAACTCAATTTTATTACGTTAGTAGGTTGTTCTCGGTCATGAGACTTCTATCGTGTTTCCGCAAATAACAGTTAATATTGTGGGCAAGAATATTAAACGCGTAAGAATACCAATCTTGTTTAAATAACCGTTGTGTGGTTGAGGGTCGAGGGCGACTTTGTTGGGCGTTAACTGTGATGTGTTTAATGAGACAAGGGCTACTGAGAGTTATTGTGGTGTCATCCGTGATCTCGGAGTCATCAGAACTCAGCAAACGATAAGTTGGAAGGCCTTTACTGGGGACATTCGCATCGTTTTAACCGCTTGTACATAGTACTGCATGGTGAAAGCTTTTTCTTTGAACTGCTGTGAGGGCTTCCGTGACAAACTGAAACTCGGAGCGTGCCGTTCAGTCGCTGAACGTGCCGTTTATTTAGCAACCGAAGCAAGCAACGTCAGTAAAGTCGGTGGTGCTCCGGCCCATTTATTTTTATTTTTTTAAATCAATGTTTGAACGTTTGACGAATGTCTAGTTGATCTCCATGCACCCGATATAATCAACGCAGCACGTCATAAAATACTCGCCCTCGAGCACCGCGTACAAGCTTCCTATTTTTGCGTGTTTCTCCCTTAGACTTTCGTGTATTGCCTCATGGTGTAATACGCCAAAACAACAAGGACGAAAACGAAGGGAGAACTAGACAGGACGCGGCGTATTGCCTGTTGTCAAGCAATGGCCGCCGGTGAGGCCAGTGACGGGCTCCCGATCCGCGATCCAGACTTGCACTGTGAGAGTTCTAATGCATTGCACCCGCGGAGTGCTGCACGGAGAACAGGCCCCGGACGAACTTGCCGAATGCACCTAGTGAAGACTGATGCTGTCGCCATAGATGTTGTAGAAAAGTACCGACCTCAAACCCAAACTAGCGCCTTTTGTTCGACGTGATGGGTGGGAATGCGGGAGCGCAGTCGCTGCCATCGTTTATCTATAAATGCTGGTTGCTGCAACGTGTCAATTATATTTGCGATGATTTTCAATTAAGGAACTCGGCTGTCAGAGATATCTACAGACGGCGTAAGTTTCCGAAGCCAGCTGACTACAAAACAGCATACACTTGAGAAAAGTTATGGCACTGTACGCGCAAAAGCTTGCTTCGTTTTAAGCATAGTATTATGAGTGAACCACTGAAAAGATACTGCTTAAATCTAGTTCTTTGGAAGATCTAGCAATACGTTTCGTAAGACTCTTTTCATTTCCCTGGTGAGGGCATAGAGAACGAGAGCTTTTTCAAACAAAATACGACGGGGCAAGATAGCTGCCGTTCAAATATGACTGTGCTTGAGCCTCGGGCAACGTCTGCATGTTTAGCCTTCCCGGACGCTGAGTGAATGCGTCACAAGTTTCTGCTGTGGGAGCTTTGTCGAAAAATGTTCCACTTTTCACCTGCACACAGATGATGCGAGATCTCGCGGCCTCTGTGTTTGTCCTGGGCCTTTCATTACACACTGGTAGGTTTCAGCGTCTGTACGGCAACAAAGTGACCCAAATTTTGCAAATAAAACATGGGTCGTCGATTCCTCCCTTCGTGGAATATCAGACGCTTACAATTCAATCTCGCGTTTGAGTTTGTGGCCCGCGGGACGCGATTTCGAGCAGAATACCAACTTTTTCTTTCAGCTCCGCTGTGCGAATGCCGCCTCGTAGCAGACGAACTCCCGTCGTCGCGTTCGATCAGTGCATTGCCAATGTTCAGGCGACACTCGGGTTCAGGCACTGGGGACACGAGTCCTAACCGAAAGCTGACGTTGCATGCATTCGTGTGACGGTCTTCCACAACAGGAATCCGTAACCGGAAGCTTCTATGAGCAAGCCAGAAAACACATTTTGTATTAATTAGTTGAGTGCACTTTCTTGCTTATTAGCCCCTTGATTTGTTATAAAATTTAGCGGTTCTCAGACTGGAGTGCAACACTCAAACCGCTCTCCCTCTCTTTTTTTTTTTTTTTTTTTTTTTTTTGCGCGGCATTGCTGGAGCCGGGAAAGTGTAGCTTAATTTTAGACTTTATGCGAGGAATGAGGACCAAGATATCCAGACTACAGTCTTCAACGAATCGCCTAACCTAATTTTATTAATTGGACTTTTTTTGCTTTTAGGAGGTTAACATTTTGGACAATAACCGAACATGGCTCAAAGTGCTAACAGGGCTGAGAAAGACAAGTTTTACTTTAAATTCTGTATTGTATTTATTTCAGACAAAATAGTCTGCGAGGCTAATAAAGCAAAATGAAATAAAATTGTTTTACGACGAGGCCCTAGCCGCTGGTTGCAGTACTCATCAGAAAACTACACAAAACAGAAAAGACATTCGCAATTATTAACGTGACGTTGGACGCATATATACTGAAGAATGCTTGTTGGCCAACAGGTGCCGGAAACAACTGCAGATGATGATACGGTATGTTTATTGTATATTGTCGAAGGTCCCTTTTTAAACTATGAAATAAACTTCAGTCATTTTCGCTATGGTAGGGTATCTGTTGAGTACGTCGGGTATGAGAAATGCAAAGTGTTGAAAACCATATTTTGTGCGAATCTTTCGCTGTTTACGTAGTAATTGCATAGTCTAAAAAAAATCGTTGTGGGATTATTTTTTTACAAAACACGAGACAACCAATCAAAGAGATTGGCTGTCTTCGTTCTGCAGGAAAGTAATCTCAGACTTCATTTCTTTAAGTGCATCATGAACATATATACTACATGTCCTGTCTACGTCTTTTACTTGTCCATGGTCTGTGCGCTGCAGTGTGTATTATGTTGTATAACCAACTTGCCCATCAGATCATTTTAGTATGTAATATATATTCGCGGATAAATACAACAACACATTGCCCGAGTGATCTGGGCAAATATGTCCATACGCGACGCCACTCACAGCAAAAGTGACGCGTCAAAACGGTGCTCGCGTAGATTCGAATATTATATATATATATATATATATATATATATATATATATATATATATATATATATATATATATATATATATATATATATATTAACAATGTTTCGTTTATTTATTTTTAGAGCGCAGCTCTTAGGCGCCCGTTTCCGGCTTGAGCGGCGTCGCCGTCGCCGTCGGCGAAACCGCGCGGTGCATCGCGGGTAAATTTCCCCGCTAAATTTAGCGGAAAATTTTCTCCGCTAAATTTAGCGGAAGAATTTCCCCGCTAAATCTAGCGCAAAATTTTTCCCGCTACATCTAGCGGAAAATTTTCCCCGCTAAATTTAGCGGAAAAGTTTCCCCGCTAAATTTAGCGGAAAAATTTTCCCGCTATATCTAGCGGAAAATTTTCCCCGCTAAATCTCGCACAAAATTTTTCCCGCTAAATCTAGCAGAAAATTTTCCCCGCTAAATTTAGCGGAAACCTTTCCCCGCTAAATTTAGCAGAAAATTTTCCCCGCTAAATCTAGCGGAAAATATTCCCCGCTAAGTTTAGCGGAAAATTTTCTCCGCCGCCCCCCCCCCCCCTCTCCCGAGGTCACGTGACCCATTCCCCCCCCCCCCCCCCTTTCCCCGTGCCTTGCCCTCCTCCTCAAGAGCTGCGCTCTAATTCGGCGTTACAGGGAGTTGTAAACGGCTTTCATTTTTTTTCTCTTTATTGCGATCCTTATACTTTGCGCAATGCCCTCGCTAGAAAAGGTTTCAAAAATCACTTTTTTATGTTGTCATTTATTGTATTTATTTATTTTTTTAAATTAAGTTGCCACACGGTAAGGTATGACGATGTTTGCTTCAAATCTCGTGTGGTTACAAGCACATCTTTTTCTGGGGGTTGGTCACCGCGGATACAACGGCATTTGAGTGGAGCGTGGCACTTGACATTTTGGATACCCCTGCTTGTATAGTATAACAATAGATACCGTTTAATAACACGTGACCTTTTAAAGACACGTGTACGGAACACTGCGCTTATTGCATGCGATACATTTGCGATGAAACCCTCAGCATGACGTGTACCTATCTCACGACACGCTTAATGGTTTTTACTTAGAGTATTCTAGTTTTATATAATTGTTTACTTGTCATCATTCTTCGTCAAAATCTCTCCATAGATTTCTGCGATAAAATATGTCAAAGCTCTGCCCAAAAAAAATCACACGCAGGGGTATTGCTTACGCTGCATTCCTAAGTTGATAATGTAAAAAAATAATTTTAAGGAGCCCACTTTGCCCAAGGTTTTAATTTGTGACCTGAAAGAAATGTTACGGTAGGTTCCAGTTGTTAATAACCTACAGGGTATATTTTCGTTCTAACTCTTTCCTTCACTTTTTTCTTCTCTCAGTTCGCCCTTCAGAGTTGACCTCGACACAATTAGACCATGTCTGTTTATAATCGAATAACTCCGACAGGCATTTACGTAAAATTTTCACGAGTATAATATTTTCATTCCCAACAGGTATAAAAACAGCTATTCTTTAAACTTGTTTAGCGACGTTTTAAAGGAGCATAACTATGTTTGATTGCTCTCCTGATAAAAAAAAAAAATAACGCTTTACATCAATGTGTTGACCGATTATGAAGTCGGTCGCGTCTTTTTCATTACTGGCCGATGAATCTAGTTGATTTTGATTTGGAATATTCGTTTTTATGTGGGTTTGTATTCAATTGTTTGAAAATCTGGAAACCAGATACTGTAAAACCCTTTACTTACGCGGCCCCGATTTTCCGCTAATTGGAAAGGGGGGGTCATAATCGCAACAATTAAATTTCGCAAGGTTTGAAGGCAGGCATTTACCTTTCTAGAGATTAAAAATATTCGTGTCCCCTAAAGTTCGCCAATTTTCCAAGTTGCAAAATTCGCGTTAATTAGGGGCTCGCAAACATTACGGGTTTTACAGTATTACCTCGACGTCATATTTCGTCTAATTGAGTTCTAAAACACAAACTTTCGTGATCTAAAAGCTACCTGAAGTTTTCGATAAATATACGTTTTGACTCAAAGTTACTTTCAAAAAGCGCAGGATAGTGCACTACTACATGTAGCATTTGTTATTTATGTGATCTTCGTATATTTATCACCCATATAAATATCCTGTCAGTATCCTGTAAATATCCTGTAAAAGCCTCGCACGCCCTAACGCGTGAAAAGCGTTTACGAAAATAATTTGGTGTTTACTCGCTTTCGCTGGGTTCAAGTTCCATTCCTGCACGTTTCAATTTGTGATGAACATCCTACCGGTGTGCGGACGTGTAGCACTGCTGCTTGATTGCACCGAAAGAGCCCAGGCTTGCAGTGGTACTGCACTGGCCGAATTTCTAATCTACAGCGGTGATACCAGAAGTTTATCGGGGCTTACCAACTCCCCACTGTTTACACATATACACAATACAATCGTCTCAACTCGTATTTGTCTTGCTAAAACATCTCAGGCCATATGTATTCCTGTACCAATTAATATATATAAATTCGCTTTTTTTTTTTATCAGAGGAATGGGTTTTTTAGACATTATAAGTTTATAAGTTTCAGGACATAAAACTCCGTGTCGCAGTGCTCAAAAACGTTTCTATGTCAAGTCATAAGCATCTTCAAATAAAATAAAGTAAAGCAAGTAATTAAGCACGGTTAATCAATTTGTGGAATTGAAAAATAGGGCAAGACTTGTTTTTCAACAAAATTCAATAAACCACGATAGGGTGCTGGATAAACTCCGTTGCACGAGATGCAAGTAACACGGGCTTCATAAATAAATCTCAGCGTCCAAGTAAAATAAAATTAAAAAAAAAAATCTCCGGAGTATTGAGAAGATTACTGCTGTCAGAGATAGGCTCGAAGACAGATGCGAAATGCAGCGGTGTCGTATACGGGGGGAGTGTTTTTGCTGCGCGGATCTCATAGCTCGATAAAATTGGATGCAGCTTCAGTGCAAAGTGTTCTTCCTTTAAAAGGGATACTGAATCGAAAGTTGGAGCTCGCAAAACAAGGCTGGAGTGATAGGCGGGACGCTGCAAAACCGAAAAACATCACTCCTACAAAGATATCTCTAACGGAAGGCCGTATTTTTGGAAAAGTGCGCGATTGAACACGGCCGACGAAGCCGACGAGACATGTCACGCCACCATTCTCATTCCCTCTCCTCTTCGCTTCGTCCCCTCGAGCGGGTGAACCGAAGCGAGGAGGAGAGAAGCGAGGCCGCTTCCCCTCATTCTCAACCGATCCAGGAGGAGCGTGATGTCATAGTTCTCGCTTGATCGAGCCCTTCTTTTTTAAAAATGCAGCCATCCGTTTGAGATATCTATGCATGAGTGATGTTTTGTAGTTCGTAGCTTCCCGTTCAACGCTTCTGCGGCGTCATTTTGCGAAATCAAAATTTTGGTTCAGCATCCCTTTAACGGTTGTGGTAGGAACAGTTTATGGGGTCATTGTTGTGCTAGTCATGTGCTCTCAGACTTTCTATATAAAACGAAAACATGTTTGTACAATGCACTATGTGCGTCAATAGCAGGCGAACGCAATACCACGAAAAAACAAAATCAAGAAAAAAGTCAAGCGGAACTACGCAGCTGTTGTATTTATTTATTTATCCGTTCTGTTGAAAAAAATGTAGAGATGTTTATGCATCCAATGATCTGTTGAGAGACGTCCGAGACATGAAGCGCTTGGTGGCAATTTTTCTGGTGACATTAATGTTCGCAAGATGTCCTGCCTCCACAGTGTAGAGCTACATGGTACGCCGAACGTCTCGTAAAATATCCTGACGCCTTGGAGGTAATGGGATCATCGCAATGGATATTTAGAGAATCTAAAAAGTCCTGTATTAGCCACTGACGAAATGGGAACGTAAGGGAGCACTGTAAAAAATGGACCGTAAAATTTACGGTCAAATACCAGGCAGCTGATGCTGCCAAACTTGTACAGTAAAAATAACGGTGCACTGTAAATCTGGTTTACGATAAATTTAAACGGCGACCGTAGAAATCTACGGTCGCCGTTTAAATTTACGGTAAACCAGATTTACAGCGCACCGTCATTTTTACGGTGCAATTTAAACGGCGACCGTAGATTTCTACGGTCACCGTTTAAATTTATCGTAAACCAGATTTAGAGTGTACCGTTATTTTTACTGTACAATTTTGGCAGCATCAGCTGCCTGGTATTTGACCGTAAATTTTACGGACCATTTTTATGCGACCGTAATACGTTGAAAACTATCTTACTGGACCACACCATTATAGTCATTTGAACCGCTTAAACCATAGAACGTAAAAAAAAAAAAAGGTTCGGTGGAGTATTTTGGGGTGTTGTGTTGCACTGTTCAACTGACTTTAATTGCGCATATCTAAAGTGAATAAGCAGTCATGCACAGACAATTTTGTCTGCGGCGAGGTCGGCTGCTCTAGCAGCGCTTGATGCATTAATATTTCTGACCCGTGCTGTCAAAGGAAAGTAAAAAGGTGTTATATTTATTTGCATTTCCATTTATATTCCGACATGTCGTCGATTCACTGAAGAACCTTCACGTTTAACGTATGATTTCTCTTTTTTTTATTTGGGTTCCTCGTTCAGGGTTGATCCCAACATCTGTAAGAACAGATTTACGAAGTAGTTTTTTTACTGCCGCAGCTCATAATACGCCAGTTAAAAAATAATTAGACAATAAATACCTAAATTGGCCAGTGACTAAAGCTTTTGGAGCACTGATCTTTTGAATATGCCCAAATAGCCTAGCACCCAGTCTTGTAGGTTAATGAAACTCCCCCATATGAACTTCTAAATTCACATAGACACTTTTTTTACCAATCTCACACCAGGTTAAGGACCGAACAGCCATTCACCTAATCACATATTTTGATGAGTTGTAAAATGCAAATAAAGAACGAAAGGGAATATCTGCCAGTTCTCAACTAGTCTTTTATAAAGCAACACATTATACATTATAGCATTCTACAATGATAATTTTGAACAGTAAAATAGATCATTGATTTTTGTTTCTCGCTCTGCACTAATAAATTGCTCCAAAATTAGTTGTCTTTATGTTAAGCAACTTGCACATCTTCGAATGGACACACTGCTAATATTATGTAACAACAATATTCAATTGAACCACTTTTAACAAGACCTCCACATCTTCGGGATATTGAAAATGTTAAAGTTCAGAAAATATATTCCTACTGGATCTAAAGCTGCAACAGCAGCCCTTGGAACTGATTTATCTTTTTGTTTTGTAATAATTGAAAGCGGAAATAAAAGCCTTGTTATTTTGAATACCCATTTTAAGTCTTTTTGAACGAAGACTAGTCGCCGGTGGCGTCGTGAGGCAGGTACAGTCGTTTCTTAAAGTATATAGCGTATCCTAAGTTATAAAGGAGTCAATGCTATGAAGAGCTAATTATATTTGAATTTAAACGAAAAGTACCACACATTAAAAATATCGTTTGGTAGCGTGTATTCGCACACTACCAAATATATTTGAGTAAGCGAAGGACAGGGAACACGAAATAAAATGATCAGACTTGCTTTTTATTCTACACTATCTCACCATAGCATGGCTCTAGCATTGACAATAACTTTCGCTGCACAAGTTTTGATGCAAGCAATGGACATTCTAAAACAAGGAGCACACGTCTGGAGCAATTGCTGAAATGTATGTTAGATCAGATGAAATATACAAACGAACAAAAAAACACCAAATGATGCCAAGAAGCACAAATGAGCTCAATACCTTTGAATAAACTCCAAGGTGGTGCAAATCTCTTCTGTGTACGCAACGTTGAAAACATAGTACGCGCTGAATAATACAGCCAGTGCGTGGTCGAACATGTGAATTTCGTCAATCACAGATATTCCATCAATGAAGATCGAGTACATGCTGGCTGAGCAGATGCTTTCCCCTAGAAAAGAAAGTAAGGATAAAACAAAAGGAGTGAAGGTAGATATAAGATGTAGTAAATTGCAGAACTATAATTATTATAAAATTATAGGCAATAATGATGACTTGGTGTTCGGAAAGTAATCAGTGAATGTTCACCATGAACTACAATGCATGGGGAGATGGGTGGTGCATCTTGATTCATGTCAGTTACTGACTGGCCTTAGTGGCAGGCCCATCACAAAATTCCTCCAAAAGACCGGGTAAGTGGGATTCGTTCCGAGGCTCGGTAAATACCTGACTCAGATTTGTTTTCTAGGGGGTATATTAGTGTCGTTAACGGGGACATGCGGCGCAAACCGGTCCTTTTGGCCACGACTACGTCACATGCACATACTCTGTTTCCACATAAGTTAAGTGCTTTCTCAAATATGCAGACCTCATCTATTCTGGAAGAAAGACGGTAGCATTCAGGTACATAACGTTGTACTCAATGTCACGCATAACTCGGGTAGCCTCGACTGAACCAAGCACGTTTTGAAGGCTTTCAGCAAGTTTCCCGAACATGCATGGTTTGTACAAGAGATGCCGACGTTGAAATTCATAAATGGTTTTTTGAATGGTTGATACCGGCATAAGAAGCTTTCCGTTCAACTTCAAATAATAATAAAAAACAAGATTGTATTTTACGGTTTCTCTTTTTTTCTTCCGCAGACAGACATTCACACGTCGTAGTTATCATCAGGGGAATGCATCACGTTAAGAGCCCTGTCTTCATTAGAATCCGCACAAGTCGACTGAGTCGAAATGTCCTCAACCTGAAGCGGGGCTGCAGGCGATGCGCCGTACCCAATAAACCCGTCCCTCGTAAATGCGCCCAGTTCAAATGTGCCGTGAACTACGATTTCACACCGAATACCTTCTGACAGTTGGAGCACGGACACGAACCCAAAATACCGTCAGTGATGTGGCCTTTTAGATGTTTTAGCAAAGCCTCCCTTGTGTGGCACTCCTCTAAGCATGCTTTCAAAGAGCACTGAAAGCTTTCCAAAATCCTCGAAGCAAACCGAACTTACCTTTAGGCGTTCGAATGCCTATGTCTTCTCGGAATATGACACCTGAGAGCATCACACGTAACAAACTGGCGACAGCATCCTTCGTCCACACACGGAAGAATTCGAGAGCTGAAAACGTGCTCCTCGAATTGCGCAACCAGCAAGCGTGCTTGAACAGAAACTACAAATTCTGCAAGTAAACATCTTATTAGGGTGTTGTATTTATGCCACCAACAAACTATCCTTGCCAAGCAAGCAACAGATTGATAACGAAATACCTGTCTCGAGTATCCAGTTGCCTTCCGCTCCAAATTTTCAGGCGCACAAAAAGCCGGGAATGCCACGAACGAACGAGGACAAAATGGCGCGGAAACGGGCGGGAAAGTGAACCGAGCGTCCGCTTCTTCCACTTCTCCCGCGTTGTCCCAACCAAGGGCGCTTTCTTTCCTCTGCGAATCTCGCCCGTCGCATTGTCAGCATTGTTGCTCTAATGTTGGCTCTTAGCTGGTTTTTTTTTTTTTTTTTGTTTCTTTTTTTTCTTGGCTGGCTAGGCGTCGCATGTTGAAAGAAAGGATAAAGAAAGGAGGTGAAGGGGCGAGAGGAGGCTCTCTGGGTTCCCGCAGCGCCCGTGGCAGCTTCCGAAGGTCAAGCGTGGTGACCAATTAGCGATGCGCGTCTTTTCTTTCTGTTTTCTTGCTCCAAGGGGTTTTGCGTTTCCCTCTCGCTCTTTTTTGCTCGTTTACGGTGCATTTCAGTTGATTCCTTTTCACGGCGTACTCGCAGTTTTTATTAGCGTATACCGCCGTAAATTTGACGGTTATTTTTTACAGTGAGGAGTTAACATTTATCTCGCTTCCAGCGCAAGTTTCCTACCTTCGACTGCGCTTCGGCGTCTCGTGAGCCTCCACGCGCAGCGAAAGCACGGCGGAAGGCATAAAGCGCGTGCTGGCGACCGGGCGTTCGAAAGAGGCACACGGCCGTTCACCTTGTCAGTGACTATAGTCGCCTATATGAAGCTACAGTCACCAAAATAGTGCGAGTGGCAGGGCGCGTCTTTCGAATGCCCGGGCTCCAGTACGCGCTCCATGCCTTCCGTACTGCTTTGGCTATGCGCGAGACGCCGAAGAGTGGCTGGAGGAGAGACAAGTAAAGCTTCTCTCTGCCTTTTTCACCATGACACTTAATACTGTAGCCGACATAATTCTAAATGAGAAAAAATGACATACACTTTGTAAGAGTACTTAATTTTAATAACATAGTTTCTGTTGAGCCTCTCGCTTCTGTCTCCCAAGATCCGACTGTGTCTACTTATAAGGGGTTTTTATTTGAAAACATATCTCCTTTTTATTGCTTACTTCGTCTTTCGTGCTATATTGAGCTGGTGGGTTGATATGTGTCAAATAAAAAAAGATTGTTTTGGGAAAAGTATTTATCACATAAAAATTGGTACCAACCTTTATCTCCAAAGTCCCATAATGCGTGGAACGCAGTATTTTCGGAGCAATCATTTAGATTTTATTAGGCAACGTTTAACAGTCGTTTTGGGGAGTGAACAAGAACATATATTTACATAGTTTCCAGATAAATTTAGAAGTGAAATTTATGGCACGTATTCCGACGTCGCATGTAGCCGTGCTAAACGTGAAATAAACAGGCCCATGAACGAAGGGCAAGAAGATAAATTGCACACACGAATCGTTGACTCTCAACTGATTCATTTTGAAGAAACAGAAATTGACGTGAAACGCGAACAGTAAAATACATCGCCATCTGTCCAGACACGTGTCAAACCTGTTTAAGATTGTCAGCTATTTGTCAAACAATGCAATCGACGCCGAACTGACACATATGTGTTTGAGCTTCGTAATGAAAAAATCTCTAAAATTTATCTAGTCATCTGTTGACTGTGGCGTCCTAAAATTGTCGTTTTATCTAATATCTAACAATCGCACCTGCCAACAGTGTACTGCAAAGTTGCCTGGTGGCGATGATCTGATAGATAGAGCATGTTCTCATCAGAGCCGTGTATAGAGAGAGTTCGGTCAATGGGAGGCGTGGGCAGAGCTAGGGCGTGCACCAAACGCAGAAAGAGAGCTTGGCATGCTATCTTCGCCAACCAGAAGCCGAAAAGAATCCCCTAGCGATGGTAGCGAAAAAAAGTTTTAATCATAAGTATATTGTTTTAATGAGCGCAGAAGAGTGAAATGTAGTAACCCTTTATGGTTGAAAATAGGGTGCACGTAATGTTTCGATCATGATCATGCAGAAAGATGTAAGAAACGAATGTGACCACTCAAATCTGTTTTGCTTGGGCGGAGTGTGAACGCTCGGACGGCAGATTCCCGGCCCTCGGTGACTGGCGTACGGATTATGTCTATCGTTCCGCTAGTCGCACTCTTCCGCCATGATTTTAAATGACCATGATTGAAACATCACGTGCACCATATTTTCAATCACCGAGAGTTACTCCTACGCACTTATTACGTTTGTTTCTCGCGACCACCACCAGGGTATTATTTCCGGCTTCTGGATGGCCACATTCGAATTTGTGAAGACACCCTGGAACACGCCCAGCCCGCTTTTGATGCTATTTTGATGCAAGATGCTATTTGTTTTAGGCTTTTGCATTAGAACAGTTACTGCTGCCACACAAAGCCTGGCAGATCGCCACGAGAAGCGGTCGCCGAAATGGAGAAGGTGGAGCGGCAGACAATGGATGAGAGTACAGCCATGTGACTGGCGCTCCGCTGTGGCGAGACGCCGAAACACACTTCTCCCGAGCGAAAAAGCGTGTTTTTTCACAGTTCCCAAATTTCTACAGTATTGTAGCCGTGCTCTCACGTGACATCACTTGACACCGTGACGACACGTCACGTGACGACGTCGCGTCACATAATGTCACGTGACGTCACGTGATATCACGCTATCAGGTAACATCAGAACTCAACACCGCAATGCCACGTTACTGGCCACGTCGCGTGAGGTCAAATTACGTGACGTCACGCCTCAAGGTATGCGTTGTGACGCCACTGAGTTAAGTCGTGGCGTCACGTGATCTGATGCGACGTGACATGACGTCACGTCATCAAATCGTGGAGCCACATGATATAATGACATCACGTGATGTCAATTTCCCCACTAATTTTATTGGGGGAAGGTAGCCAACGCACGAACAGACACATTTCTGGGATAAGGGCGTTTCGTTAAAAAGCATATTCTATGCCTTAGAAAGGTAGATGTAGTTGTCACCTCCTGTGAGCCTATTTGCGGAGGTGCATAGAGCTTGAGATAGTAGAATGATTACTCTCTTAAAACATTTATTGAATTAATTTATAAAAAAAAAATTTACTGAGTAGAACCTCACTGTATATATATTAAAAAATAACTTGAACACAACACCCGCATTCGGCGCCCGATTGGCTGTTGGCGTAAAGGTAAAGTCATTACAATAGGGATATTTCCCAGAATTCTGTTCCTTATTGACTGTTGATCCTAAGTTTCAAACAATAGAAACCTCAGCGGTGTGTTTACATTGTAGTTGTTTTAACCCCAGATATGGCTGTACTCGAGTTTAATATCTCCAAGCTACTTATTCTGTAGTTTTCAAATACCCAAAAGAGCGTGGAATTGAAATTATACTCTTATTTTTTATTCAAATAAAATGCTGAAACGTAATTAACAGCTGAATTATCTTAGATGTTATACGCATTTTTACATTTGTTTTCTGTTATTTACGTGTCATTGAGCTTTCTCTTGGGTGATGCGAAGTTCTTGGTGGAAAAGTTTGGCACACCTCCCAGTAATGCTCTGTATTAATGTGTGTAGTATCCATTATTTACACTCCGAACTAGTTTTATGGATATCGAGTTTAACCGAAGTTCTTTCCCGAAGCTCGCCTTCCCCCAAAGATTTATTTAGGCACACGAACAAACTGATCAAAAATTACGGTGAAATTCGTATGTTGAATTCACTGTTTTGTTTTGACTTAGCAAAACCACCTCGCAGTGTTTTCGAAAATAAATGACGGAGAACCTAAAACGTTATGAGATTAGATAGTGCGACAGGAGCGCGAACAAAAAGGGTTCATTGTGATATTTCATATATGACACTAAAAAGTAGGTTTTTAATAATCTATAAAACACTGATCAGCTGTCTGATGGCAAATCTTTTAAATTACAAAAATTAATAATATTTGTGACTGATTTTAGTCTCCTCAGACTTGCGAATTCAAACGGAAAAATCGCCTAATAGACGTCCTCTCAAACATTAATTTATATAACTTTTGCCAGTCTTTTGGGACCCCATAAAACATTCCGTAATGCTTCCGTAGTGCTTTTAGCCTGCCTTTCCCCACCGCAGTTACGCGGTGGGGAGAAACGGAAAACGACATGGTTTTAAAACACGATCTGTGTTTAAACAATGAGCAAACAAAACGTCATGGTCATGTTCCCTGCACGGCTGTGATTTCAAACCATATTCATTTGGGCCTCGCCATTCCATGCATGCACTCCGTTAAAAGCAATAAGTTGACTACCAGATACCCAGCGGGGCAGTTGGCGTATGAGTGTGTACAGCGATTTTGCGCGCTGAAGACTAATCACGGACTTCTTAACTTCTTCAGGTACTAGCAGACAAAGACCCGCGTTTTTCTTTGGTATATCAGTCTCAACAATCGCATCAGAAATGAGAGATGCAGTGTTTAGGTACAAGAAATATTGTGCTTAGGCGAAGTTCCTGGTCAGCTAAAGTAACTTATGAGTACTATGAACTCGACGAGGAAGACGAATTGAAGTGAGTACACATATTCATCAAGTAGAGAAATACGTAGTTTTATTTCGAAACACATTTGCATCTGTTTGACAGTGTTTGACTAGAATTTATAAAGTTTTCTACAGTCAAAAAATTAAATTGCAAAACATCGTTTTTTTTCTCGATATTTATATTAGCTATTAGCTTGGTCGGTAGCCTAAAATATGAAATAAAACTTCTTTGTGCATTTTAGTCTCCGGCAGGCACCGCACTGATGAGTAACAAAGCAGCATCGTGCAATTGCATATTCCTTCATTTTACTCACAATAGTGCCTCTTATCCTTCAAATCTATATATTACCAAGCTGACCAAATAAAGAGTTACTCACTGGACACTTTGTCATTAGTGAGCGTCATGAATAAAAATTGATCAGAACGATTGTCTTTGCAGTAGTGCCATGACGTTGAAATTCGTTAAAAAGCATATTATTGAATGTGGAAATGATGTGTGTTGAGGTGACATTCGGGTAAGATACTTCGACAGATAAAGATGAAATTATAAAAAAATCAAAGTAGTATTATTAAAAAATAAAATAATCTCAAAACAAGTTCACAGGAAAGCTTAATAATTAGAGGAGCCGTGTAATAAAAAGTTCTATTAAAAGCCAAAGACAATTTACTCTTGTGGAAACCAAAATTTACGTTCGCCAAACTACGATGTGAAAAATTAGGATGTGTTCAAGTAAAACATTCTTTTTTATTATAAACTAATTACAGATTAGTATTACTTACCTTTTAACGAACTCGTCGTTCATACTGTCCATAAAACCTATCAGTGGTACAAAATATTTAATAAAACATCGCATAACCCAACAATTATTTCTTGAAGGTTTTGTGCAATAAAGGCATAATCGTTTTAGCCACAGTGCTTCGTTACATATTTATTCTTGAGTTGCTCTCTTAAACTGTGTCTGATATACACAATATGTTGCATGCGTCTCACTGAAGATGTCAAATATGTGACTCTATAAAACGCTGATGATTTGCTCTCGTTTAGGTATTTTATAACTTAGTTACCGAGTACAACTTTAACCACCAGGTATAGAGTATATGAAGCCGTATAGTTCTTCAGTTTTGCGCGAGAAAATCTGGAGCGTACGCTTTCCCGCAATACACTCGGGAACGCTATATCGCAGCAATCTACAGAGGAATCTCGGCGAAAGACGCGGCTTTGATTTTTTGTAAGACCTAAACAAACAAATTGTACTGTCTCACTTAGGTTCTGTGGAATGTCATGTTCTGTGCCACACGGCGCAAACAGAATTTGTCCTGAGGGTGATGTTTCCAGCTTCGTCAATCGCCGATATCTCTCTGTAGACTGCTGCTATTGGCTCTCTTGAGTTGTCTCCTGGAACGCATGCGCTCCATATTTATTAGAGTGTAGTCGTGTGGCTAGTTCGGAGCATCTTATCACCGTCACGTAGCTACTGAGATTTCTGCACTACCCATTACCCGATAAGAACATCGAAAAGCAAATCACGAAGCCAGAACAGTGAACATCGTCGGCCATGCCCTGCTCTTTTAACGCTGTCAATGACTATCAATGATTTAGGCTCTGATACGACAAGGAACACTTGGGAAAGCATCAAATTCGCCTTCTGTAATGATATGGTAGGCGCTGATGGGCTATCCTGTTTGTAACTATGGTCCATAAAAGCTCAAGAAACACGGGACATGGCGAGTAGCAAGCCCTCTTAAAGTTTCTCCGTAGCCAATAAGAATAAGGCACATTAGCCAATAAGAACGCTGAAGAAACGAATCACGACGCAATAAGCATTAACATATCAAGCCACGTCCAGCGTTTCGTCAGTGACTTAAGTGGCTAGTTACGAACAATATATAGACCCCTTTCGAAATACTGCCCTCTGTTGGTAGCTGTGGAATCCCTGCACAATGGCGGACTAAAACAGCAATGTCACGGCACACTAAATGGGTCGGGTTGGAGTAGAAGAAAAAGCACACCCACAGAAAAGGTGATGAGCGCAGTGAAGCTGCACTTTTGACTCTGTTTGATTGGCTTGTTGCCTCCTAGCGTTGGCCGCGCTCCCACGTTCGCAATCTTATAGTACGACTTGCACGTTCCACGATGTCAGTTCCGCCATTGTGCAGGGGTTTCGACCTTTTAATAATCGGCACGCGAATTTCGAAAGGGGTCTATTAGGTCGGGGGTCTTGTGACGGGTCATATAAACTTTGAAACTTCGCTAAAAGCACGACCGATTTCAAACGTAGACGGCGGTGCACTAAAAGCTTGTTTTCTTGCTTAATTTTGTATCTTTCAGAATACATGGGACAGTTGTCGCCTCTACACTTCATAAGGGAACGTCGTCTATTTCTGATAACACTGTTGAATTTTATTCCGGTAAATGTATTCGTATGATGCTCGTATTTTTCGCGCTGATTTAGACCAGCAAGCCATCTAAAAAGCTCGTCAAAATTATCTCTGTTATTTTGCATCTCAAAGTTTTATCGGGAAAAACATATTTTGTTCGTTGGATCGTGTCATTGCTGAAAACAATATAGAGGCACGCACACTGCAATGCTAGTTCTAGTAAGATTCTAAGAAATGTATATAAAGCGACAATATTACTGCCACCAAGCGATCGCGGGGGGTATTTTCGAACCACCCGCGGGGTCAACCAACAAGACACCTGCCGCAAGTCGAGGCTTCAAGCACACTTATTGTCGTCGAAAGGCGACTTCTCATCCCGCAATGCATCGCTTCAAGCTGAGCGCTATTGCATCGAACATTCGCACCCGATTATTCTAACGATTTATTTTCCCGATCGAAACTACAGTAAAATTTGAAAAACCCCACATATTATTGTCACAAGTTTATTGCTAATAATTCAAGATATATAACATGTTTTTTGTATAAAAGTGAAGGGCATATAGTTCAATGTTTTCTTCGTTTCCTTTAGGAGAACCAAATGCAGGAGCACCATTAACGACTTTAGACGTTATATACAACGATGATCACTGTATTCTCACGCAGTCTCAGATGTTCAGTAAGCATTGTTTATGTAATGTGTTACGTAATTGTGTATTTCTTTTATGTAATGTGTTACGAGAACACCAAAGTTATGACAAAAAGTGTGCGTACTCAATAATAATTGTGGTTGTGGGGATATTTATACAGCGTGTAGTTGGTCAGCCATTTAAAGTTGCGACGAGTCACTCGCTGTAGATGAGCAATTTAGCCATGCACATTTGGCACTGCAAGCGAGGCTGTGCGTGTGAGCATAGGTTTGGTGATACTTCCATATTTTGGTCATCCCTAATGACCAACCTTCAAGAGATATAGTTGAGGTGTATAGAATTAAAAAAAAAAAAAGGAGTATCATGTGTCAGCCAACTGTCCATAACTTTACAGCACAGTGAGGCAGCCTTTTTGGATCTAGGATAGGGGACGTTTGAGGTCGATACTGTTTGTTTTGTATTCTCGTAAAATACTGGAACTGTCGAGCATAACAGGGCAGAAGTGATGGTGCTTCGTGTCTTTCAAATAAACATTCGGTTGATAGCCAGCGCTTGATGCTATTAGTTCCTGTTCCTGTCCCGTTGTTTTTTCGCTGTGTTTTTCTTTATGCTACTGTACTAACTAAACAAACCTTCCATTCTTTTCATTGTTTATGTTGCATGCCAACACCTAAATACAAAATAGTTTCTTTCCTATTATTTTACTGCACACAATGACGCGTCAAATTGTGTGAAATTATGAACCCTCGAATTGCTACTAAGCTCCGTTCCACCTTCAGTCCGAGCGCAGCGGACGCCACGAGCTATCCCAGCCGATCCAGCGCCGTGAGAAAATCGCGTGACCTGCCGGTTGGGCAGAGCGACGCAGGGAGCTCAAGGTCACATGACACTCTCTCCACGCTGGATTGGCTGGGATGGCTCCTAGCGTCCGCTGCGCTCGGACTGAAGGTGAAACGGAGTCTAGTAAATGTTGCCCCCCCCTCCGAATCAAAATCCTGGCTACGTGCCTGGCGTTGGACTGGCGCGTTAAACTAATACCACGTGTAGAACCTTTCATTGCCTTCCACATTATGCAAAGTTTGTGTCTTAATCACCTACGAGTACTGAGAAATAAATTATGAAACAGAGAAGGTTTTCACTTTTTGTTCAATTTCAGCACGCTGTATAAAAAAAAAAAATTTTATTTTTTTATTTTTTTCGCGTCGCGTTTTTTTCCCACCCTTCTTTTAGCCAGCATGCATTCCGTTAGTGGTATATGCCATAGTTTTGAGTTTTAAGCCTCTAAATATGCTAAAAAAAGAGCAAATACTGATGGTGGATTTATGAGTTATATTTTATTCTTTATTATAATAATCTAAGGGCCGTTCATTAAATAACCATATAAAAGACACTGATGTCGTTAGGCGTATAATAACAAGTTTGCAATTCCAAACGTCTAAACACTACAAAATCGCAACTGCCGACAGCGGGTTTTCAGACAATTTTCGCCGGTGCCATGATTAGGGGTTCCGGAAGAAATGTCCCCGGAAAAAAATGTCCCCGGAAAAAATGTCATCGGAAAAAAGTCCCCGGAAAATATGTCCCCGGAAAAAAAGGCCCCAGGTGGAAAGTAGGAAAAAATGTCCCCAAAGGGTTCTCTTATCGCTGGGTTTTCCCCGATTCTCATGGCCTTCGGGCGGTCCTGTCATTATCCGGTCAAAAATGACCTGACCCACCTAGAGGTAGAAAACAAGACTGGAAGTCACAAAAAGCAACCGAAATAATCTATTGTGGGGTATTTTGGAAACGAAATTATTGTGTTGGCCGAAAATAAATTCTTTCTTTTTTTCCATTGTAAAATAAATATTTATAACACTTCTAGCCAAAACCAAATGATTGTGTTTGGGAAATTTGAGAAATACTTCTGTACCACTTTTAAATAGGTAAAAAGCGCGACACTGTTAGCACGAACAAGCGATCGTTAGATTTTGTTTTTATATTTTTCTCATAGAAACGAAAGGCTGTCATCAAAGTTATCATACGCACTGAAAGTGCTCATTTGGGGATATAATGCAGATGGTAAAATTTCGTTCTTACTAGTACTATTTCTAAGTAAAATGTGAAAATGCGCCGATGTCGTGTTCGCGCTAACAGAGTCGCGATATGTACCTCGTGGAATCGTCTATTTTCTCATTTGTTGGGGTTGTTTTTTAATTTTTGCCGTAGGGTGCCTTTTTTCCCAAAGACATATGACCGGACCGCCCGAAGGCCATGAGGATCAGGGATACCCAGAGATAGAGAATCCTTTGGGGACATTTTTTTCCTACTTCCCACCTGGGGCCTTTTTTTTTTTTTTTTTTTTTTGGGGGGGGGGGGGGGGGCGTTGTGTCCGGGGCCTTTTTTTTTTTTCCGGGTACATAATTTCCGGGGACATTTTTTCTTTCACCCCATGATTGGAGAGGCCTCAAGCCTAAACCCTATGCGCTACATAATCTATACTGCGTTAGAAATGTCAAAGTATAATATTGGAAAACATTAGAGTAAAATACACTTCCTATTAAAAACCTAAATTTTTAAATGCGAAATTTTATATTTTAATGCGAAATTCATGTCGATAATAGAACACAATCATGTTTTAGCATATATAGAGGCTTAAAACTTGAAACCAGTGCATATACCTCTAACGTAATGTATTCTGGTTAAAATATATGTGTAAAAAGAACGCGATGCGAAAACAAATTAAAAATGTTTTATATATATATATATATATATATATATATATATATATATATATATATATATATATATATATATATATATATATATATATATATATATATATGGCGTGCTGAAATTAAACGAAAAGTGAAAACCTTCTCTGTTTTATAATTTATTTATCAGTATTCGTACATTATAAAGGCACAAACTTTGCTTAATTTGGAAGGCAATGAAAGGTTCTACACGTAATAATATTTTAAAAGCGATACTAAACATAGTCAACTCAAAAAAAAAAAAAAATCCGCACTTTAGGTCACAGTTGTTCGCGGAGGCGTTTGGGGATTTTTACAAAGATTGGATCGACGAATAATAAATAGTAGTTGGAATGTCGTTTTACCGATTTGCATATATATCACCATAAAAAAAAATATAGAAGCTCTCTTTTGAATACTTTGAGATTGAGAGTGGTTCAAAAACGCCACACACGACAATCGTCACAACCTACCATCGGCATTTGTCCTTTTTTAGCATATTTAGAGGCTTAAAACTCAAAACCAAGGCAAATACCTCTAACGAAATGTATTCTGGCTAAAAGAAAGGTATGAAGAGAACGCGATGCGAGAAAAAACAAAAACAAATTAAAAATGGGGTTTTTGTTTCATACAGCGTGCTAAAATTGAACGAAAAGTGAAAACCTTCTCTGTTTCATAATTTATTTCTCAATACTCGTACATGATAAAGGCACAAACTTCGTTTAATTTGGAAGGCAATGAAAGGTTCTACACGCGGTATTATTTTAAAAGCAATACTAAACATAGTCGACTCAAAAAAAAAAAAAAAAAAGGATCCGCAATAAGGTCACCGTTGTTCGCGGAGGCATGTTAGGGGATTTTTACAAAGATTGGAGCGACGAATAATAAATAGTAGTTATAATGTCGTTTTACCAACTTGAATATATATCACACTAAAAAAATACAGACGCTCTCTTTTGGATATTTTGAGATTGAGAGTGATTCAAAACGCCACACACGACAATCGTCAAAATATCGTCGTTCTTTACCGCTCCTTTGAGATTTTTTCCCCAGAAACTAAACATGTCAGGACATTAAAATGAAAAAAAGGATTGTTCTTCTTTGAACATGCGCCACGAAATATTAAAAATTTGAGGCAAAATAAAAAATACGACTGCTCCTCGTTGCCTGAATCCAAATGAAACCGCCCATATACATATATTCTTTTTTTGGGGGGAGGGAGGCGGTTACCGTTCACAGTCCTTGAGTATGTACTTGAAATTCACTTAAAGTATTTTTCCGGTAATTTTCGATGAAGATGAAACTCCCGACTTAAAAATACATTTCCCAAATCTGAAAAGAAAAAAAAAAATAGCGTACACAAATAAGTGAATAATAAATTTATTATGTTAGTTTGTCAGCGAGAGTAAAATAATTGTTCTGTTGCCAGTTGACCTTACCCAAAATTCGCTGCCATTTCCGAAAACAACTGATGCACCCCTGATTACCCCTAGGGCAATGCATGCAAGTAAAAACAAAAACTGTATAGGGGAATGAAAGGGCATCATGAACATTTTTTTAGAAAGTACTTGTACTTTGAGAGTACGCAGTATTTATAGGGTGTGTTCAGATAAGGACGGAAATGGGGTGTCATGCCTATTTTTTGTTTTCAATTAAATTTATATATGAGGCAGCAAACAACACGATAACTCTATAATATATATATATATATATATATATATATATATATATATATATATATATATATATATATATATATATATATACAGGGTGTCACAAAAGAAAATTTACACGCTCTTTTTTACCGCAAAAATAAACTAGGCATCGCCGAACGCTCATTCTCCGCCCAAAGGTAGAGCTAGAGGTCACAACCAGATGCCAAAGTTTCAGCCCGATCCGATAACTTAATCAAAAGTTATAAGTGATTTTCTGAAAATTCCAATTGGAAAAGTGAGCCCATTTTTGCCCGTTTTCGGTTTCTGGCGCCATAGAGCCCCATGTATTCGAAAACTCCGTCGGCCGCCATTTTCTTATTGAAATTTTCAGAAATTCAGTTATAACTTTTGAATAAGTTTTCGGTTCGGGATGAAACTTCGGCATCTGGTTGTGACCTCTAGCGCTACCTTTGGGCGGAGAATGAGCGTTCGGCGATGCCTAGTTTATTTTTGCGGTAAAAAAGACCGTGTAAATTTTCTTTTGTGACACTCTGTATATATATATATATATATATATATATATATATATATATATATATATATATATATATATATATATATATATATATATATATATACAAATTGCGTTTGCGAGATCGAACTACGATTTTCGATATTGCTCATGGACGCAATTTTTGAGGGTCACGGGAATAAAAAGTAATTTTTCTACAACGTGAATATTTGTAAGTATAAAGTACGCAGACTGGTCTACTTGATACGGTCAGACTTAGTTAATTTAAGTTTTTATTTCAAGTAAGATAACGTGACAAACGTGGCCTTTTGCGCAATTCTTTCATAGTTAGGCTTTTCTCGACGATTTTTTAACACATCTTAGAAATGTTTCTAGGCCGAAATGTTTTGTAGAGTATTTCCTGCTTTGTTCACTTTTAACAAAAAGCTAAAGCTCAATTATTGTGTTTTCTGCATTGCGCCCGGAACTTTTCAAACTAGCTAAAGTCAAAATTATGCAAGTTTAGTGCGGCAATTAAACAAAAAAAAACATCATCATCCTCGATTTTCTTGAAATTTCCCTCGATGATCTCTTGAAAACGAGTAATTCAGAATCCGCCAAAACATGTTGCTTTGCATTGTCTTAAACTAGAAAAAATTACGTTTTGTTAGGTATATGCTGCGGTCAATAGACCTTTTGCGAAATTCCCAAGCGCCAGGGAGCATGCTCCGAGTGTAGTTACACGCGCTGCACGTGCTGGCGTCAGCAGTAGTAGCTTTTCTAAAGCAAATGTCTAAAACAAATGGCATTTGCACGCGCGCTTGTCAACGCTTCATTTTGGTGTTTTACTTCGAATCTTTTATACGGGGAAGGCGAGCGCGTGTGGCGCGTGTCCATACATTCCCATCATTCTCCTTGATGCTTGGGTAATTTAGCAATAGGTCTATTACCGTTGGAGGCTTTCCGTTTCGAAGGACCCTTATTCTGAAGGTTATCTGCAGTCTGACACTTGCGGTTCTTTCAAATGTTAAACACTACAACTGCTCGATATTCGAAATCCGGTCGGCAGAAACAGGACTAGGTACGACCTCCCCAAACCCAAGAACCAGCCACCACGATATCGGGCTTCATTTCAGATTTATTGAAATACTCACTAAAGTTGTTTTAAATTTATTTATTTTGTAAAATAAAAATTCATATACCGCAAACGACTATCATTATTCTATCGGCTCTTCATCTACACTTGTTCCGCGATGCCTGCTTCTTTGTCCACCGAGTCTGACGAGAAAAGCCTCATCTTGACGGTGCGTGTTAACAAGGTCTCGCCGTCTTTCTCCGTTGCCTTGAGGGCATCTTCGTGAGAACGGAACTCGACGATCACCTTCCCGTTCGGTTTGCCGTCTTTTCCTACGATTTTGACCACTTCCGTGGGCTGAACGGGCCACAAGAAGTTGGAAACGGCGTTCTTGGAGAAGGGCATCCCGCTCGCCAGAACCCTGTGGCCCTTGGAATGCAGCAGCGATTCTGCGTCATACTCGTTCACGGCACCGACGAGTCGCCTCGCGCTACCTGTACCCTTGTCAACAACGCTGTTCTTGGGACGAAGCGCTTTGCCGCTTATCGCCGGAGTATCGCTTCTGTCTGTCGGAACGCTAGAGTACGACGCCAACCTGAGGACGTCTCCCTTGACGAGCCTGTCCACGGAGTCTTCAGCCACGGAGTAGACTTCGACCTCCCTGGAGCCCATGTTTCGATTCCGCATCGACAGAGCCCTGCGAGCATCGTCGGCGCTGGCGAACTCGACGTAAGCAAAGCCGAGGTTGCTGCCAGATTCCAGCAAGGGTAAGGTGACGTTCGACACTTTGCAGCGCGAGAAGAATGTCCTGATGTTGTCCTCCGAGGCCTCCCAGGGAAGCCCACGGAGGTAGAGGACCTTGGTCGACGACGACGCCGGTTCGGGCTTCTTGGACATGACGTAGTGACGGACGTCGGCGGTGTTGGAGGGGAACGCTTCGATGTAGCGACCAAAGATGGTGTGCTGCTTCCAGGGATGCTGCAATGCTTTGTCGTAGTCTTCCTGGGACTCGAGTTCGACGAACGCTACTCCCGTGGGTCGATATCCCTTCTTTTGCAAAAGGACGCCTTCGGTGCCGCCGCTGACCTTGAAGCCCGCACCGGTGAAGAGTTGCACTACGTCCGATGAGACGACCTTCCACGGTAGGCCCCTGATCCTTAGGACAAAACGGCCGTCCTGGATTTTAGGCGGTTCCTCGCTGAAACGCCGGTCACCTTTCTTGAAGACTCGGGTGATCGCCGTCGTCTGCGATGCTGGTGATTCTTCCGTCGGCTCCTCTTGAGAAGTGCTGGTGCCGCTGTAAGAACCAAACCAAACGGTTTTACAAATGACTCGCAATAATACTTTCGTACCTCTCGAAATCCCCACAAGAGAGCCTCCGTTTCCATCTGAAAGAAAAGCTAACAGGAGCATCTCAATTAAAACAGAAACATTCACGATTAAATTCACCCTAACAAAACTTTTAACTAAACTAAGGAAAAAAAACTTTCGAGCAGAACAAGCAGGAGCGAGTTTAAAACATAAAAGAACCTCTCGTACACGTAAACCTACTGAACAATAAAACTGAACTTTTCTCGTGCCTACGTGTGCGAGTGTACGAACTGTTCAGATAAGATCATGCCCGCAAGCACGGACGTATTTTCTTTTTCTATTTTTTTTAATATTATTTTTCAACATGTGTAGGAAACGTTATCAAAAAATATTTTGCAAAAAAAAAAATATTTGAAGAGGAAAAACAAAATTTAAGTGCGCCAGAACGGCATATTCGATTTTTGAACTCTTCGTTTGTGTCATGTTTGGTGATACCAACTACGTGAACTACAAATATCAGAAATCTCAAATGTCTTTCACTTATATTAGATCATTGAAACTAATGATTCAAGTATGTACAGCAATGTAGAGGTTATATATTTTGCGTCAATATTGCGCAAACATGGCTCCTTTGAGGTTTTGTCACTAGATTTCTCAGCCGTTATCAAATAGCTACAACAGTTAAACTTAAATCATATATTCTTATTAAAACATTCTTTCGAATTATTTATAAATCATTGCTTTTTCTCAAAAACTGACTTTTTTTATGTCGCTCCAAACTTCTCGTAAAGTACTAAGTTAAAAAATTCAAGGAGCAATTAAAAAAAACAAAGAACTTCAATTTTTCTGAAATTTAGAGTGATAGTTCTCCATCATACTCTTGTGTTTATTGATAAAAAGACATGTATCATTTGTTTCCCTCAAAGTTACAGCGCTGCAAAGTGTACCTTTTACGCCAGCATTGTTGCCTAATGCCAAAGACGCGATTATATTTTGATTTCGTGTATTTTATGACTATATATATATATATTTGTGCACCGGGCTCAAGTTCAAGTATTCTACTAATTAAAACAAAACCTGCGTTGCTTTCCCCTTTTATTAATTTAACCAATAAGCCTGTATTTTCGCTTTAAAAGTAAAAGTTCTAGGAGCTTTAGCTGAACTTTTTCCATAAAAGCGGGACGAAAACCATTGTAATTGCTACAAGATCTTTTTTCTTTTTTTTATACAGAAAGAAGTAGAAAAGTAAGTACAGCGGTGCAAATTATATGCGAATATGTATACCTATATTTCCGATGAAGTGGGAACGTTTGAGCCCAAACTTGTTACTATGCTACTCATGGCGGTTGTACGTTCGGCTGACCAAGGTAAACCTGCGACTTCCAGTAAGACGTCTGTTAAGATTAAAAATATTTGTAATTATTGACCTCAATAAAATCAACCTTAAGAACATAACGAGTAAAGATATCGAGCGCAATAGTTGCCCACGTTGGCAGAAGGGCGTCTTGAGAGGTCCGTCTATTGTCCCTCTTCATAGACTGACGAATTCTGCGAAGCACTCACCTGTGCCGCAATAATTCTAACGAGTGCTAGAAAATCGCTCAACTCCGCATGTGGCTACAAATAGGGAATGCACGAACTGGGGGATTTTGCTCGGTCCTCCTCGGAGAATCGACACCCAGATCTTACACACTGCGAAAATTTCTCTGCTGTGCTATCTTCTTTTCGAGTTTACTAATATAGTCACCACAGAATACACTACATACGCTGCAAGTCGCTGCCATGGCTGAAGAAGTTCTGTCAAGACGCAACTACACGGGACAGGCAACCACTTCGTTTATCACCGCAGCGCGCGTGTTGTCTTGACTCGTGATCACGAGAGTCCGCGACCTCCCGAAAGCATGACAGGAGAGAGAAAGAAGGAAAGATAATGCGTTATTATTAGCTTTTTTATGAAGCAACGCACAGAGAAAGTATAATCAAAAATAAATAACGCGCAAAAAAAAAAAAAAAAGAAAGAAAGAAAGACAAGGACAGGAAAGATGCGAACGACACAAGCGCTGTATTTTTTGCGCGCTGTTTATTTCCGATTACCATGAACCAACTCGCCTATATCACGACTTTAAAAAAAGTCTAAACATGTGGCAATCAGTTCCTCCGAAAAGTGCACCAGGAGGTAACAGGCGATACCTGTGCTCTGCGGACCATGTCGTCTCTAGTTTCCTAAAGTCCCCCTTTAGGTTCACAAGGGGACCACCCCCGCCTTTCTAATTTAGCGCTGATTAGGTCAGTGCCGCTCGGGGGTTTCCCCAGGAATTGAAATTAGGGGGGGGGGGGGAAGGGGTGTATAAATTTTTTAAGGGAGGGTTAGGGGGGGGGGGGGCGGGAGGGGTGTACACCCCCCCCCCCCCCCCTAGGGGGTGTGTAGGGAAATCACTGGTGCCGCTAATATTGCGCGCGTCACTTTTAGGACTCGCGACATTTCGCTTCTGACTTCGGCGTTGGCTCCTAGGGACGATAGTATATTGCCAAGTGTTGCTTAGCACCGGCGCCGCCAACGAGTCAAAGCGATAGCACGTCCTTCTGGGAACCGGTTTAATCAAATTAAGATGTATTAGGTGCATCTGAGATTATTAGCTTTGCAACATTTTATCAAGACGTACACGTTTCAGAAGCCAAAATCATCGCTTCTTGACTTTGACAACCAAATCTCGTAAGAACTTGTTCGCGCAGCGCACGAATGCGCAAAATGTCCTTTCTACCGAGGGCCGGTTTGAGGAGCATATCGGACACGAGAACTACGTCAGCCGTCGGCTTGAAATCGCGTCCAATCAGCGAGTCCCATCCGAACGCTGACACAACACTCGTGTCCGGTATGCGACCCGCGCTGGCCCTCAGTAAGTGACGTAGAAACTTGAGCACTGCGGCCTTCTACCTACATAGTATAGGCTGTTGCGGTTCAATCGCTCGATAGGGACGTCTGATTGATGAAAGATTGGGCCCTAACCCCGACAAAAATATCAGGGCCATCGAAGCCATGCTTATACCGTTTGCTGCTATGCGAAGCTGCTAAACGTAAGGAAATACTAAGCAAAGAGTAAGAAAGGAATTGAACCGCAACCTACATAGCCAGTCTCTCTGTAGCGCGACTGGTCATTTTCGAGCTTTGACTATATGATCCCATGGTATAAGCATGACAAGCACGTTAGGCTTCTCTTAATCTCTTAACACAGGTCATTTCCTCCAGCAAGTTACTCTACGTACACCGTGTCCCCCCCCCCCCCCCCCCTCCTTCCCCTCAATATTTGTTTTTTCGTTGCAAAAATAAAAATTTGCATCGCCGAATGACTATACTCAACCTAAACGTGGCGCTAGCGGTCCGAACCATATGCCAAGGTATCAGAACTAACTTTTACCTCAATAGAGATTTTATGAAAACTTCAATGTGAAAATGGGACCTGTTTTTGCTCATTTTGGTAACTGGCGCCATTTAGTTCCATGTATTCCACACGTCCGTCGGCCACTATTTTACTTCGAAAATGTAAAAAAAAAATCACGTCTAACTTTTTAATAAGATAACGGTCAGTCATGAAACTTTCGCATCTGGTTCAAACCACCAGCGCTACATTTGGGCGGAAAATGAGCGTTCAAAAATTCACAACTTAATTTTGTATTTTTTTTTTTTTTTTTACATTATGTAGTAGAGTTTTGTCTGACTGGACGGATGTCTTGACATTAAGATCGGATTTTAACGTGTTTTACACAAATTCACTTTAGGTGCTGCATTTTAACAGAATGAGATACCATGATACTGAGGTTACTTGGGGTGGGGTCCTTTAAATGCAATACTAAAAACTGTCAATTTACTGACTATTATTTAATACAACTAGCCTGTTTCTTTATACAATATAGTAGGTTGTTATCTTAAATTTACGGAATAAGTGCAATTCTGCAAGCCCACAAACTGGTGATTGGTCAATTGAAAATCTGTACTGCGGCAGCAATCTACCAACCGAAGAAAATAAGCACACGAGTAGTTTGATAAAAGAAATACAAGAAATTGCGTATAAATGCCGTACCATAAAAAAAAAAAAAAATCAATGTTAGCATTATGCTGTTGCATCTGAGCACTCTAAACAGTTCTCAGCAGCCTCTTGAAAGTAGTGCTCATTCAAACTAAGCTTTTAAAAGCAATAGCAGAATTCTTTTTTTTTTTTAACCCAATATTACGTTTAGATGCATCAGCATAAATTATGCCCTTAAAATGCCACAAAATGTTAACATCTCAACAGACATGAAAGACTGTTTGGAATATAAAGCCTACATTGCAACGTTTTGATGCTGGTAGCGACGTTATCAACTATTGCTCAGAATCGTGTTTATATTAATATACTCACTGCAGTGGAGAGTAGAAGATGCTCAGGAGTCAGTTGCCACTCCTCAACAAAGTAAAATGTGCAATGCAGGAAAAAACGCGTATGACAATCCCCACTGAAGCTCATTTGCCCAACGCTATGAAAGTCGCTCTAAAAGTTATAGCTACTTCACCTGAAATGTATTGAATCAACAAATACAGTTACATTCCTACACATGTCTCTAGTTAGAATCAGTTACCCACAAGAAGTAACCAAGTTATGTTGCAATTACTTTTAGAATATCCCGTTATATCCTGGTGTGCTGGAACTGCTGACTAACAGTTTAATCTTTAACATGGAAAAGATACTAAAAAAATTCTGTCTTGAATCTGAACTGTGCTCATGGTAGAGTCTGAGGCAGCTACAACACAAACTGATGTTGAGATTATATAGATGTGAATTTGTGCACTTGTCAACATATATTTGGAACATAGATTACAACTCATTTAAAAAATGTAACTAAAGTTAGTTATAGTTAGTGAAATTTTATTTTAACTTTGAAACTATTTATTTACTGAAATATTGGCTTAAACCATTAGCTACCATTATAGCTTTCCATTTATCCCATGCATGCAGTTATCTCCAACAGGGCCTTTTGTAAGCGACAGGAGTGTTGTGAAGTCAGCATTTGATCACCGTGGCTCTAGTTTAGTTTCACTTAACGACTTTCAACTGCAATTTAACTGAAAATTGCCGAAAATGAAATACAATGCGTTAGAGCCAGGCCAGTCCTCCTTTCAGTTTGTAGCTTGTAGCACAATGGATAGCCATGAGAACCGCTATCAACTGTAGTGCTCCTCCACTACAGAACGGTGCACATCAGAAAAGCATCCCTTACAAACAGGAAAGCTTGCCAGTAAGGAGCACTTGCACACGGTGAGTAGCAGATAGATTTTTAGCATTTGAATGAGCTATGTAACTCGGGTTTCTTGTGGTATTAGGCGGAAACCTAAACAAATCAGCAATTAGATTGCAAATTTTTAGAGGGTAAACATATACCGTAAAATATTGGGCAAGCGCCCACTCAAAATTGAGAGATAATAGCGGAAAATATGGGGGATGGGCGCTTCTTCGGTCATCAGTTTTACATATAAATGTACTGTGCATATTTTCTGAGATCTTACAAATATGGGAATGGGCGCTTATTGTGGAGTGGGCGGATGCGCGCTAATCTACAGTAGAACGATGTACTTTGACAGAAAGTGATAAAAGGGCATATCTTAACAAACCTCCAGCATCTATTTTCTGAAAAAGTGGTACAGCCAATTCCACTGTAAGGGCTCAGAGAGGAAGGTAGCCCTCCTTTTATAGTTTTATCTGAGCCAAGTTCATCTTTCAGTACTTCCCCGAGAACGCAGTTTCCATTTGCTCTACACCTCTGGCAAACTCCGACCAGATACTTTGGAGAACCACTGTAGGGTATCATAAACCTCCCAGCAAGAAAAATGACTCAACTGCCATAAACCAAAAAAAGATCCACTGGTGGATCTTTTGGAAATGTGTTAGTATGACCCTTGGAAAACGCCACAGACGTCCTCCTTTGGAAAACGCTAACGCTGACCGCTTCACTTGTCTGTTTTGGCTTTCCCTTTTGCCTCCTCTATTTCTTGCTGCCTCTTTTAGGCTTCGTTACGGGATCAGTGTTAGTGTTTCCCAAAGGGAGACGTGTGTGGTGTCTCCCAAGGGTCATGCTAACACATTCCCTAAAGATCCACCAATGAATCTTCCTTTAATTTTTTCCGGCTTCTGTCACACGCAGACCCGCATCAGCTGGTCGCTTCTTGCACCGCATTTCGGCCAGCCGTGCTAGGCGCCGCTTCCGCTCCTGTCTTGTATGCCCGCCTTGCACGCATAGCAGCGGCATCCTCTGCCTGACGCCGCTTTCGCTGTCCACCGGTTTCCCGCACGTGCATTAACTTTCGCCCAGTGACGTAGCCTCCCTCTCGCCTTTGTCCTTCACTAATTTCCACCTCTCTACACAACACGCTTCCCTTTTCACTATTTTATCCGCAGACGGACGGCGTCAACTTTTCCCTGTCATGTGGGTGCTAATGCTAACAGATTAAAGTAAGAAACTGCAGATGTTACACAAATGTTTGTATGTTGACTTCGGCATCGCAACACTAATTAAAATAGTCACAAAGGCGAGACTTACGAAAATGCATTTATTTGCCCATGTGCTAGAGGCAAACTGATGACACCAGTTGTAAACTAGTCCATAATCCACTTGGAGCCTAGAAACAGCTGGGTGGTATAAGATGATGCTAATAAATAAGGATAGAAACAATACAACGATGCTTTTACTATAACTAAAAATCCTTCATAACAAGTCTGGCATAACATCAGTGTAAATACTATATATGTGCATATCTGTAGAATGCCTCCTAAAAGTTCGCTTTCACTGTCACGCTACGCTCATTAAGCATAAGACACTTTTGCCTGCTCGTTTCATCAGAAATATGTTGAGATTGAAACATACCCAACTGTGCCCGCGGTAAAAAAAGGTACAAAAAGACAAACAAAATATGCTGTCTAACACCTACTCTCGATGGACTAGCCACTGTTTCCCGGTTTCTGTGAAGCCATTTTCAGGACCTATGACAGCTACGCTGGACGTGCAGGATTCGCTCACGCTCCTGGAAAAGAACAAAAAATAAAAGAAGACATGAAGGCAAGGCACGTTTTGACCAGAAAAATCTGTCTTTTCTCTCTTCCCTCCCACTTCTTCATCGACCTCTATTTCTTCCATAGTGTAGCCTTCTTTTGGCGTCTGACCTAAACAATACAACTTTTGGCCCTGTACCAAGAATGCAAGTCTTGGTTTGTCGACAATTCCAGTACACTGAATTGTTCTTGCTTATTAAAAGAGTGATATATAAACACCATGGCTTACCTTCTGATGGCATCGATGACTTGGTCTTTGGTGTTGCTGAAGAGCTGTTGCCTGTGCTGCTCCTTCATCTGATCGGTGATTCCGTTCAGGAAGGTTCCCAAGCCACGGGAGCCTGGGGCAATTGGACTGTCCACCTGCAGAGGACACTTGCACACTTACAAACAGTAATTATACAATTCTAAGAGTCCACCCTTTTCCAGACAGGGCGGCACGCAAAGAACAGCCCTGTTTGGGGAAGGACCTTACAGTTGAGGTATATTTAGCTTATAATGATGTAAAATCTGTTCTCTTTTTTAGTCTCGTACAGCAAGAACTAGCAGATGCTAAGAATCACATAAATACTGTGATTAACAAAAAAAAAAAAAAAAACGGCATCAGCAACGGCATTCTTGTGTTGGTAAGGTTGAATTCTTTCTCACTGGCTTTCCCTGTCAGTATTAGTTATACCGCTGAGTCTCGGTAATTTGGTCACTTTATTTTAATTTTTGGTTAGTTTGAAACATGGATGCGGTTCCACTAATTGTACACGCACGCGTAAATAAAAAAATGCATCTGTGTTCCAGAAGTCTGGTAATGAAAAAGCCTCGCAATTATGCTGACCACGCCTAAAATGCCACTACGCCTAGTTTATCGCTTTTCTGTTCTTTACACAGTTACAGTGGCACGGTTGGAAATACAGTGAACAGAGCAAACTAGCGGTGCTAAGCTGCCAGGTCAACCAAGCCAAGCATGGCAGCACATATGCACCTTGGCACCATTCCTTCAGAAGTTTATAAAAGCAATCAATAGCAGGCCACATAGTCATGCGGCATACATGGCCAACAAAGTTGGGCTTGAGCAATTGCCCAGCCCTTGAGGATGTCTTGTAATCAAATACATTGATGTCAACAAACGTGCCACAGCCTCTGGTTTGCCTTCAGACAGCAAAATTGTGCAAGTGTAAGGCCAAGAAACCACTACATCGCTTTTCATGACAAATTCCGCTGACATGGAAACTGCACTGAGCATCGCAGAGCACTTTTTCTTCGGAGAAGAAAACACCAAAACGTTTTAAGAAGGATTCACAATTTGCAAAGCACAGTTACTGTGGCACATGTCCTTCAGTGGAAGCAAACAAAGGTGAACAGCTAGCCTGTTCACCCAAGTGAGTACTGAATAAGATAAACTCACGGTCTGAGTGCATTTCATTAAGATTTCATTGCCCCCACAAGCTCCAAACGATTGAGAGTCATCTCTAATGAACCATGAAAAAGCTGAGAGAAAAGCTTGTAGAAGCTTTTAACATTAAACATACTTTGGCCAGGTGTTCGACATTTCGTGAAGCCCAGATAAAAACAGGGCCACGAGGCTCGACACTGATTAGTTGAGGGGTGGGAGAGGAGGAATGAGGTGCTCGACGCTGACTGGTTGACGGGGAGGTCACGGACCAGAGGGGTGGGCGAGGAGGAACTCGACCACCTGTGCGCACTGAGGGAGAGGAGCTCGCGAGTACGGAAGGAACTGGAAGATTGTGAGTTTTATCAGCCCGATTATCGGTGGTATCGCTTCATTCTGGGAGCAACTATCAAGTGTACGCAGGGCATATATTAAACTATCTGATGACGAGCGCCGTGAACGTAGGCGTCTGGCTTCTGGAAACTCGGAGTATTGTTAAACATTTGTGGAGCTAGAATGTTTCATGTGTGCAACGCAATTGCCTAGCGATTTGCCTTAAATATTTTGTGTTAAGGGGAATTTGCCCACGATTTATTTGCAGTCTTTTTCTCATAGATGGCGCAGAATATTTCCGGAACAAGCGAGTTGCATGTTCGCAGCTGCGCATGCAGGTTTGGCGCTCGTGGTGGGCGATCGAGCCACGGGCTCTTCACCGCCGATGTAGGCGAGCTAGATTTTGTTTGCCCGTCCTCCGCCACTACTGCCTGGGGCCAACGGCCGGCATGGGGCACGAGCAATATAATAGTCAAAGAAGTGACTCCGATTTCCGACTGGCTCTGAAGTTGGAACCAGTTTCAAACTATTCAAACATACTGTAAACGACTTAATTTTCGCGGGCTCAAATTTTCGCCAATCGGGCCAAAGTTGAAAATTTTAAATTATTCGCGGGTTCTAATTTTCGTGAATCGAAGGTAGCTTCCGGAGCGTTCACATATTGCCCAAATTCATCGCAAGACGTATTTTTCGCGAATTGTAGGCGAATTGCAAATTCGCGAAAATTAGGTCCTCGTGAAAATTTAGTTGTTTACAGTATTTTGTGAACACCCTATTTGCCGATGTTCTTGAGTATTGGTAGTGCGCACTCGGGTTTTTAGCTTTTGCAAATGTGTTAATTGTGTGCAAATGAAGTCACTCACGCAACTGACGTTTTGACATCATGTGTTGGGTTTCGGGGCGTCGCTTGTTTTGTCGCATGAAATTCGGTTTCCAACGAATACGCTGTGGCGTGTTGTAATAAATCTTTGCAGCACGAATTTCGTTGTTACTTTTTGCTCCACTGAATTCAGCCGTTACATGCAAGCCTGTAATGAGTAGTGTCAGAGTTTGCACGAGTCACGCTCGCAGTTAGAAAAGAGCTTCTGACTGTGGTGCCATTCTCAGCGCTTGTTCATACGGCGCATGCTTTGCTGGCTTTCAGGGTCAACAAACACGTGTGCGTTGAGCTGTGAAGATTGCATGCTGAACAGTGCATATAGCGGTTGCGTTGCTCACTTTTCGAAACGACGAAAAATCATAACAGTCTGGGCTACGATTTCGTAAACATAGAAGTGGTTAGGCATTTCTCAGCATCTGCTTACCAATGCTAATAAAGTGTTAAAAAACCAAAAAAAACATAGTGCATCACATCTAGCGTTTTATTCAAACGCTAAAAATGGTTTCCTCTCGTTTTTTTGTTGTTTTTTTAATTATTTTTATTTCACATTTAGTGTTCGCCTGCAACATGAGCGAGTGTGCTGAGGCGCGGGACATTGCTGAAGAAGTGAAGAGTGCGTGTGTACAGGTTTGGGCGGCGCACAAAGCTACACGACTGCACGGGTGCTTGTAGCATTGGCGCGATATTCAAGAAAAGTCGTGTTTCATTTGTATTAAGCAAATGGTGCACGGCACGCACCGTAGCTTTACACTAGGTGTGGACAACATGAGACGGCACGCGCCATAGTTTTACACTGGGCGCGGATAAGATAGTTTTTTGCCGGATAACTGCGAGATTTTCTTGCCGTCTAGAGCAGTGGTCTCAAACTCACTTGAGTGTGGGGGCGAGATAGCCCACACCGAAAAGGTCGAGAGCCAACGTAAAATGAGGGAGGGGGGGGGGGGGGGGGGGGTTTAAGAGATTTTAAAGAGAAGATACCTTGTGCTCTATGCTTGTTGTAAACTCACAGTTTTTGCATTGGCATTTTAAGATTTGATTTGTTTATATGACTACTTTGGGCCCTGACCTAGTGTGATAACAATAATGATGATGACACCGCCCCGCCAAAATGCTAGCCTTTTTAATAATAAAGTACACTGTCGTTACCGTTGCTTAATTCACTCAGGAAATACCCAAAATAACAGGCCCCCCCCCCCCCCCAAAAAAAAAAAAACGGTTAATTTGACAGTTTTTGCTTTTCTGGCGATTTTTTTACAACACTAGTATAAAAAATATTTATCCTTTTAATAGTTTTTTTTTTTTTTAAGGCGAGAATCCAGGGCTTGTAGCTTTATCTATGGCAGTTGCTCCTGCTGACTGAGAGTTCGAACAGCCGAAATGCAACCTTCAACGAAGAGCTCGCCCGCGCTTGCAGCCTAGTAGTGGAATTGTTGTACATTACAAAAAGCTGGGAAGCAACAAATAAAGCGAAACAAAGGACAAATCAACACAGATGAGTATAAGCTATGTGAACACGTAAAAAGAGCAGAGCTACTTTTCGATCGAAAATAAATCGGCGAGAAGACATCACTATGGCGCATGCCATTTCTAGCGCACGAGACATGGGAACCGGGACTCGCAGTCGGTTGCCTGCGGGCCGCGTCCCAGCGAGTCGCAGGCCGCGTGTTTGAGATCCCTGGTCTAGAGAATGGGTCTGAATAAACCCACTTAAAATAATCAAAGCCTGTGCATTAGAATTTTGATGTCATCACAATTTGATCGAGTGCAGACAGAAATAGAACACGAACGCAGCGTCAACGTTCGGCTGGAAGTCGTGTCCAGCCAAAGCGTCGAAAGACGCTCAGCGTCAGGCTCCAACCCAATTAGTGAGTTGGCTCCATTTGAGTGTGATGAAGTACCGTCGAAGAAGACAAATTTGTTCACAGGCTTCTCCGAGACGATGAGACGATGCATATGTAAGCTAGCGATGCCGTGACAACGCGCAATGCCTCAACGCCTCACGCCCCCCTTTGACCTTCAAAACCCAGGGCTACAATCCAACCTGCTTTCTATACCATTTCAGAAAAGTGGAGACTCCACGTGTAGAGATTTGTGCCGCACTCAAGCTGCACGAGTGCACGCACTCCAAAAGCTTTGTCCATAGCCTCTTATTATTTGGGACTAGGCATTGGCTTTATAGCCACAGAAAGTGGTGTCAAGCAAACAGCCTGCGGCACGTGCCGTTTGCTTGACACCGGATGCGGCCGAGATCAGCTTTGACCAACGGCTTTGCCAGAAACTGCAATTTTTCATTGCTGTCTAGCCTAAAGTGGAAAGTAGCACCAAGCTCCTAGTATGGCTGCCATTTTGGTTGATAAAATGAGCAATCTTTCCTTGACCTCTTCATTCTTGGTTAACCGACCTAAATTCGCTGGCGACGGGTAGCTTTATACAGACGTTTCTTGTATACTGCGATTTTGCTATCCACACACCAGCAAAACAAGCATACATATTCGTACTGCCACCACATGCAGTATCGGAGCTTGGAGGCATTGAAAAATAATTTCCTTGTCTTGAAATACGTAAGAACAATATCATCATAACAGATTGGTGGAGATGGGCATGACTTTTAAGTTCATTGCATACACAGTGCCAAAGACAATTTATATTGGCGAGGAATGCCTTCAGCACGATTATGCTCCATGGCGGTCTTGGTGCGACTGGTTTTGAATGACCCTCTCGAAGCTTCGATGATATGAAGGGGCCAAAATGGCGATCGCCATGGCAACGGACACCGATCAGCCAGTCACCTTGCGAGGATTTGGTCGTCTGTATATTAGTATCTGTTTGTGTCCGGCTAGCAAGCAGGGAAGGCAATGGCACTACTTTCCCAGGATCCAGTGACTTTAGTCTAGCCTGGGGAATGGTTTTTGAGCTGATGCATGTAGGAAAGGATGCCATGGCAACGCTTCATGCCTTGTTTGCACTGCCGCGCGCCTTCCTTTCACATTCAGGAGTCACAGCCAATTCAGCACCACGTGACTTAGAGCTCCGGGAATCGCAAGGCAAACCCTCAGTGCTGAATTGACTCTGATGGCTTATAGCATCCGAATGATTCATCGCGGCTATTCAGTGGTATCTTTATTTTTTTTATATGTTTGCTGATTACACAGACTTATGCCTCTTTCGACAACTGTGCAGAGCCGCCGCCATAATATATATCCTCCGCTTTTGTTTCCTCTTATCCCTATAACTTCTCTTCATCATTACCATAACAGGTCATGTGATTGCAATTTTAAATTCTACTGTGCACTTCTACCCAGCATGGGCCTTTGTGAAGGCTCGTCAACGCCCGTTTTAGTGGCTCGGTATCTCGGTAAGACAAGAGAAGGTCAGCAATGGCGGCTGTAATCGGGCACTTGTATAAAGCGTCTATGTACTCAAGGCTCTATTTCACCTTAAGTGCAAACGAAGCCAAAGGCACGAGCGCAACAGTTTTGTGAGCTGCACTGACGTCACACCAGCTGCCATTCTGGTAGCCATGCCGCTGGGCATGTATTTTTGCAGTGTAAACTGTGTACTATTGCATTTTTGTTTTTCCAGGAATAAGTAGAAAGCACACTGGCATAATGCAGGGACTTTACGTGCAAGCCATGCATAACTCAGTCGAACTTGCTTGCTTCTTGTCTTTTGAGCTATGTGACGCCCTAGAGTCAAAGAGCTGAGTTGGATTCACGGTTGTCACGGGATAATCATCAACACCCACCTTGGTTCCGCACGTACCAAATGCGAAAAACATGGCTTTCTACACAAATAGATCATTAAATGTAAGATAACCTCAGCTCTCACATTGAGATATGCCACACCGTATGTTTTTTTTTGTTTGTTTTTTTCAAACATAAGATGGTCCAGAAAATTACTGTGATGTAAAGCGACCAATAATAAAATTAATAATATTATTTATTTGTACAAAAAGATTTTTACCCTGGATGGCATGCTAGGCTAAGCAGAAAGGTTAAAACCCACACAATTGTACCAGCCAGCCCCTCAAAAAGCCAGGAAGCCAGGTAAGCCAAACCAGCGCTGTGAGCTGAAGTCCCAACATAATATTCACGCTTGGCATTTCTTACAAGTACCGACAACCACTGTTAATGAACGCGAGCGACACATACCACGAAACCAGGAGCGAGAGCTGCACCACGGTTTCCTTTCAGAGGCCGCTCCCTAACCGCTCATTTTAGTGCTGCGCCGCCATTTGCTTCCAAGTGTTGCACGAGGCACGGGCTCGTGCATTGGAACATTTTATTATTTTATGCTGCTGGCAAGACAAACACATCAAGGGGCTTTACTGAGGGCGTGTGACTCTTCGGTATGATCTAGGAGCTCGCGGAGTGCAAGGTTACGTGGCACGATCTTACCACTGGATTGACTGCATAGGTCGTGGCGCCAGCCATGGTCACTTTAAAATTGAAAGTGAAGCTCGTCGCATGGCGGCGAGACACAGCACGTTGCCATTGTATCACTATGTCATATATGCGTCGCCTCTCATCGGTCCTATTTTCTGTGTGGTGCCGCAGACGGAAATCTCGCACAGATCATTCTCCAGCAAAATGGCAAAACTGATCTCGGCGGTGCCAAAATAGGACTCGTGCCGTGAGTCACCGCCCGTGCAATGCAAGCTCGTGAAAACAGCAACAACAACAAATGCTCTGGCTTGGGGCATTTGGTGCTGGTGTCGCCATCTCGTTGAACACATTGAAAGTAAATCTAGAGAAAACTGCCCTGTCAAATTTATTTACACAAATACGCAAATGTCAATACATTTAGGTTTCCCGTCAGGGTCCTTAAATTAAAAAAGGAGACACCTCTAGTACGTACTACCATTCATTCTGTCGGTTTTGTCATCTAAGTAATTTTAATTTCAAAATTGCCTCAAAAGATGCTCAAAACACTCATCCTCATAATGGTCATATTTCTGAATTTTATTAAAAATACCCAGCGCTCGTGGAAAAATCGAAAAGTCGTGCGACTTTCAGTACATCTTCATATTGAACCTCAAAAATAATCAATACTCTGGTGCATTCCTGAAACTCAGGTTTATGTAGCGAAATTTGCCCAATGATTGACGAGCGAGTGAATCCTCCTTAAACTAAAAGGAAAACCCCCCAAACAATATTTTCCCCTTAGTTTTTTTTATTGTTGAAAAAAAAAAAAAAAATCTAGGTTCATGTTTGTGCTCATTCCTGATGATTGAGATCAAGCAACCTTCTTGCACCTGAGTTTTTAATATCATACTTTGCTGTAGTTTTTTATCTTTCGTGACGGGTGTAGGACAAAATGGTCCCGGTCAAAATGGTCCCGGACAAAACGGTCCCGGACAAAATGGTCCCAGGTGAATTTATCAATATTTTGAGCGCTCTTAAAAATGGTTTGGTACTTTTATTTTGACACACATTCAAGGATAATATCATTTTTATTATAATCGTTTGAAACAAATTTTAAATCCCATCTATCTATACCATGTAGCTCTATTTCTCAAAGGTTCTTGATTTCTACCAATATATTCCACGTGTGTAATCAATATCTTTCTATCGCCAGAACCTGTTTTGAAATTAGCGCTATCGAGCTTCAAAACGATATTCGGAATGAAAATCATTATCATACACGTACTACAGGTTCTTGACATGGTTTTTTGAAATGAACCTGTCATACCACCGTATTCTATTTTTCAGAAACAGCAGCGCTCTGTCTGAACATTGTATGTTAAAGAAATCAAAATTTGATTTCGCAATTACGATCGTATTTATTACATAGACCACTTAAGAGACAAAAAGTCGACGCTGCTGAAGCGCAGGCCTAATACGAAAATGTATTCATATGACCCAAACCCCTCAAAAAGTTGTTCAAGGGACGGAGCCCTTGCACGTACTGTGTGCACAGAGTTACATGCCGCTGCTAATATCTATCAAGAGTAGAAAATACAAAAAAAACCTGCCAACAGCAAATAAATAATGCCACGCTGGGACCATTTTGTCCGGAATGGCAGTTGGGACCATTCTGTCTGGGACCTTTTTGTCCGGGACCATTTTGACCGGGACCATTTTGACCGGATCCCTTTCGTGACACATGGCACACAGTGGCAACATGATATGGTAGGAAGTTTTGTAAGGAGCATGCAGTAAGCTGCACAAACCCTCAGAAATTGTGATTTGAGACAAGGACAACCAGATGCACTTAGCTATTTGCACTTCCCAGCGATATAGCTACATTCTCGCGGACTCCGAGCAAACAACTCCCAAAGGCCATTGCAACAGGCATTGTTTCAATGCAACATGGTTGTCCAGCTTTTCCTGCCAGATCGACATGCTGACTAGAGGACAAGAGCAAAAGGTACAAAACTAGTAAAAGATAGTTCATGCCTAGATGTTGGAGCCGGACTGTCACCAACACAGCAAGTTTGTAATAATTTCCTGAATATATCTGGGGGATATGCATTTATATGCAGCAAACTGTTTGGTCTGCACAGATACTCGATTCATCTTGAAACAAGAGGCATCTATTTTGTCTACTTCAGCAAGACTAGCATCATGTCCCAAACTTGCTCCAAAAGCCAGGCCTGTAGGAACAGCAGCGATCTGAGATTTATTGTTTGCATTTTGACTCGCAAACATGGCAGGTGAAACGGGCACTTTATTTGAGCGGCAGCACCCCACACTCACAGGAATGTGAGAAGAGTTGGCGGACCTTGCAAGAATGCCTGATGAGAACAGGGAACAAAATGCTTGCCTTTGCAAAGCAGGACAGTTTGGCCTCTTCGAGATCCTTTTCCGTGAACTCGCCCCTCTCCAGCCAGGACACAGAGTCGGAAAAGGTGCCCAGCGTTCTTTCCAAGTTGGGATCCCTGTGCCCCACCATACCAGACGCAAGTTGTACATGTGTCGTGACACCGTAAGAACTTGAAGCGGGTTCGGTGCCCACTTGCATTTTACTCGTAAATGACAGCAATGAGCACCAAATCTGAGCACATTAGCTTGTGCTGCACACATGCACATTCCAGCATGCTACAATTAGTTTTGATAATAGCCTTTTCGTCATGCTGAAGAAATGCAGGAAGCTGCATTATCAAGCATTTGGGCCAACTGAGCTGGCACTCTTCAACACATCCGATGAGGTAACTTTAAACTATATTCAATATCATAGCAAAAAAGACAAAACTATAAGTAAATTCAGCTCCAAAAAGAAGACTGCAAGTCACCTGTACGAGTAGAAGCTGAAGCACCCGCCAGGACGAACGACGGCTCCTGCTCCATACGCACCACCTTTCTCTCTGCAAACAGCCATAAGATGGACTGGATATAATACTTGCATAATCAAATATATACATGCAGTAAGGCAATGCCAATGTGACCTAACCAGACATGCTAGGGAAGTTTGGCTGCAGAACTCTAGAACTGTGTATGTATAAGAAGACTCTCTTCAGACTAATCCTATTCACCGACACAAAGAAGCAGCAGTGTCTTGTGAGCCAGAATATCTTTAGCTGAACACAGGCTGGCTGCTGCCTTTTGTTAGTACCAGGCGTGATCAAATGAAACTTGTTTGTGCCACGTCACGTAGACCAACACACGAGGAGCCAAATGACGTTTTGAATATTGTAATAAGAGCAGACCAAAGTACAAGCGGGCAAGCGTTCATTCTTCTCGTATGTCTGATTTTTGTTTGACACCAGTGAACACATGGCCGGTGTGACTAGGAATCCGTCGAAGGTTGGCCAGCGAGGGGCGATTCAGTTCTAAACAGCGGAAGTGTGTTGACCAGTCAACATTCGTTGCAGAATGTGGGCAATGTATAGTGACAAATGTGTGTCAAAGAGCAGTCACTGACGGGATGCAAATGTTTCACAAAGGACATGAACAATGATGTTATTGGCCTAAGCCATTTTGGAGCACCTCTTGGAGCAGCCAAAACAGTGTTTTGGAGCAGCAAAAGTGGCCTTTGGAGCAGCCAGAACAGTGCTCTGGAGCAGCCAAAACAGTGTTTTGGAGCAGCAAAAGTGGCTTTTGGAGCAGCCGAAACAGTGTTTTGGAGCAGCAAAAGTGGCTTTTGGAGCAGCCGATACAGTGTTTCGGAGCAGCAAAAGTAGCTTTTAAAGCAAACATTCTTAGAAAAATGTTTGTTTTGTTTTAAGTGCTGGACAAACGAAGTGCACTTTGTGCTGCGTTGTGACGGAACTCGCTTTTTGTGATTTTACTGCTGAGACATCCCACAAGTGTACAGTATTGTAGGCGTTGCCGAGCGATTCCGAAAAGGACGCTTGCCACCGTTTTACTGGTTCTCGACGTGCCAGGTTTTCGTCAAAAGTAAGAAAACACAAAACAATGAATCGCAAGAGTTCCGGCTGGAGCCTCTGTCGTGCAATCATGTTTGCATGCACGTCAAGGCAACTTCGGCAGGCTTGCAGTGGTACGTGCTTCGTTGCGCAAGCGGAGACAACGGCTGTTCAATCGAAATCGAAACAATGCTGTTATGTTAGGACGTCAATGATTGAGACTAGAATCATGTCCATTCCATAAGCGTTGTGCCCCGAGATCCTGCCTCGATCTCACGAGCTCCCCCAACACTTCTTTATTTACGAGTGCGTTTGTCAGGAACATCACATTGTTTCCCCCTTAATTAAGCAACCACTAAAAGTAATTACTGGTTTGTAAAACGCTTTGGTGGGTGTCGGATTCGTGTAGGATACCGCCCCTCTTTGAGATGTTCATCAGTCATGTCTCCCGTTACGTCGCTCGACCCCGACCTGGTTGTTGGAGTCTGTGTTCTGATGTCCTCGGCCTCTACAATGACCGCTGACGCTCCAGGGTTAGGACGCGTTTGTTGGTTGTTGGCCACTGAAGTCCCTTCCGATGATGTCGGGACACACACCGGTTTGTACATGTGAGTACTGTCTGGTGACTGTTCTCGTTGAGGCTGAGCCGGGATCAGCTGATCCTGATGGCGTCTCCATATAATGCCGGGGGACACCTGTAGCTGGAAGGATACCGGTCCTGTTTGAGAAACGACAGTACCACGCGTCCACTTTGACGATCCTCGATAGTTCCTCGCGTAGACGTCGTCACCCTCTGACAGAGTGCACTCATGTTCCGGCCTCGCCCTTTGTTGTTTGAACTGAGACCTCGCCACTGTGTCCGAAATGGTGGGCTTCAGAAGATCTAGTCTGGTTCGTAGCTTTCTCCGCAGCATTAGATTGGCCGGTGACTCTTTGGTTGTTGGATGAGTCGTGTTTCTGTAGGATAGCAGAAACCTTGAAACCTCGGTGTCAATAGACGCCCCAGACGTTGTCTTCTTTAAGTGGTTCTTCATGGTCTGGATGAATCGTTCTGCCAATCCGTTAGTCAACGGGTGGTACAGTGCAGACGGAACGTGCAAAATACCGTTTGTCTTGACAAAGGTCTTGAACTCTTGAGACACAAACTGTGGCCCATTGTCTGATACAATGCTGACAGGCAGTCCAAAGCGTGCAAAACACTGGTGCAGGCATTTTATCACGGCTTCGGACGTCGTTGAGTTCAACACGAAAACCTCTGGCCATTTCGAGTGTGCATCGACCAGCACGAAGAACATCTTGTTCATGAATAGCCCAGCCAGGTCTATATGGACTCTCTCCCACGGGCGTGTTGGCCAACTCCACGGATGTTATGGTGCCTGTGCTGGGTTATTTCATTGCACTTGACACTGCTTACAGGTTCCCACATCGTCCTCTATGTCTTTGTCGATGGAGGTCCACCACACATAGCTTCTAGCTATTTCCTTTGTTCAAACGATACCGAAGTGATCGCTGTGCAGCTCTTTAAGGACTCTCTCTTGAAAAGTTAGTGGCACAATTACCCGTAGGCCCCACATTAGGCAGCCTTGATGAACCGATAGTTCCAACCGACGTGAGAAGAATGGTATCATTTCTTCTGCGCATTTTTCACTTCCCCAGCCCTTGAGCACCTTCTCCAAGACTTGGCTTAGGACAGGATCATGAGACGTCGCCTTTGCAATATCTGTGCTCTTCACTGGGAAGTTGCTGAAATAGTCGCAGTAGAACACGTAGGATTCATCTACGACGAGTTCGTCGGAAGTCTTCGCAGCTTGCGGAAGTCTTGAAAGACAATCGGCGTTGGCGTTGTCCTTAGACGAACGATAAACAATGTTGTATCGATGTCCTGCCAATCTGCAAGCCCATCTCTGAAGGTGTGCTGCCGTCATCGTCAGAACTCCAGTCGTAGGTCCCAAAATCTTTTGAAGTGGAGCATGGTCAGTTATTAATGTAAAGGGGTACCCACACAGATAGTAATGAAACCTTTTTACGCCAAAAACAATGGCAAGTGCCTCTTTTTCCAGCTGCGAGTAGTTCTTCTCATGCGTAGACAGTGTTCGTGAGACGAACGATACGGGTCTTTCTGTCCCGTCTTTCATGATGTGGGACAACACCGCTCCTACGCCCTACGCTGAGGCGTCACATGCCAAAACGATCGGAAGAGTTGGGTCAAAGTAAATCAGCACAGGTGCTGACGTCACCTTCTCTTTCAAAGTCTTGAAGGCCACTGTACATTCTTCCTTCCAACTCCACTGGACATCCTTGTGCAGCAGGTGGTTCAAAGGACTCAAGATGGTTGCCAAGTTTGGGATGAACTTGCCATAGTAGTTTGCTAACCCCAAAAAGGAGCGCAACTCTGCGTCATTCTTTGGCTCGGGTGCATCTCGTAGAGCAGCCACCTTGTCATCCAGTGTCCGTAGTCCCTCGCTGCTGATGACATGGCCTAGGTAGGACACCTCCTTTTTGAAAAACTCGCACTTCTCCTTTTGAACTCGGATGCCGTTCTTTTTAAGGCGTGTGAGAACATCTTTCAGGTTCTTTAGGTGCTCCGCTTTTGTTCTTCCTGTTACGAGGATATCGTCAATGTAACAGGTGGTGTGCATCAGGCCTTGTAGTACCTGATCCATCGTTCGTTGAAATATTGCTGGAGCTGAGGCTACGCCAAAAGGAAGCCTGTTGACTTGAAAAAGCCCCAAATGCGTGTTCAAGGTTAATTACTTCTTTGAATCTTCGTGCATTTGAACTTGTAAGTACGCTTTGGCTAGGTCAAGTTTAGTGAATAGCTGCCCTCCCGCCAGCGTTGCAAAAAGCTCTTCGATTCTGGGTAAAGGATAACGGTCCACATCGATCACGGGATTCACGGTGGACTTGTAATCCCCGCAGATCCGGATCTCGCCGTTATTCTTGACGACTGGGACAATTGGAGAAGCAAACTCACTTGTTTCAACCGAAGTCAAGATGCCTCTTTCTTGTAGAGCCAGCAGTTCCTTGGCCACAGCATCCCTTAATGCGTGCGGTACTGGCCTCGCCTTTTGAAATGGTGGAGACACACCTTGTTTCAGTTTGAGTTTTGCTTCAACCCTTTTGACGCATCCCAGATCATCGGAGAATATTTCCTTATACTCATTCATCAGACCTTCAATCTCCTGCCTTCCTATCTCTTCCGAACAGTGCATTGCTTTGATGTTTGCCCAGTCCAACTTCATGACTCTTAGCCAGTCACGTCCACGAAGAGGTGGTCCCTTGAAGTCGACCACTTGCATCTTCAGGTTGGACTCCTTGTCTTCATGCATCACCGTCACTTGTACTTCCCCCAGCGGCTTAATATTCGCTCCGTTAAATGCCTTCAAGACGACATTACTTCGTTGCTTTTTCAGGTGCCAAAATTTAGCCTGGTACTCTTGTAATGGCAAAACCGATACGGCTGCTCCTGTGTCTATTTCCATTCTCAAGGGAATTCCACTGACCGATAGCGTTATTTCTAACGGATCGTTTCGCGCGCTTCGTAGCTCGTGCATTTCTATCTCTTCGTCAGAATCCTCTACAGTTACAGCCTTCATCTTTTTCTTTTCGTTACGCTTACTGAAGGGTTTAGACGCTTGCCCTTGCCACTGTGGAGCTGAGCCTTTACAGACTCTTTGCAGGTGCCCTAATTTTTCGCATCTTCTGCATTCCAAGCCCTTCCAGCGGCAATTGACCGACTCGTGATTCTTGTAACCACAATGTGAACAACTTTCTCTTTCTAAAGGTTTGCTTCTTACCTCAAGAACTTCTGCGCTGGACGCCCCTGAGTCGTGTAGACTTTTCGCACTGGAGGATGCGGCTTGAATTGCTTCCGCCATTTCAAGCGCTTTCTTGAAGGTCAAATCCTCTTCTGAAAGCAGCCTTCTTTGTATGCTGTCATTGCATAAGCCACATACAAAGCGGTCTCGCAAAGTTTCACTCAGCGCTGTTCCAAATTCGCAGGTTTGAGCCAACTTTTTCAGTGCTGCGACATACTCAAGGATGGTTTCGCTGTCCTTCTGGTCCCTCTTGTGAAAGCGGAAGCGTTCAGCAATCACAATTGGCTTCGGTGACAGATGCGCCCGGAGTATCTCGACAAGTTCCAAATAGGTCTTACTTGATAGGGCTTCCGGCGCTACGAGGCTCTTGAGTAGCGCATAGGTCCTTCCGCCGATGATGCTCAGGAATGCCGCCACTCGTCTCGGTTCCTTCACGTCGTTGGCGATGAAGAATTGGCCGATTCTTTCGGCATACGTTGGCCAGTCACCTTCCGCTTCATCGAAGGGCTCGATGCTTCCAAGCGTTGACATGGCCCTTGTCGTAGCACTGAGCGGCTTCCTTGAAGTCAGTCCTAGACGGAATACCTCGTCGCCAGTTTGTTATGTTAGGAAGTCAATGATTGAGACTAGAATCATGTCCATTCCATAAGCGTTGTGCCCCGAGATCCTGCCTCGATCTCACGAGCTCCCCCAACACTTCTTCTTTATTTACGAGTGCGTATGTCAGGAACATCACAAATGCCACTTCGCTCTGTCGCCAACTGGTTCCCAAAATAGTATGCAAAATGTAACTGTCCAGCATACGACGAAACAACAGACCAGCGGCGCGTGCTTGCCAAACCGGCAGGTGAGGTACAAGCTAAACATACAGAAAAAAAGAACCTGAGCGCATCGATGCATGAAATCGCGAGCCAGGGTCAAAAATTCATTGGAGCGCTTTGTGCAACGACTGAACTCGAGACAAACAAGCGCGATGTGCGGGTTCAGCATGCAGACATTTCCTTGTTTGCTTTAGCTCACTTCTCTTCACCAACTTTCTTTTGCAGCAAATTTTTCACGTACCGGGGTCCCTCTCGAAAGAAAGCCCACCGAGAGAAACCTAGGTAATCATTGTTTCGACAAGCAGTCTTTGAATTAAGGGGACCCTTCAACGAAATTTGAAAAACACCCGTCGTGTTCAGAAATAGGTTGAATATGATAAACAATATCCGTAAATGATAATTGCACGTTTGCATTTTGAGCCTGATCGCTGTAGTTTTGGTTATAAACGGCCCACTCTGGCAAGCGCTCGGAGAGCCGCCAGCGGAGAGCATGTGACATTCGCCGCAATCGTGACGTAGTTCGTCTCGGAACGAGCAAAGCTTCGGCGAGGCTGATGTCGAGAGGATGGATGTCCTATCGGTTCCAGCCACCAAAGCGACTGCTTTTGCACGAAATTGAAGTGACCGGTTAATCTTCCCCTTTTCTCTCGTGGTGGCCGGAGGCGAGACAGTTATCGTCACTACCTGTCAAAGTTCCTAGACGGGCATTACAAACAAGGCGTTAGCGACAACCACCAGGTGCTCTTTGCTAACCATTTAATTCATCTTAAAATTCCTTTTCGTGCCTTTTTCAACAAGAGATTGATGTGTATGATGTGATAGTGCTCCCTTGAACACGAATAGACCAAGAGATAAGCGCCGAAATTTCGTTGTAGTATCCCCTTAAAGGGGGATTTTTGTAGTAGAGTATGATTTAAACAAGAACAGGAATGTCGATGAACAAGTTTAGAAAGCATCATATCTGCAGCGACGTGGGGACGGCAACACCCGACGTCGCGCGACCAGCGTTTCAGTTCACAAAGCAACTCTGGTCGCGCATAAACGTGGTTTTGTTTCACAGCATGACGGCATGCCTGGCACCCGGCACACTAGCGTCGGAGCATCCGCACACGCCCGCGTCTATCGTTGAAAAAGTTTAAAAAAGACGCGAGACGAGATTCCCGAGACGACGAGGCACAAAACGCGAGACGGCGGCAAAAACCATGCGAGACCGGATGGATGCAGGGTACTTTGTGTCGGGCGGCCGCTTGCGCCACCTAGCTCACGCATGCTCAATTACGTTCCGAGTTTAGTTTCGGTTTTGAAAGGCAACCGAAATTGGTCATTTGGCGCAGGCTTGGCGCAGATTACCTATATTTTGGCAAAATGTAGCAGGATGTAGCAGGGTTAGCCCCTTGGCGCAGTTTGGCGCAATTGGCGCAGCAATCACATCACTGCATGAAGAAGCGGAAGATCTCCCGTGGCTGGGCCAGGCGTCCAGTTGTGGAAGGCGGATGGTATCCACCACTTCCCCCCGCAATTGGGTGCGTGTCTGAACGCGTACAGCAACCTCTTATAAGAAACCCTGGTGCATTCTTGCTTCCTCATGTATTGCTCCGTTTAATTTTGCCCCACCTGGTGATGTACCTTAACGGAAGTATTAACAGAGGTGCACAAAACGAATTTCATTTGACCACGCCTTATATAGATACACCAGTCATAATCGTTGAATATTGAAATCCAGTCTTCCCCGTTTAAGCATGTAGCTAACCAGAAGAGCACAGCAAAGGGGTTAGCACTGCACTGTTATTGAATGCTGATTTCTTTCATGCAACGAGCAACTCCAAATAAAGAAAATGTGCTATCGTCACCACTCTCAGCACTGGTGACTCTTGTACGAGTGTAAATGTGGCAAAGCACCTCAGACTTAAACATCTGTGATGCAGGTCTAAGCAGTTTCACCAAGAAAAGCCGCATCCTAGTGTCCTTGGTGTTAGGAATGCGTCACTTTAACTGTAGAGCTATTTGCCTGGTTATTCAGATTGTAGAACTCACCTCACTTCCCGCAAAAGGTACTTGTGTGACAGCAATTGGGATGCAATCGAAAGGCTAGAAAAACAAATCGCTTATGAACTGAATGCAATGCAACATTCTTTTGATAAAATATATTTAAGAGCAGCAGGCAGCATTCAAAAGCCACCTTTCGTTCAAGGATATGCCATATTATTTAGAAGGCTTTATCAGGGTTCTCATTTCCAGCAAAGTAAATTCAAGGGGCAAGGGAAATGACATGCCCACTACACTCAAACTAAAAAATTATAGACGAACAGGAAAGTGTGCAATGGGCAGTTCGTTTTAAGCAAAACTAGGTAAACGTAAGCTGCCCCGACTGGTTAGCTGAAATACATGATCTACAGAAGAAAAATGCCATTCATTCTTGTCAAGCTCATTTCAGAATAGACACATCAATCTAAGTAAAACTCCCAAACACTTCTGCAGGCAACAATAACTTGCCCAGCTTTCAGGGTGTGCCTGTGCTTTACCTGAGGCTATGCAAGTTTCTTCTACTTTGATGTTTTCTTCTCTTTCTACTTACGATTGTAAGCAAACTTTATTGATATAGGAGAGTATTGCTGCTCGGGTCGAATCAATATTTATGGTTATCTCACATGCTTAAGCAAAAACCTAACAAATATTTCCCAGGTTATGCTCTTCAGCAGCGCAAGGCACGAACAGGTTATAAAATGTACCTCAAGTAGGGTTGTGTGAATATTTGAATAGTAATTTCAAATAATACACTACTTGGCATTCGCTTCGAGATGAACTTCGATATTCCTGCTTGCTTAAGTGTTAACTCGCACCTCTCAGCGAGCACCTGCACACAGCGACGAAGCAATGCACATGAAGCTCAAGGGCTCTGAGGGTATTGCTCCCCCGCAGTGCACAGGTGCTCGATGAGAAATACACTCAACGGGGCTAACCCATTGCAATTATGCAAGAGTAGTAGTGTATGTTAGCTGACATAACCCGACACAAGGAAGAAAAAAGGAGACACATAAAGGATGATACAATAGAGATGTTGGGTGTTGTCCCTTCCTTTTACATGTCTTCCTTTTTTTGTCCCTGTTTGGGTTAAGTTATGTCAACTTTTCACTAGCTCGCCTGCACGTTTACTTTTTTTTCAGTATACGTTAGGCAGCAATGTCTTGACAACCCACGTTCATCATTCGTGCTTCTTTCTTTGCTGTTGTCATATTTGAAATTGAAGAAAGAATATTTGCACATAGCAGCACATTTATAAATACCCTTGATTAGAATAGCTACTGAAAGCATTTGGTGTTTACATGCCACAGTTCATAACTAGTATCATTATATAAAAATTAATTGAGCTTAGAAGTGGACTGTGGAAGGTTGGGAACCCTCACAAGTTCAGCTGAACTTTCATTTAGGCATGGTGCATGTTAGTGAAAGGCCTTGGAGAAACTCTCCGATATTCTATTAGAAAATATTTAGCCGAAACTACTATACTATTTGTTTTCAACTCAGAATCCACTACTATTCGCACAAGCCTAACCTCAAGGGGTTTCTGCTACCCTAGACACCTATGCAGCACACACAAGGCACACCCAGAGATGTGCAGGAGTACATTGGCAAACGTGGGAAAGAACTTCAAAATAACCCGAGGACAAGAAGCGAGAAATACCTCGAATAATCCGGATGTGCATAGGGCACGGCGTTGAAGCTTCTGGCACAGTAGTTGACAGAGAATGGAAACACGAAATGGATTTTGCGGTCTTTGGCATAAAAGTCCGACTCCTGAATAAAACGAAAAAGAGAGTGAAAAGCGAAACAATGTGCATTAAAATTGGCAAGTATGTATCATTATGTGCTGACAGTCTTAATCAAAGCTGTAAATTAATATAAAAGTGTTTAAGCTAATGTAGTTGGTTACAGTTTCACTAAGTAGTACTTTCTGAGTTATAATAAAGTTTATACTATATGTAACCGTAACGCCAAGTTAATGACACAGGAGCAACTTGTAACTCAGTTCAATTAATTATTTGTTGGAATTATCTTAATAAATGCACATACAGTAATCCCTTATTATAACGTAATCGCTTTTTTCAAACTATCGCTTTTATCAAAACGTAATGTGGTCACGACCAAAATGCATATATTTTTTTACCGGATTATTTTAAGTGTATCGGCGGGCAACCACGCTTATTATGAAGGCCACGGTGCCGAAAGCATGCAAGCCTACACGGGTGCGCATGGAGACCCTTGCGTTCCCTCCCCCCTTCTCCACCGAGGCAAATGGCGAACTGGGAAAACGGCAAATAAGAAAACAGAGTAAACGGGTGATGGATGGCAGAGCGTGCGGAGCGTGGGGACGCGGGCAGGGAGCAGCGGCGCAGCGGAAGCAGCGTCCACATTCCGACGCTACTCACGGCATCCCACTCTCTGTTCGGCGCTACTCACGATTCTGCCCGACTCCTGTCGTAATCGGGTCAAGGGAGCAATGAAGCCCAGAGGACTTCATCCCTTCGGGAGCCCCCGACGCGCGCGTGCGTCGTACGAGAGATTGGGAGTGTTTACCGAAAGTCGCTTAGATCTGCGAGGTCGAGAAAAGTGGCTGGCATAAGTAGTAAAGAGCCACAGAATTCGACATTCTGGCGTCAGCTGTTCGAAACTGTCCAACATTTTGCAGAACAAGCAAGGCATTGGACGAGTTTGAGAAGTTTCTCATGCAAGAGAAAGCGTGCCCGGGACTTGAAGATGAAAAATAGCCAACTGCTTTGTGACCGTCAAATTTTCTCTCGCGAGCATGCTTGCCGAGCCGGAAAACAGTTCCCAGAGCTGAAACGATCTCTACAGGAGTGTGTGAAGACATGTTGGCAAAGCCACCGAGGATAACTTTGATTCGTTCGTGCTTGTAGATGCGAACGTTCCTGTTGTTGCTCCTGCCACGAATTCTGCGATCGCAAACCTTGCGTGCGGCCAGGGTAAACACAAAGCGACGTCAGAGAGGCACCTCGGGAAACGCCGACGACTGCGGAGACGCGAAACATCCTATGGCTGCTTCAAAACAAAGTAGTGTGCAGTGGCGGTGACTGTGTTCTTGCGATGCCTGGAGCAGTTCGAGGAGAACTGATGCCCGGATGAAATTATCGGCAAATTCCACTTAATTATTTTTTACTCGGTAAAGTTGCTACAAGATGTTCATAACCAAGGTTTGTTTGATTAAATATATGATCAGAGTTTACTGTAGTGTTCCCGTCCACCTTCAAGGCTGCTGGCACTGTTTTTTTGCCTCTATCACTTTTATCAAATCACCACTTATACAGTTGAACCTCGATTTAACGAAACCAGATTTTACAAATTTCCCGATTTAACGAACAAATTCGGATTCCCTGCGCAGCCTATGCGCGAGGTCTTCCTTCCTCGATTCTACGAAGTTCCCGATTTAGCGAAGTAATTATCGGGTCCCGGTGACTTCGTTAAATCGAGGTTCAACTGTATTGAATTTTTTTGCCGTCCCGTTGACTTTGTTATAACGAGGGATCACTGTAGGTATTTACATCTGCTTAGTCTCAAAATCAGTGCGACGTTTTGTTACTGTCCCAAACTGTGGCGTAAGCATAGTCCTGAATCCAAACAGAGCTATGCCAAATATTGTTCCTGCATTGAAAACTGAACCATTGATAAGCCGTCACGGCGCACCCCGACATCCTGGGATATTTTAAATGCCATCAGAATGTAGTCAGGTTTTGTGAGTAACTGTAATTATAAATACATTTTTAAAATTGTATTTGTGATTTAGTTACATATCCAACTTGATTGTCTTTGAACAGTAACTTTTACTGCTCTAGCTCTAATGAGCACGCATACATTCTCGTTGGCAAAGAAACAACCTTAAAAACAAGAGCACCATAACAAAAGAAACTCACGTCAACAAACTCTGGGCACGGAACAGTGCAACTTCCGGGCACAGACTCGAGCAATTTATCCAGTTGGTTCTCCGCAGAAGACAGCCCGGAGGGGCTTGCATTCAGAGAACACCTGAAATGGAGTTGGCGGTGAGTCGGACTACAGTGGCCTTGTGGCGTTGCTCGCAAACGCCCCCGTATAAAATAAAAGAGCCGTCACCTGATAGACTCCTTGTTGAGTAGACCACAGGCAAGTTCCTTGAGTTGGGGGAGCAGAAACTTGTGACTAGGAGCCTCGGCCAGCGTCTTCATTTGCACAATCTGCAGAGCAGTGTAAGACCGGGACGTTTCAGGACCCACTACTTCCACCCTCGCAAAGAAATCCTCACATGTCACTACCGACAAGTGTATAATCAGTGTTCCACATTGAGGCAAAAGCTATGATGACATTCTTTGCCTTCCAACAGAGGACAGTGGCCTTTCATTCAAATCTTCGAAAAGTCACTTCTAAAGTTTTGATTTGGGTAACAAAGGGGTTCTCAAACTTCGCTATCTCAAGGAACCCATCCCTGCCGTGAATGGCAACCGAGGTACCTCTCCTGATCTTGACGTCGATGCAATAAAATGGTGCAAAAGCCTACGCAACTTGTAAAGAGTAATGCACATACTAGGTCCTGTACGGGTCATAGTTACGCATCAATACATAGCTCAAATCCGATAAATGATGCTCAAAGAGGAAAATGCTCCACTTAGGAGTCGGAATGGTCAAGGAAATTTGGGAGTTCAGGGAACTATTGAAGATGTTCCGGGTAACACCTGGGTTCCTGGTAAAGCAGTTTGAGAGACCATGAGGTAACATATTTGGTTGATTTTTTAGCATCCTGCCTTCACTGCTGAAGTTGCCTTCCGGCAACGTGTTAGAGCAGTCTAGCAGTTTACAACGTTCATCAAAGCGCCACAAAAAAATGTTTGAATGTTTTCTCAGGAAGGCAAGGTACATTCACAGCTGAACACATGTTACGCAATAATGAGAAGCTTACGTGTGAAACGCCAGAGAACTCTTCCTGAAGTTGCGAAGAGGCGCTGAGGTAGCTTCCAGACTGCAACATTGCATAGTGGTGGCCGGCGTCGGACAGGGACTGGGCAAGGCTCGCAGCACACATCTGGATGAGCTGCGAAAGGCGTTCTTCGTCTTCCAATGTCAACCTGGGTGATGAAACAGGGCTTGGTTAATTCACGACATATAATCTTTCAAAAAAGCTTGAGGTACACCTAAGTACTTCTTATGAATTGTGAATGCGAAAGCATGCAAGCCGCTCGTCCGCTCCCTTTTTCGTCTGCTGCACACTTTTCGTCGCTGGTCAGCGCGCATGCTCCCCTGGGCACGCTGACCTTGGACGCTCCGTGTTAACGGCGCGCTGATGGACACGCAGCGCTATAAGGTGAGCGGTCATGGAAACTGACGAGCACAGCGGCCAATGAGAGCCCCGTCGACGCGCGCCAGCCAATGGAACCGAAGGCGAAATCCATCAGCTTAACTCCGCTCCTATTGGGATCGCAGGAACTAGGTGCCGTTTTCGCGCTTCAAACTGACAACGTCGGCTCGCTCCAATGGGGCAGTTAATGCTTTCACATTAAAAGTATTTCCGACTTGATTAAACTGTTTCATCATTTGTTTCCTTTGCCCTGGTGGCTGCAAGGCAATATGCCGGCCTATGGATGACCATTCTGTAGGTTCAGACTCTAGCAGAGATTAGCACAATCTGATGACAGCCGACTACTATAACTCTGATTTTGTTTGCAAGTTCAGAACTCCCAGCCGCCCTAAATTAAGTCCGTGCTTTGCTAAAGAATGAAGCTAAATACCGCTCCTTACCAAAGGACCGTTCATCAGCAGCAAAGAGCATGGAATGTAAACACTTGTTGTTTCCATCAACATTTTTGTTGTGTTCCAAGCATTTTCTTTGAATGATTAAAGCAATTCCTAGATCAAGATTAGTATCCCTTCTCAATGACCAAAATACAAGTGCATTTACTCCTAATATTATTAACTCTGAAGCACACGAGGGCAGAAACCATTCAGGTCTAGCCACCTGCTAGCTGCTGAAGTGCCGTCCCAATAGCGACGCAGTTTTCTAAGGTTCAACAAAATGTTCCTTTGAACATGTAGGCAATGATCATAATTCTTCAATACACATTATACATGATAAAATTTAAGGTAGTCCCACTAAAACATTTCATAAGTGGATCAACCCAATCTATTTGCTGAAGAGAAAATAAGAGAAACTTAGAAGAACTTGCCCAAGAAAGAGTTCTTTCCAGAGGGCAAACATAGCTTCTGTGTTGGCTTCGAGACAATGGGACGATAGCAAGATCCCCTGCAAGACAAAGAAACAAAGATGCAGCATCCGATTTCATGCTTCCTTGAGGAGAGAATTTCATCAGATCTGACTTTGACGTATCATTTTGGGCACAGAACTATGCCTATAATACTGAGACAACACCCTTTTAATATTGAGAAATCATTCTCAAAACATGGGGAATGAGCAACAATGTTTCGCTTCAGCCTAGGAGAGCAAATCTAGACTTCTTGGGACAGCGAGTGGTGGTGTGAAACCGAGGCTGCTTAGACCTCAGCAACCTAACCCAAAAATGCTTCGAACAAATAAGACATGGCACACTTGAACTTAGCGAAAGGCAGCAGAAAACACCCCTCTCACTTTTCTTTAGAAAGCATCTACCATATTGAATGCGTGACAAGTCTTTCCTCCAAACTTGCATACAGCAGTCAATGAAGACCGGGATTCCTCAGAAAAGGGCTTTGGACTTACCTGTTCAAAGTGCCCAGCTTCGTTTGGATGGTTTGCGACATGAACCGAGACCCCCAACCCTCCTGTTCTGAGCTCTACCTCCTGTGAAAACTTTCTGTAGTCTTTGTCCACAGTGCCCATTCTGAACAGACAACAAAACATGGATCAGCCACTACCCAGCCCTGTGGTCACATTGGCTACGTTAACCCTTTGAGTGCCATGCCTGAGTACACTCGGGCGCGCTCCCGTGTGGTTTCAGTTTTGGTTTGCTCGCTGCTCCTCCCAATTGGGCCGTCATCTGTTTTAACGTGTATCGGCATGTATGAGCAAGCAATGAAATGACCGCATCTCCACGTGGTGAATGATGTTGATTGGGGCGAAGCTCTGGTGGTGCTGATGATACGGATTTTATTGTTCATATGTAGTGCTGATGGTGCTGATTTGTTTTTATTGCTCATAGGTAGTGCTGAGTTCCGGGTTGCGTTTCGACTTCATTATTACTGCTTTATGGTCGGTAAAATGCAGAGCCATGCATGCAAAGTTTAACGCGATTATATATGCATTTGACCGCAGCGCCCTCTCCTGTATAGACATTGAGCGGCTACATGCAACGTTTCATCCATGACATCCCCGGCTCTCGAGTTACTACCACATCTCAGAGCCCCCTACTCGTCCCGCAGTCGTGGCTGAGTGGTTAAGGCAATGGACTAGAAATCCATGGGTGTCTCCCCGCACAAATTCGAATCCTGTCGACTGCTCAAACATTTTTTTCTTTTTTTGTTAGCACAGTTGCCGGACGGACGGACAGACGGACGAGGCTAGACCCTAAGGAGCTTCGCCCCTAAAAACAAATGTTTTATCTTGTAGCATCCCTTTCTGATGGCATGTAACTTTTAGGGGCGAAGCTCCTTAGGGTCTAGCCTTGTCCATTTGTCCGGCATCCATGCTCACATCGATTGCCATCCCATCTGTCTTCTTAAAAAAAGAAAAAATGTTTGCGCAGTCGACAGGATTCGAACCTGTGCAAGGAGACCCCAATGGATTTCTAGTCCATCGCTTTAACCACTCGACCACGACTGCGGGACGAGTAGGGGGCTCTGAGATGTGGTAGTTCTCTTTCTGACATGAACCGTTGACTTAAGCGGTGGAGATGCGTTCCCACGGCTTCTAGCGGATCCAAGCTGATCCGCTAGAAGAACCACTGGCTCTGCATTTCACCGACCATAACCCGAAACTCAGCACTACCTATGAGCAATAAGAAAAAATCAGCACCATCATCACTACCTATGAACAATGAAATCAGTTTCATCAGCACCACTGGAGCTTTGCCCCAATCAACATCATTCACCACGTATAGATGTTGCGTTTTTTTTTTTAATTTTTATTTAGGCCATTTTTTTTTTTTGTATGCTCCTTCGTTACTACAGAATACGTAGCAAATCTATGTCATTGAACCTCGCACTTCATGGCAAACACCGAGACCAAGAAATTACCAATAAACTTGGTATTCTACGACTGTGAAAACGAGACAGTTCCGAATAAACAAAGGTCGAGTAAAGCGCGAGACACATGCGCGTCCAAACTGTCCGATTCGGCGTGCGAACCGCCGGAACGACGTTCGAGGGCGAGGGTTTTTGTCGCACCGGAGCGTCGGAGGGGACCTCCGTCCGGCGCCGGCGTGCGTCCAACTTGCTAGATATCGCCGCACGGCTGTCCGAATTTCGGAGGGCCGCAGCCAATGGCAGCACGGATGGCGCGAAGGTCATGTTGTCACGTGACTTTCGGACCGATCGGGCGAGGAGGCGCTTCGTGGTTCGGGCAGTTCGGGGAAGCGGATCTCCCCCTCTTTTACAACGCCTACACACACACATGTGGCGGTGCGCGGTGAAGGAGATGGACGCCATCGAGTTTTCTCGCGCGCACAAAACAAGCTGCTGATCTCGTGCGCCATAGCAAGCCGTCCTTCTGGGACCGATCGAGGCCGTCGAAACCCGAATGTACTCCGTTTCACCTTACGATGGAGAGCAGCGGACGCTACGAGCCATTCCAATGCCGTGTGAGTGTCACGTGAACTTCGGGAGAGACGCAGCAATGCGCGGTGTGCGTAGTCACGTGATTTGTACGCAGTGCTCGCTTCGCTGGGATGGCTCCTAAGGGCCGCTGCGTCCATCGAGATTAAGTGTTGTTGAGCAGAAAAGTAACCTCACGGAAAATCTCTACACACGCACACTTTAATAGAATGTAATAAAAATATTATGTTTGTTTTAAAGTCAGAAAAACCAAGAAGGGCGAGGGAAGTATTTTAGTTTTCTAGGCTAGGTGGCGCGAGCTACCGTCCGTTATATATATAGCCATTAGCATTCATCCATCCATTCGGTAGAGGGATACCCGAAACTGGGCGGAGCTGAACGGAGCGACGCAACGACGCGTCTGAAACCTATGTGTCGCGAACCGTCCTGTGCGGCGATTCGGAGCAGCCATCTTCCCGACAGTTCGCACGCCGGACCGGACAGTTTTGACGCGCATGTGTTTCGCGCTTAAGGCCGCTCAAAAGAGCGACCTCAGGATGCAAGGTCAAGGTGCCACTGCAAAGTAAAGGGTCTTAAAAAGTGCAATACCAGAAATATGTCATAGGTTGGAGGTATGCAGACGTATTAACTTATTGCCCATAAAATAGTGTGTATTTTATAAATAAAAATATTGTTCACAGAGCATGCTACAGCCTTAATGACACCAAAATTTGTGTCTGACAAGCGGAGAAAATAATCCGGCACTCAAAGGGTTACTTTATTGTCAAGAAGAAATTGAGAGTGAATATAAATGTCTCGAAAAGTTCACCTTAAAGGGACATTGACAGGGTATTTATGCTAGCGAAGGTTTTTATTGGCACCCGACACATGGAAGCCCAACTACCCAGAACACAATTTTCGGCTCGAAATTCGTTTTCTTTCCGCCCAAAAACCGCCGATTGAGATCTGGCCGATTTGAGTTGCGCTCACTCTCTTCTGCATGGTCACGTGCTGTTCTCTATGGTTTAGGCACACACACCAAATATAATCAGTCGTGGATGATCAAAGGAACACACTCAATACTAAATATTTAAAAAAATTGTGGCTTTTAAATAACTGCAATACGTTGATTGAAAAAAAAAAAAAAAAGTTTCAACGAGAATTAGAGCACTTTGTGCATTCTCTGCGTAATGCTCAACATGGCGTCGTATCAAAGGAGTCGCGGGCTGGAGGGCTGAACAAAGCGGACTAAGCGATGGTGGCAGACGACGGGCATGGTACCTCTACTTCAGAATGGTTGTTTGCGGTACCGGCAAATCTGTCTAGCTTCGAGAGAGAAATCGTTTACCGATCAAAGCAATTAGGATTTATACCGTATGACACGCCCAACAACCAGGCTGATTCGCACGAAGACATCGCCATACCTGCCAACCTAGCAACATAAAAGTTCGGGAGACCGCCGTGCGGGGCAGTTGCAACATTTTTTTTTTTTGACGAGAAACCCCGTGAAGAGGCATTCTGCGCGAATCAAATTGTCTTCGCAGTTGTTTTGGAGTAAACTGCCGGTGGTGCCCTGCCCTTCTACGGCACGAGCATGGTTCTGATGCTTTCGTGAAGCGATGTGTATCTTAATGTCAAGCTTGCCGCCGTGCGGAACGCTCACACGTCACAGGCGCACATGGTACAGAGTCCATACTTCTCAGCTTTCCGCGAAGCAACAAAGCACGAAAACTCAGTCGCGTATGATCTCAGAAATACTTGCAAGTACTTCTTGGCTTTTGAAAGTGCCATCGATCGTTCCAGCAGATCAGTGGTTCCAACTAAACTCGGGGAAACACGAAATGTAGTTCGGCGTTCCGCACCTCACTCGACGACCTGACAAAGCCAACTGAAGCCTAGCGCACCCATGGTCATATAAGCCGTGTTCCAAAATGCGCTCGAACTTCAGGAGTAGAGGTTTCGTACCTTGGCGTTTGAAAATCTACCCTCGTTTTACGCTACTGCTCCGAGTTTTCACGTGGTAGCCCGCCGGAATAACCTAAACCTACTCTCGAGTAACGACACACGCGTGATTATAGCAATAAGGCGTCATAAAAAAAAAAAAAAAAAGAACTACAGCAGATACTTTTTGGGAGATTTGAGGTCGCGTCCGTACAATCGGGAGATGTGATGAAAATTCGGGAGGCTCCCGGACAATTCGGGAGAGTTGGCAGGTATGCATCGCTGAGTTGTCGCCCCTTCTCGTGGCTGAAGATATCACTCGTCTTAGGAACACGAATTAGTAAGTGTGAAAAACGTGCGAACGTCAAGCACGAAGTGCTTGACTTTTACGTTTGTCGTGCGACGTGTACGTTTTTTGTCTGCTTCGCACAGCCGGAAAAACGAAAGAAAAAAAAAGAGGAGAAAACGCGGTCGGGTGTAGCCAAGTGACATCCGGCAACTCTCTCCTCCTCTACATATCTTCTTCATACCCAGTCCAGTTTCAGTTTTGGTTTCGTGCAGTTACATTTTTTACTCTATTAAAAATGTATGTGACGCTGTAGCTAAGTATTGATTGCGTAGTTTTCTGACGCCATACTGAATCGCCTGACAAAAAATAAAAAGCTTTTTTTGGGGGGGTAGTGACGCTGCAGCAAAGTATTGATTGCGTAGTTTTCTGACGCCATACTGAATCGCCTAACAAAAAATAAAAAGCTTTTCTTGGGGGGGATGTCACTTTCAGTCAGAACCTTGCATGTAATATAACGTACCAAGGAGAAGAATACATACTTTGTTGCCACTTCGCAGAAGAGAGGGATCATTCGTTTCAAAGCAGGAGTAAGTTGCGAAGCATTGAGCACTGCTCGGAAATAAGTCACTCCGTTCGTCGCCTGCTCAGTAGTCTGGACCTTAACTCCGCCTGGAATGAGCGAAACCAAGGTTACGTAAAGGAGCATGTTGACATGGCTAAATTCTTCAACAATAAAATAGCCTCTTATTCAAATCAGCCTGGTGGCTCTTCTCCTTTAGTGTCAGTATGGGTTGAAAAAGCACAAGCAACCTTACGAAACCTGTCAGAGTTGTGTCGTATAGAACCTGGCCCTTGTACTACCAAAAGCAAGTTGAACTGTTTTGCTCCATAGCTATTTTAGCCTTCAAAATAAAAATAAAGAAGAAAATATCAGTGATCTTACTTTCTCTCCTCAATGTAGGAAACTGAGCAGATCCCATCATTCCTGACCTGACGTCTAAGAAGTCACCCCCCCATTTTGTTGTGCAGTCTTCTTATCTCTAGACATACATTATCACAGACCACTGCATATATTTTCTTAGCGCATGCTGTATGTTCATGTATATTGCCACAACACTTGTGCCAAAAAAAAAAAAAAGAAAAAATTCATGGGCGTCGCAGGCATTGATGCTGGCCGAAAAACAGGATGAAATCGAAAGACTGACTCCGTGCAACGTGCAGAGAGACAAGTCTTGTGCTGTGCATACTGACTGAACTGTGTCAGTGTTCATCCAATGCAAAGATTAAAAAAGCTCTAGCCATCCTTACTCATCTTGAGGTGATTCAGTTTTGTGAACTCAATTGTAGGAGAGACATCCGAGAGCAGAAGCCGCGGCAGGCATTGTTCGTCTTCGGCCTTCATCTGGTGCTTCAGGAGCTCCAAGCCTGTAAGCAAGGAAAGAAGTGGCCCTCACAATCAATCTGAATCTCAGAATTTGCAACACATGAGACTCATAACGCAGAATGCGAAAAAGTTTTGATACCCTCATTGTAGACAGATTCCCTCTGAGAACCATCCAGCTGATCAATCCTCTTGTTGATGTTGTTTTCCTCTTCGGATTGAATCCTGGACTCGTGCTGGCTGTCTGGATTCATAACCAAAGTCAGTTTGTGCCTATTGGCCTGGAACAAAAATGAAACAAATTAATTAGTGTGCAGGTGCCAGGATTTGGAACAGAATGCATTAGTTTACGTGAGCGCTCATCCAAATCTGTATGTCTCATTAACAAGAAGAGCAATCAGATGGGTTTGTGTGCAAACACAGTATGAATAAGAATTAAACTCATAGTTCTTACATATTATAGATCCAGAAACTGAGCTAAAATTTGCCCAAATTGCCTTTCTTTTTATGTTCACACAATTGCTGAATTTACATTTGGAAGTTATAAGATGCACAAGTTTGGACACAGTCAATTTAGAAAGAACTTGTCAAAAAGTCTTTTGGTTGGATAAATTACAGCCTAAGCGAGTTTCAACATTCCACAAATAATCAGCGCTGCATTCAACAAACATAATTGCAACCAAGCCCTTTCTGTTGCATGGCACAGTATGAAAAAATGCACAGTAGCTAGGCAAGTAAAAACTAACATAGCGAAAATACAGATACAGTAAAGGTAACTCATAGTGCAGTGCAATACCGACACTGCAACAAATTGTATCTCGATAAATTATCGCCTCCAATAATTAGGCTCATATTAGAAAGGTAAAGCAGGGGACACATGAGCGATGAAAACGGGCGCCACGTGGCAGCACTCAACAGTATCCACAGCAACTGGTGCAGGCGCCCCTAAGTCACTGTGACAAACGTGCCTCGCAGCACGGCGCGGCGCCGCTTTGATTTGGTTGGTTCAGATATTTGCGCGCAGTGCGCCTAGCGGCAAAAAAGCAAATATGGCGACAGTTCGTATGGTCTCTTCGGTTTTGGGTACAGTGTTATCTGCGGCTTGAACGCTCTCGTGAGAATGTTCTAGTCGTCTGCAAAGTTTTTCCAAGTCCTATGAGTGACACGGAAGGCATTCTGAAATCACCATCTCAACTTGCACCAAACGGCTCTTCACAAACAACAACGGCGGTGCCAAAAAGCGGCGGTATGACGCCGAGCGAGATTGGTTTGGTGGTTGGAGTTCAAGGTGGGGAATAGTATGTGTGCCCGAATATTACTGCCACAGCCGATAAAAGAGTTAACACGAGGGTTGTATAAAGAATGCTGAGACAGTGCACTTTGTACAGAAGAGACCTTTGGTGTCGTCAGGTTTGTCGAACCAGGCATTTGATGCCACCGGGAGACAAAGAAACGTGCTGTGCGTTTCAGAATCTTTCTGCTGGGTTAGTATTTTGGACTGCATTGGTAGGTATTTACTCCCATGCATATTGTTTTTATGATGCTCGGGGATATAACTTTGTCACTGCTCATTTCAATGTCATGGTCATAACACCTGATAATTATTGCTTTCGGTGTGACTTCCTTGGCATAGGTCAATAAAACATCTCCGTGTACATTCGAACGAAAGCGCCAAGTGTCTCATGAAAGCTGGTCGAGTCTCATACAAGTGATCTGCACTAGCCTTTTCTGTTCAATCTGGGCCCCTATGTCGAAGAACTTGTTTTCTTCAGGACTAACACGCCGTGTGCCTCCAGCTGTCTCAGCGAAGTTAGACACATTGCATTTGGAATTTTTAAATGAACGTTTATACAGTCCACACAAGTAATAATTCGACCGATTTCAATATTTCTTTTTAATTTCAGCTTGATCGGGTAGAAAAGAAAAGCAAACATGGTGTTGCTAGTGTTATGAACATACCTTTTGTGGTAATGTTTTCTTCAACATTATTATTGTAACAGTAATATAATGGTAGCACAAGAATGTATGTGCCAGTTTTATTTCTTTTATTTTTAATCTGAATACTTAAATTTACGTTTTGGGCATAAATAGTGTGTTTTAAAGCGAAGTACTGCCAGTCACTCTATGTTTGGTGCCAATAGTGGCCCAGCAACTATGTGTGTCGTGCGATCAGTGCGCTATTGGCTTTTGCGTGCATTTGTCTTGAATCCACAAATATCGCCGCATATCGGCAGGTGGTGCGTCATGCAGCACGCCGCACGCCGCTCAGTTTCACCGCTCATGTGTCCTTTGCTGAATGATGCTGACCTTGAAGTAGTGCTCCACTTTCTCTTGGAAAAACCTGGGGTTGGCTTCGAGTTGATCCCTCAGCCATTTGACGTGCCGGTTCACTTGCAAGGGCTTCACAGGGTCCCCGCCATGGTTCCAGATTCCCACAGTTGCCTGCAAAACAAATTAGAGCAGTGAACACAACATTGTTTATGCAATTTACGAGGAAAGTCAATGGGTACATCCTTACGTAATTCAGGCTCATGCCAAAGTTGGAAGTCTGGTGCTTGAGTGACAGCTCAACAGAATGCAGGGCCGCCTCAATGCGTTCTTGGGGGAACCCGTCTCTGCAGCATGAAAAAGAAAAAAATTGACCGCATCTCCACGTGGTGAATGATGTTGATTGGGGCGAAGCTCTGGTGGTGCTTGTCTGCGTAGACGCTGAGCCGCAGCATGCCGAGCATTTCGTTTGTTTTCATCCATGTCAGAAAGAGAATGTGTGGTATGGAACGTGGTTATATACACATTTGAGCATTTGACCAGAGCACCCTCTCGTCTATAAACGTTGAGCCAATGCATGTAAACTTTAACGCGATTATACACGCATTTGACCGCAGCACCCTCTCCTGTATAGACGTTGAGCGGCTACATGCAACGTTTCATCCATGACATCCCCAGCTCTTGAGTTACCACCACATCTCAGAGCCCCCTACTTGATCCGCAGTCGTGGCCAAGTGGTTAAGGCGATGGACTAGAAATCCATTGGGGTCTCCCCGCACAGGTTTGAATCCTGTCGCCTGGGCAAACATTTTTTTTTTTTTTGCGTCAACTTTTTCATTATTTTTTTCATCTTTTTTTTTCTTTTTTTTTTTTGTTCTACACGAGCGCTCAGGAGCACGAGCACCGGACATGGCTAGCCCCTAAAGAGCTTCGCCCCTAAAACACTAATGGCCATGTTTTTATGTTTGTACCTTTCTGAAAAAAGCAGGTGTTACTACAGCCAAGCACATATGCGACGTTGGTACTTTAGTATTAGGTACAGTTTACTTAGACATGTTATACAGGAGCACAAACTATTATCGCTTTTAAGTTGGTGGCCCAAACCAGCATGTTCCATAATACTGGTGCTTTCAACGACAGTACTTCCGTTGCGACCTCAAAGCAAGAAACACTAGCGGTTGCTTGTTTGTGCTAACCGGTCGTGCTCTGTACACAACGAAATTTAATGCAAATGTGACTGACTAAGCACTGGTACATGGAAGACCGTGCCGGTAGACACAAAAAGAGCCTTTGTGGGATTTTGTTTATTTCAGCTGTCCAACAATGCCTGTCTGCAAAGCATCTCATACTCTCTCGAAAAGTTGTTGTAACAACGTGAGAGACACTTTAGGCTGTGTAGAGAGCCTGTCATCGTATTACAGTGTTTTCGATTGCTCGATTGGATGATTTATGGGCCGCTTTTGCGATACGAGCTGCAAGGAGGTTATGAACACGTTGATCGTCTGTGAGCTCGGGCGTCGGCAGGATTATTTTACTTGGTGGGGGCAAAACGTTTGCACCCGATGCTCATTTTTTTTCTTTGGGGGGGGGGGGGGGGGGCATATTTGCAATGTACAGAATTATGAAATTGCCAAATTGAACAAGAAATTGTATACATTCATGAGTCACAACCAACACATTCCCACAACATTTTTACTGCATATTATACTTATAGATATCTAGGCAGATGTTTGCATAAACATTCTTAAGTTTGTGGTTCGAATTGTTTATGTAAAAAGGCCCTCTGGTAAGGTTACGACAACTCTCGGTTTAACTCCCGCAGCCTGGACGCAAAACTTTCGTGGATGGTGAACGGGGCATGAGCACTTCGGTACTAACGGGTTATCATCGGTGATGAAGGAACCACCGGTAATTTAGTAATTTATCCAATTTGGCAATACGTCTATACAATAAGAAGTTAAAAAATACTGTACAATGCTTATCCATATACTGTCAAAACATGAGGAGATAAGCTTCCTCCGTATCATTAAGAGAAGCAAATGAAATAAGGTAAGCAAGCTTGTATACAATGTTCCGAGTCTTTAAATAAACAAGTCCAAGGACACCTAAGCACTTCTTATGAGTTGTGAATGTGAAAGCATGAATGTCATTCTTCTGTTCCCTTAGTTCGTCTGCAGCATAGTGGTGTGGACTGCACATTTTGCAGGCAGACGGCCGAGCGCGCGCTTTCATGAAGTGGCCGCGCTGAGCTCGGCCGTGAGGCCTTGTTGGAGACTGCTCGGACGGGCTCTGGCTCTGCCGCCACCGCTCCCTCCTCTTATTGGCGGCCGCGCCGCCATGGAGAAGGCTTCTCTGGCAGTTTTTTTTTGGAATTACACCGCACAAAAGCCAATGGGAGCCTCGTCCCTTGATGACGCACGCCAGCCAATGGGAGCATAACCCATCAGAAATCGGCTTCACTTGGGAAAGACGATTTTAGGTGCCGTTGGGCTAACAATTGCCGTGGTTTCAAAGCCAATGACGTCAGTCCGCTCCATGGGACAGTTAATGCTTTTGCATTAATAGCTAAGTCCAGTTCAAAGACCCGATCGACATACTACACTTGCACTCCCTTCATGATATTTTAGTTTCCCTGATGAAGTCATTCTTTTCCTAATATTCAGAATACTAAAAGTGAGAAAGGTAGATAACTCCAAAATAAGTGTGCAAGCTTAGAAACTACACGACTCCGAAAAACTCGTAATTTCACTTTCGACAACCCGAAAAGTCATCAATAAAGTTTTGAGTGCTTTTTATATAGATGTTGCTAATTATCTCTTTTTCTTCGATAGGAGAAAAATCTGCCGTTAAGCTCTAGATAGATAAAATGGGCCACATCTGCTTTATTTCAGAATTTGATACTAAAAGTCGATTTTAGAGTGTTGTCTGCTATCTCTATACGGGACTTGTCTTAGCTGTTCAAATTTGTTTTACTCGAAAATATCCATCCCTATTTAAAAGCGGCTAGCTGTACCTGTAATAGGCGACTTAAAGGTGGGTGAAGGTGGCTTAGGAGTCACGAGTGACTGGGACAAGAATCGCCTTAATAGATTCCGACTCAGAGTCCCGGCACAGGTCAGAAGCGGCCGCTTTCTTCGCCCCACAAAATGGAGTGCCGTAATCTATGCCCTTTTTACGTATAAACGAGTTCCTGATATTCATCGCTATTTTTTCTGACCGATGTTAGCCAGCGACAATATTATACAAAGAATAGGAATGGGCGAAATCTTCTCGGTCATTTGTTCTAGAAGACACCGATGAAGAAGAAATCCGGAACAGGCAAGAGCGAGGTCCGCTGCAAACTTTCGGAAACGACGACAACAAGAAATGTATACGGCTGCGAGAGTGGACTGGGCGGTTAAGGTCAGTCGCGTTAACGACTTGGCGTGAACATGGTTTTGCGGAACTGCATTTTCCAAACTTGGACGCCCTCCCACCTAATTCTAATGCACACCGCCGTCCCCTCCCAACCTCCTCGAAGGGTCATGTTCACCGCTGCTCATGGCTGGCTCTTCCGTGAATCATCTAAACAACACGCGATTCTTTAACGAGGCTAGAGAGCCTCATCCTTGAGACCAACACAGCGCACCCTTTGGTGCGTCAGCTACGCGACATTCGGCGCGGCTTTTGCAAAGGAAACCCAAACCCCCGCGTCCTCAGCAGACAGTGCGCAGAGTTGGAGAGAACACAACAGGAATGGCCCATTAAAATGTCAAGTGGTGCCAGGCTACCGAAGTTCTGAAAACGGGGTGCGTTTGGTTTTCACCCTGTGATGATCGTTATCATTATTTCTGTTTTCCCTAAGCCCGACTTTTCCAAAGTTTCCTACTAACGTCCGCACGGCTCCGGGCACACACCATGCACGAAGATACTGCGGGAATGTCTTGACGGAGAAGCGGATGCAGATGGAAGAGTATGCGAAAATGAAAGAGCCCGAAAGGAACTTGAAAAGTTGTTTTTTGGGCTGTTTCACTAACTTGCTACTCGGGGTTGAAGTATGGGCTTCATCACTACAGTAGGCTCGCGATAATTCAAACTCGGATATTTCGTACTCCTGGTTAATTCAAAGAAATTTCGTTATGGTTGTCCCGCTATGTTTTTAATGTATTCATAAGCCGCTCAATTCGAATGGCGCTTTCGTGTAATTTTTGTTACCGTGGCCCCGTTGAGCGTGCTTCTTTCCGAGCACCGGTGTACTGCAGAGAAGCAACACCCGCAAGGCTTGCTTCCGTGCGTGTTGCTTCTCCGCAGTGCACCGGTGTTCGGTGAAAAGCGAACTCAACGGCGCACAAGCAGGGTACACACGAGCTATGAAAACGGGCACCATGCGGAAATTTCCACAGCACCTTGCGCGAACGCTGTGACGTGACGACATGGCATAGGTCCACGTCACAGCGTCCGCGCAAGTTGCTATGACAACTGTCGCGCGGTGCCCGTTTTTATCGCTCGTGTGTCCCTTGCTTAATAGTCCAGGTTAGACAACTTCTTGGCCTGATGAACAAACTTAATTGTGTTTTGAGTTGTCATGTGATGTTTAAACAGTCCCTGATGAACAACATTTTTGAGGGATAGATGAACTTATGTCATACATTTCACAAATGTTTCATGTGTGCATACCTGCTTATGATCAGTAGGCCTACGTAAAGGAAATCATCAAATATCTGCTTTGTATGTGCAGCCATTCATATGGCGAAGCCCAATATAATCTTGCATCATATCTAGATGAATTTCTGACAATTCAAACTTCTGATAATCCAAACAAAATTTGTGGCTTATTGGAGTTTGAATAAATGAGTCTACTGTATTGTGTGTTCATTGCAGGGATTGCGGTGTTCTCAGAAGCAGGTGTGCCCCCACCCGCTCAGGCAAAATTGGAGCTTGGTTTCTTTTTCTTTTCCATGGGCTTCTTTCACGGAACACGGGGAAAGACATCTCCCTGTTTTTATGCTTTGATAGATAGATTCCATTTTGTTTTTAAATTGCTTTCGGTTGTTTTTCTGCTTGTTAGCAAACTAAAGGTCACCCCACTTGCTCAGGGGGGAAGGGGGGGAGTCTGGCTTGGGAGTGACAACTTGTGCATCCCCCCTGCCTACGCCCATGTCTGCAAGTGTCTTTGCCTTTCCACTCGCTTTCCTCCTCGTCACGCGACAACACAGCGCGTGCACACTTACAACCAATTGTTGCGGAAGGCGACCACAATTAAACTGCAAATGCTCCCCGTGGTTTGAGACAGACCCTCCCTTCAATCCAGGCTCTCTCAAGCTATGTCAACTTGGGAGCAACATGTAGTGGCCACTAGTGTCACCTTTCCTATAGAGATTACTACTAGCTATGTTGCCGAACGTTCCAATAAAAGAAGCATCCCAAGCAGTCAATTTTTCGGCATCAAACAGTTCTACAGCACATGACATATATACTAGTACTACAAACAGTCGGACTCTGGTTTTCGGCAGCATCTGCTATAAAAAGCAGACAATGTAACAAGTTTTATGAAATGCCACTCCTTCTTGAGGTAAATTGCATCACTTGTACAAACTGCCTTCCGGGATTACTGATTACTGATGGTAGTTGCAGCTATGGAGACGGATAGATTACCTGATGACTTCGTCGAATGTTTTGTCAATGATGTCGGTCACCTTATCGACATCTTTCTCGCTCACGCCATACAGACCGACCGAGAAGAAGGCCTGTTTCAAGTTGTTGTCGTAGCTGAAAAAGGAATGACACAGCATTTGGAATAAGTCGGCACAATCATGAGATTCCTTACGGTAAAAATACCGAGTTTGACCTGATGAAAGCCCAGTGTTAAAATTCTGAGTTCACCCTGGTGGTTAGTAAATCTTGAATGAGGAGCCAGAGATAAAATTGTTAAGTAAAAAAAACTTAAAATGCTTTTGTATTTGAATAAAAAAAAAAAAAAAACACTCACTGTAATATCTTCAGAGATGTCCTACCCCCAAAAGATAAACCACCCTTATTTTTTAAACGATTTGCTATTTTTTTCAAGAACACCGAAAGATAGCCCAGTTTTAGTAATTGTAGGGCCCTGGCCAATGGTGACTTCGGCTGAAATGGTGTTACTTCGCCACGGCGGGAGATAAGCAAACATTGCTGACTGGGAAGGACAGTCATCTCTGGTTCATCACCCCTCCCTGCGATTACAAGTTTCACAGGTCACAAAATTTAAAACAAACATTTTTTCAACTTTTTTTATCACACACCAAAAGTTAGTCTACTCCTTTTTTTCACACGATTTGCTTTCAACTTTAGGTGGGCTATCTCTCAGGATACTATGTTAAATCATTATTTAGCCTCCAGGATCACAAATATCAAATTGTTTATCCATTTTATGCACAAAGTAGCCATAGAAGCTTAGAAAATAGCACTTTCTAGTGCAGTCAGTAAGAGGAGAAAATCTCAGAGGGGGCTTGACACCCCCTCTAAAGATCTTGGTATTTCCACTCCTTCTGTAAGCCTCTCAGGAGCAGTGGAAAGTGCATTTGTGGACTGGCCTATCACTCCTAATAGTGGGTTTCCTCTTAGTTAGATTTGCCAGTTCGTCTTTGCACATGCTTTTGTCATTGTTTATGCGCGCATGATTGTTTCATGCCCATGCCTAACTTTTGAGGTGGTTCACAATGCCGTCCATTTGAGTAACAAGGTTTGCAGTTGCCATGTTCCCAAAGATTCAGCTTGTACTTGCAACATAACTTGTTATTGCTGATAGTATAATATTCCAAATAGTCATTCCCACCAAGTTGAATAAAAAACTTTCAGCCTTTCCCCTCTGGTGAAGAAGCAAGACCAGCGAAGCTGTACTATGGTGGGAATGAAGTAATAGCCGGCCGCAAGTCGGCAAGCCAGAGTGGAAAGGCTGGACAGATGACAGTTTTGTGTCACCATTTGTTTGCTGATGGACACGATACTGGGGAAACTAGCCCTTAACGACTCCACTGTAAAATAATAATCTTGAATGAGGGGGAGACCTTTTTGGAAGCGGTACTCTCAAACTTCTAAACTTCTATAGCTGTTACATATCAGTCTCCCACTTATTAAACAGCGTGCTCAATGAACACACCCTAGGGATGGAGCATAGTCTGCACCAATCCCAGCTTGGAGCAAGCTCTTGTAGAAGGGCGCATTGGGGCCATTCACAAGGAGGTGACTCAGGATGGACAGCATGAATGTTTCTTCCATGTCGGTGATGCTGAAACCCAAAGAACATTATTGTTTCAGATATTCCCAAGAGAAAATCTTATTTTTCAAACAGAAGCAGAAGGAAGGTGAGCATACTCGTTCATCGCATAAGTTACCGCAACCGTCGACTGCTTGTCAGGGTTGGCTGCGAGAGGGTCTGGTGCACAGGTGATTGTCGCTTTTCTCTATAAAAGTAAGAAAAAAGAAGATACAAGATGTCAATAGTCAATATTTCTGGAAAAGGGAACTCCTACCGTATTTGCTCAAAACTAGGTGTACCCTGTTATAAACAAAGACCATGCATATATTTTCCTGCAATGCCCACAGAAAGCCAGTCATTGTGATTTCTGGAAGAAGTGGAGTGAGTGACAAGGCATTGATAGCATTTGGGGCTTGAAAATAGGATCTGTGCCGAATGTCATGCTCTGCTACCCACAGTAGGTCGCATCCTTAAATCCACACACTCTCTCTCTCTCCATTTGACAAGCACCATTCTGACATTGAAAAGTCTCACTGGTGGGCACCAGCAGCCTCCGAGGGAAGGTAGAAATGTGAACATGTGAGCTTCGCTCATTACAAGCTTTCCTTCGAGTACAAGAGCTTCTACAAGCTTCCCTTTGAGTGCAAGACAATCTATGAGGCATGAGGAGGTATAGTAATAACTCAAAAGGTAGTGCCTACAGCAAAACAGGAAGCATGACACGAAACTGATTGTGTTGGAAAGACAGTCTGAAAACCTTGGCAAATAAGTAAAAAGTCATATAGGCAATTGTGCACCACCGAATTAGGGGACATGAATGTGCCAGAAGTGCTAGTTTTTTTGTGGGGAAAGGGTATTGGAAGCTTTTAAGGATAAACTTGAACAAGCGTCTTAGGGAACGAGAAAAAAAAAAAAGAAAGAGAGAGAGTGTCTGTGTGTGGATTTAAGGATGCGACCTACTGTGGGTAGCAGTGCATGACATTCGGCACAGATCCTATTTTCAAGCCCCAAATGTTATCAATGCCTTGTCACTCACTCCACTTCTTCCACAAATCACCAGCATAACGTCTGTTGGATGTCATGGACATTTCGGTTTTTGCATTATGTTCTTAGTAAATATGCCTCTTGCTCAAAACACCCCCCCAAAAAACTTTTTTTTTTTTTTTTGCCAGGCGATTTATTATGGTGTCAGAAAGTACCCGATCAATATTTTGCTAAAGAGCGACATATATCTTTAATAAAATAAAAAAACAACTTAACTGCTCGAAACTGAAACCAAAACATGAGCACGGCAGCTCATGGCCGCTATGTACCGAGGAGAAGGGAGATGCCAGAAGTCACGTAACTACACCTGATTGTATTTTTTTCTCTACCTTAGCGTGTGAAGCGTGCACCGTTTGTCATGCAATGGTTTCGCACTTGTATCCCTTCCGCTCAATATTCTGCGCTTGAAGATCAGTTGCCGATACCACGAACGACAGTTCTGAAGTAGCGGTCCCACGATCACATTGATAACATTTGGGGCTTGAAAATAGGATCTGTGCCGAATGTCATGCACTGCTACCCACAGTAGGTCGCATCCTTAAATCCACACACACACTCACACACACACAAACACACTCTCTCTCTCTTTTCTTGTTCCCTAAGATGCTCGTTCAAGTTTATACTTAAAAGCCTCCAATACCCTTTCCCCACAAAAAAACTATTTAGTGTTTAAAAAAAAATTCTTTAGTTTTTTGTGTGAACTGCAAAAATACACTAGAGATCCCACCCAATTAATTTTTTTCTACAGCGGCAAATATGTTTTTAGAGAGACTACTAAATCTGAAGCAAAATCAGAAAACCAGCGCAGACGAATGTGATGAAAGAAACTTCTAATGTCGCTTACGTTGCTTCACTTTCTCCAGCTAGGCATTCTAATGTTTCTTCAAATTAACATATTTTTCTATCAAATCAACATATTTTTCTATGTTCCAGAGGTCATAAAAGTTGTATTTCATTGGGCACTATCAGCTTTATTAGTAAGGGTATCCCACAGACAGCTTATTAGCTTATTACTCCTTGGATATCAGAGTTTTGTGTCATCACAGCATGTGACTGAGAAAAATGACAGAAAGATCCATTGGTGGATTCTTAGGGAATGCGTTAGCATGACCCTTGGAAACGCCATGAACGTCCTCTTATTAAAAAGCTAACGCTGACCCCCTTTTCTTTTTTGGCTTTCTCTTTTGCTTCCTCTATTTTCTTATGCCTCTTTTTGGCCTCATTACAGGGTCAGTGTTAGCGTTTACCAAAGGGGTACGCGTGTGGCGTTTCCCAAGGGTCATGCTAACAGATTCCCCAAGAATCCACCAGTGGATCTTCCTGTAATTTTTTAATGCGAAAGCATTAACTGTCTCATGGAGCGAGCTGACGTCATCAGTTTGAAGCGTGAAAACGGTTCCTAGTTTCCGCGATCTAATAGCAGCGATTCGCCTTCGGTTCCACTAGCTGGCGCGCGTCGACGGGGCTCCCATTGGCCGCTGCGCCAAGGGGCTCCGAGATCCCGAAGCGCGCGCGCACTATTACGCAGCAGACGACAAGGGGAGTGGACAACGGCTTCCATGCTTTTGCATTCACAACTCATAAGAAATGTTTAGGTGTACCTCAAGCTTTTTTTCACCCCTTTTCTGTACTCTGCCTGTCAGAGTATGTCGACGCCCTTGGATACGGTCATCCATATCACTCGTGGAAAGAACCGTATCCATTCAACTTGTGGAAGGAACCGCCACCATATCACTCGTGAAGGGAACCGCATCCACACACCACAGCCCACGCACCGCAACTACAGGAACCCAGAGCGAAGAACACCTGGCAACGGCAGAGCAGCAACTGAGAATGCCCGTATTCTACAGCGCTGCGGTGCAACACCTCTTAGATAACAAAGCCGTAGTGCTGAATGAGATGGTATCATAGAGAAAACCAACGCTGGGCACAGGTTGAACACAACGATTGCGTCAACAATTCGGCTCAAACTTGACTCGAAGCCGAGCTCTGAAGCAGCACTAGTTTCCAATCTGTGTCCAGTGTTGGCCTTCTCTGATTACCCCATCTCATTCAGCACTACGGCTTTGTTATCTAGGGGGTGTTGTGCGGCGCCGCCTCCTCTCTGACTCCGCGCCAGCTGTGCACGTGACTGATGAAAACTAAATGATTAGTTTTCATGAAAACCTGGCGGTGTCTGTCAGTCTGTCAGCGCCAAGGAGAGAGGGAGAGGTTGATGCGTGCTGACGTTAGTGCTTCAGACCAATGGAAGTGCCGCACGCGTCACCCTCTCCTCCTCCCTCTCCCTTTGCTGACAAATGAAAGACACAGCCGGGTTTTCATCAATACGAGTGTTCTAATGCTATTGCATTAAAAGAGGGGGAGAGAAGCCAGTTTTTAACAACCAGTTGCAGAATAATGCAAACGAAAAACTTACCGGTTCATCCCACCTTGGCTGCAGTGGGATACTGTGAACCTCAGCACTCTTGGAGAACTTCGATAGGGCCAATTCATCAATCAGTGACAGCGTGGGCTCAATTGGAAAGTCACCATATGTTAGGAATCTGAAAGATATGACAAAAATAAGGAATGGACTCATCGGTAAGAACCACAAAACAATCATGCTGTGCAACACAGCTAATACAAACATGGCATGAGACTTTTCTTTCAACATCTTCGTATGGTTACACGATAAGCACCCAATTTGGCCGCCCAACTTTGTGTTACACATGGTAGTTTTGGTGGCAGACGTTTAGCTGTGCAAGAATACAGAAAAAATTGGTATTCATGTTTTTACGTACCCATAAAATTTTAAAATATAGTGTGGCATTTTGTGATTAGTAGAAGTGTAGGAAAATTATCTTAAAGGAGTCATGAAACGCTTTTCCAACTTTTTCCTGTTTAGCTTTCCTCCTCAACTCATAAATCACGCATTCTACCAAACAGTTCAAGAAGACGGAAAGGGGGAGTCCCCTCTTGCTCGGACTCTCGTTTGTCTAATCCGGACACATCCATTCTCCCTCTAGAAGATTAGCCGTCGCTCAAAATTCAGACAAAAGTTGCTATCCCCACCCCGTTCACCCCGAAGCTGACAGTGCTGTGGAAGCTACGTGCTCCTTGGGCCAGCCACACTTTTGCCACGTGATCACGCTCTCTCGCGCATACCCACGAGCAGAGAATGAGGTGAGGTGATGAAAGGGGGGCGGCTGATTGGTCCGGCAAGTGCGTAGCTTCCACCACAATGTCAGCTAAGGGGTAAAGAGATTAAGTGAGCTCCGGTGTCGTGTGACGTTCATTTGGGCCCGGTGACGCGCTGCGGGGGCTCGAGGACGCGCTGCGGGGTCCGCGAATGTATCACAGAAAAAAGGCAGCGAGCTGACGAAGGGAAGGAGGTACGAAATAGTCCGCTGTGTTTTCACATTTTCGTACCGAAAGTCAGGCTTTTGACTCTCTACCTTTTTTCTTTTGGCCCACTGAACGACGTGCTATTAGTAAAATCTAGGGGTGTGCGAATACTGAAATTTTCGAATACGAATCGAATACGAATAAGACGAAAAACGGGCTTCGAATATCGAATCGAATATCGAATATGTGTCTAGTAATATAAAATGGCAAAACAAGAGGTAACAGCAGGCTTTATTGCCTTTTTAAAATAAATCAATGCAACTGCATTTTACTGGGCTGCAGCAGGCTAAAGATACTTCTAGTAATGCACTCATTACAAATTATCGTGTATGAGAATTAACTGCTCAACGTGTTCAGAAAGTAAGCGCCCCCTACGTTCCGTGACAACATTTTCGCCAGTAGAAAGACCCTTTCATTCGGGAAACCTGCGAAATTTCACTGAAATTCGAAGAAGTTTTTAACGCTTTCATTAGTTATTAACGTGAACCAGTGATGCCAATAGACCCAACCAATATTGCACTTTTCCTCCGCCAAGTGGAGTCAACTAGCTTCTTTTAATTTTCGCGCATGCACACAAAGGTCGAACTTCAGTCGAACCTTGGTCGAACATCACGTTGAAGGTTCGAAAAAGTCGAACTTGGTCGAACTCCAACCTGTGCAGGTTCTCGACATCCCTAGTTTTGACTGCGTGGGAGTGGCAGGAGTTGTTATCAATGGCGATGCAATGTTCTACTCGCACCTAGCTTTTTCTTTTTTTTACTTCTCAAACATTTATATTAGATAACACTTTCGTGATTTATTTTATATTTATATTTCACTCTCGAGGTTTATTTGATTGTATCAATTTATAGAACGCGCAATTACATCACATATTGTTATAAAAGTGCCACACAACAAAGGGCTTGGTGGAAAAAAAAAACCGAACTGATCCTGTCTTGCTGCCATCGAACAGATAGAAACGGAGCAGACCGATAACGCATCATACGCCTTTCTCAGTGAATAAACATATTCGTAGGGGAATGCGTGGCAGGCAGACTATCCGTTACTTGCTCGAATATTCGCAGTTTGTGCGAATATTCGCCGTTTTTTCCGAATATTCGACTTCCGAATATGCAATTTTCGGATCGAATACGTTTCGAATAAGGAAAATATTCGATACGTATTCGAAATTTCGAATATTCGCACACCCCTAGTAAAATCCCAATCTAAATTGATTTATTGCAGCCCAAAATTCGTTTCATGGGCCCTTTAAAGGGGCCCTGCAATCATATTTAAGCGTCCACCTTTTTTGGAGTTTCCACGTCCCTCAGGGTTCGGGCAAGCCAGCGGGCACGGAGAGAGTAACTAAATATCAGTGCGTCATATTTTAACCGGACGACGCAGAAACCTCCTCCACCTACGAAGGGACCTGCGGTGCCGAAAGCGCGCAATATGTTACGTCTTTGGTCCTGGGCTTACTACTGGTCGGAGCCGCTAAAAGCTTCTTTGTAGTCGAAATACAAAATATAAGTGGCTCAAACCGTTTCAATTATTTATAAAAGTAGTTTTTGTTCACTATTTTAGATGAGAAAAGAAACGAATGCACTTTCGAAAGTACGGAAACAAGAAATGACCCGTCGATATACCCGCCACCAAGCGGGGGAAAAGGTGGCGCATACTAGAAAGGTGTAGTGGGATCAGGCACCAACCATCCGCGAGCGTAGAACGCGGCGGCGCTGCGGTCGTATGGAATGGAGGATCCGACCGGTTCCGAGCATTTTCAAGGCCTTCGGCGAGCAGCTTTGGCTTGCGGTTTGGCCTTTTAGCGGTATGGCAGCGCGAAGCGGCTCCCGTTCTGAACTGATCTTTACCCCTTGTTTGCTGTCGTTTGTGGCCAATGAAGTGTCATGCCAAATTAGTGTTTAATCGCACAGCAAATGCAATGCGAACCGCCCTGGCTGCCCGCTTCATACAGCCTAGTCAGAACATGCTTTATGGCGCCCTCTCGAGCCGTCAACACGGAGTGCAACAGCCGTGACCGCTTGCTGAGCTCACTACCCCTCCTCTAGTTCACGGCCACTCAAGCAACCAAGGACGTCATGAAGGAAGTTATTTTTTGCTTGTTTTTGTAATTTTAATTTGCCTATAACTTTTAAAATAAAGCAAAATTCGAGACAAGTTTCATTAAGTTACTACGTTCAGTGCACTCAGGTTTGGTGCAAATTAAAAACCAGCAAAAAAGTCCTTGCAGGGCCCCTTTAAAAGAGACACTGACAAGGTATGTATGCTCGTTGAGGTTTTTATTTGAACATGACCTATAAAAGCCAAACTACCCAGAACACAAGCTGCAGCTCAAAATTAATTTTTCTTTCAGTCCAAAAACAGCCGGTCAAGAATTGGCTGGTTTCAGCCGCACTCACTCTCTTTTCTATGGTAACAAGGCATTCAAACTATGTGTACCAAACATATTCAAAGTCGTGGGTCATCTAAGACGCATTCAATATCAGAACAGAAAAGAATATGAGCCTGATTTTAGTATGCCTCCAAAAAACTGCAAATATGTTGATAAAAAAAAAAAAATGTTGCAAAGATCATAGGAAATGTTGCAAAGATCACTGGACAACGCGATGGCGGTGCACGACGGATTAACATTGCGACAGACGTGGGACCGCCACTTCAGAACTGTCGTTTGTGGTATCGGCAACTGATCTTCAAGTGCAGAATATTGAGCGGAAGGGATACAAGTGCAAAACAATTGCATGACAAAAGGTGCACGCTTCACATGCTAAAGTAGAGAAAAAAATACAATCAGGTGTAGTTACGGGACTTCTGGCATCTCCCCTCTCCTCGGTACATAGCGGCCATGAGCTGCCGTGCTCATGTTTTGGTTTCAGTTTCGAGCAGTTAAATTTTTTTTTTTTTACTTTATTAAAGATATATGTCACTCTTTAGCAAAATATTGATCGGGTACTTTCAGACACCATAATAAATCGCCTGGCAAAAAAAAATATATTTTTTTTTTTTTTGGAGGGGTGTCATTGAGCAAGAGGCATATTTACTAAGAACATAAAGCGAAAACCGAAATGTCCATGACATCCAACAGACGTCATGCTGGCCTTTGTAAAATGCTATTTGAAATGCTGCTACTCACTGTGTAACATCAAGCTCAAGTTATTTTTGTTTGGCAAGCTTGTACCAAAGATTTCTGCCTGCCAATGTGATCTCACTGAGACTCTAGTGGAATGAATTTTTTATGAAAAAAGGGAGCAGGCCGAGTAGTATTCTTTAGAGCAGCAGCTCTCAAACTGTGGTCCATGAACCCCAGGGGTCCTCAAGAGTGATCACAGGGATCTGCGCCAAGTGAAAAAAATGTTCTAAAAGAAAAGCCCTCCTGTGTAATCGCACAAGACCTTTGATGCAGAATGCATTGGGGGTCCCTGAAAGTCCTCCAAGTGGGTCAGGGTGTCTGTGACAGCCAAAAGTTTGAGAATCGCTGCTTCAAAAGAAAAGAGTCAGAAATTTTTAAAGTAGAATTTATTTCCTGGATAAAAAAAACCTTTTTAGTTGGAAATTCAGAAAGCAATTTAGCATACAACAATCGAGTCCTCTAAAAGTGGACAGCGTCCGCCTGAAGTAGATAAACTAAAATTGTTGCTGTCTGGTGTGCAGCCAGCAACAATGTGGACCTAGGAAAATGACTCCATGCAAGAGTGAGCCATACCTGGCATTGCTGGGATGATAGTGTGTGCTGTGGAATTCCCTCAGTTGCTCCCAGGTAAGGTCAGGAATCGCTAATGGATGGCCGCCACTGACATGGCTATAAACTCCACTGGAGCACAGTTTGTTTACTACAGCCTGGTTGAAGTTGCTGCTCGAATTCGACTGCAAACAGGACGTCCACACAAAACTCTGTTTATGTAAAAAAATGGTCAGCGTGCAGGTGAGCTGATGCGTATTAATCATGACGTTTAAATCCCGAGACTGGGAAGGAAACTTGAAGGTATAAAAGCGTGTATGAAATAAATTTTGTTAGCTGAGTTTGAAATGTTTGTCTGACACCTTTCTTCTGGTTCTGCTAAGTTTTCTTTTCAGTCTCAGGATTTATACATCATGATCAGAGTTTATGTCTTTCATTAGGTGTGCAACACACTCCTGCACTGGAGATGCGAGGAAAATCGGGTTCTTACAAAAACGCCCTTCATTTCGTTGTAGACAACTCCCTTGATGGTGATTGGAGAGGACTTGTCATTGACGTCAGCATGCTCAAACCTCCAGCCCTCTTGCCTATCCAGAAGAAAGCAAGCGATGATAAAAATGGTTATAGATATGGCGATCCATAATTTCAGTCAAGTGTGTATTACAGGTTTAAAGAATGTATGAGAATACTAAAAGCTAGTTCGAATAAATTAAAGGGGAGCTCCAGCGAAATACTGATGGTCATCGATTTTTATAAGACTTTCACCATGTACTGAATATTTACCCGTATGGCTACGAAATATTCAATCAAAATATTAATTTTGTTTCGAGAAAATGCATTTTTTATTGTTTGCATACACCTATAATCACTTGCTGCCGCTCTATTGACAACTACCAGGGGCACTCGTGACATCAAATGTTGCATCCGAGAGCAGACGACGCCCCCGACTCGACGGCGTTGTGAGTTGTACAGGGTGTCACAAAAGAAAATTTATACGGTCCCTTTTTACCGCAAAAATAAACTAGGCATCGCCGAACGTTCATTCTCCGCCCAAAGGTAGCGCTAGAGGTCACAACCAGATGCCAAAGTTTCAGCCCCATCCGATAACTTAATCAAAAGTTATAAGATATTTTCTGAAAATTTCATTGGGAAAATGGTGGTCAACGGAGTTTTCGAACACATGGGGCTCTATGGCACCAGAAACCGAAAACGGGCAAAAATGGGCTCCATTTTCCCATTGAAATTTTCAGAAAATCACTTATAACTTTTGATTAAGTTATCAGATCGGGCTGAAACTTTGGCATCTGGTTGTGACCTCTAGCGCTACCTTTGGGCGGAGAATGAGCGTTCGGCGATGCCTAGTTTATTTTTGCAGTAAAAAAGACTGTGTAAATTTTCTTTTGTGACACCCTGTAGTGATAGTGGGCATATGTGGGTTTGCGAATTATGTCTGGTTTAGGCTGTTTGCAGCATGCGATGGAAGGTGGGGGGAATTGGTGAGTGGCTGTGGGATGCAATAACACCACAAAGAAATGCAGCAGAGTGACATCTTATTGATTTCTGACCAAGAAGGCTCTGCGACGAAAGTGGGTTTGAGCAGTCTGACATGAACGGCGGACTGAATGCGAACGGCGAATCGTCTGCAATCTCTTGCAGGAAATCTTCAAACATTTGCTAGTCATTGCTTGACTAAGACAAGCTTGATGAATCATAGCCAATTATTTCTCAAGCACGATCGCGACGACCTTCTGACTGCTTCTGACATTGGGCAAAACAGGCCCAAACTGCCCATGTGCTGATGTTTATAAAACATCTGACTTCACAACAAGATAGCAGACCAGTAAAGTTGCAGGTTAAATTCGGTTTTGGTTATATTGTATTTCTAAAATTAAAAATTATTTAAACATTTTTGGGAAATTTTATTTGCTGCTTTAAAGGGGCTATGCAACAATTTTTTTACTTTGCGCAAATACCGCTTAGAACGGATCCCTGACGTTAATGACCTATGAAACACGCCTTCGTTTTTCACCCGACGCATTAGAAGTCCCAGAAAAAAATTAAAAAACAACGAGCAGCGTTCACGCCCTCAACTCGCAGCCAGAACAAGCGGCCACTTGATCTGGAGCCGATTATATGCCGCCAATGTTGATCATAGCCACGCGCTGGGGTTGGCAAAGCACAGGACACGCGCTGAGTTCCAGACATTGTTATGGCTCGGTTATTGTCGTCGTTGCAGCGATTGGACACGGGCCACTACTCGAATGCTTCTCGAGCTATCGATTATCACGAGCCTAAATCGAGTGCCCACGCAATGCTCGGGTCCAATCTATGAACCGCATTCAAATATCGTCATACGGGTGTACTGCGATCCCCGCGTTACGTCATCGAATTTTGCAAGGGAGAGATTGAATGAAAATGATCGCTTTTGTCCTTGAAATTACACCGCAACAAAGGAGTTTCTTGGCCAGTGTCATTGCATGCGAGTATCCTTGAGTCCCACTAGTGCCAGTAAGCTCGTGTAAAGTGAAAAACATTCCAATTGAATATCGTTGCACAGCTCCTTTAAAGGGATCGTGAACCGAAATTTGGATTTCAGAAAACGATACAGGAGCTGTAGGCAAGATGCTACAATCCTTACAACGCTACTCGTAAGGCAACATCTCGAATGGACGGCCGTATTTTTGGAAAAAGAGGTCGAGATTGAACGAGGCCGACGAGGTACATGACGTCAAGATATCTCGTTTCCTGTTTTCTTCGCTTCGCCCCCTCAAGGCGGCGAGGCGGAAGAGACGCGAGGCCGTTCCCTCTCCTTCTCGGGGAAACAAGACGTAAAGATATCTGTCAAATGCGCCTCCTTTTTTTTTAAAAAATATGGTCATCCGTTTGAGATATCGCTGTATGAGTGATGTTTTGGTGTTTGTAGCATCCCGTTGCACTCTTTTGCCACCGTGTTTTGAAGAATCCAGATTTCGGTTCAGCATCCCTTTAAGCTCAGTTTTTGTGCTCTTTCAGAAGATATGCTTAGTTGAAAACTTTCTCAAGGTGTTGCCAGAACTTCCCTTCAAGGTAGAGAAATAGAACATCTGTTTTCCTGTATGGAACACTGACCAAGACGACTGCATCATTGAACTTGTTGGCAGCAAACCACAACATTGGATATTTCAAATTATTGCAGCACCTTATGTCGGTTTGTCCTGATGAACAATCAAAGGTAGCAGGGTCACTCATGAAAAAGGCCCTAATTTTTTTGCGTGCCTGCCACTCACTATAAACATACCAAGAAGTCTGCTTACACTGCTTTGATTAATATACTAATAGCTGAAAAGAGACATTCCTTCCCTTCATTTTTTTCCCTTGTTGTTCTTTTCAACTTCCAAGTAGATCTTTGAAATTCAGTATGTTCTTTTGTTAAGTGAACTATGGCTCTCTATGACTAGAATATATGCTAGCTCCGAAGTATGAAGAATTTTTGCAAGTCACCGAAGAGCCCTGGTGTATGCAACGCAACATTCAGTGACGGTCACATTGGGTTTTGGAAAGAAACTGAGGACGTGTGGAAAAACATACTTGAAGTCCAGCTTCAAGAGCTGAGGAAAGAAGACTGCATCTAGATAGACACGAAGAAGATTCTCGTAGTCCTTCTGGTTTTGCGTGGAGAAAGGGTAGAAGGTGACATCACATCCTAGAAAAGATTGGCTGATGATAAGATCAAGCTGCCCGAATTCAAAGATACAAGAAACTGAGCACTCCTTACCGGTCATTGCATTCATGAATGTGGCTAATGAACGGTTGTTCATTTTCATGAAGGGGTCCCTGCATGGATATCTTTGAGACCCAGACAGGGAAAGGTGCTCTAAGATGTGAGCCACTCCTGTGTCATCTTTTGGATGTGTGGAAAATGCCACACTGGGAGAAAAAAAATAGAAAAAAAAAGGAAAGAACCAAAGATCAGCTATCACGGTGGTCCCATACAAAGAAAGGAGAGTTCATAACAATCTTCTAGTTAGGAAACTAATCTCTCTTGCTACTACCAGTGGACCCGTTTTTCCCGGCGTCTCAACCACTTCAATGGCTCTAAGGTGAGTTGCTCGTCTAGAGATTCCCATTTTGTTTAGTGTCCACAACGTTACAAAGGTTTATTGCTGTGCAGGCACCATGTAACTGAGACTTTGTCCGCCTGTCAAAAACGCCCAAGCAGTTCAAGTTAATTCTCAGTGTTTCGCTGAGACGTCCCAATGTCCTTATCTTCGTTAACTTAGAACGTAAACAAGCAAAGAATTGCATTTTATTGCAAGTTGGTTTCCCAGTTTCACAACTTTTCCACTTTTTTTTTTTTTTTGTGATGTCTATTTTTGGACGTCAATGCACACTATGCGGAGTGCAAATTCGTCTGCTTCTTGCACAGGGGTTGCAATGATGTCAGAACGCCGCACTCTTATTGGCTGATTGAAAAAAAATAGTGGGTAGACCTCAAGGCATTTAGCATTGAGGTCTACCCACTATACTATCAGTCAAAGCCAATCAGAGCTCGGCGGCATTCTGACGTCACCACAACTCCTTCACAAGAAGCAGACTTGCTCTTCGCATAGAAAGTATTCACTGGCGGCCATAGGTGTGTGCGCGACTGCTGAGCGCGTGCTGACAGCGAGCTTCCACAGTTCTTTTGCAGCATGCATTCGGCACCAAACATGCAAACATCAAGATTGCCGGTTTTAGCAGCCTATTAATGCAAGCTCATTCTGAACATGCGCTCTAAACATCGCCCTCAAATATGGTGTCTAGTGAATATCCCCCTATATGGCTTCTATCCGTACCTGAACAAGTTGTTGCGGTCATCACGGGCAATGTGTAGAAAATCTGCCCCAGTGTTCTCATGCACCAGTCGGACCGCTGCAAGATGGAGCTCCGTGACCTCTTCAACCTGCAAGTGTTTGGCACTTATCAACACGAGCGTCATCCAGGAAAGGTGATGCCGAGATGGCAATTGGAGAGAGCCATGCGGCTTTGAGCACTAATCAGCACGAGCCTCATCCAAGGAAGGTGATGCAAAGATGGGGATTGGATGGGGCATGCGGCTATTTCCATACCTGGCGAACAGTGTACCCGCCTATCTTGTCTCCTTGTTTGTATTGTAGAGCATGTTTTACTGCCGCGGAATGACTCCATCGCTCCGTGTTAGTCCTAAAGGCAAAAATATATGCACAAAATTGAGATTCAATCAAATGGGCTCGTGCGCGGTGATCGCACTGCATAGAAAAGACGGAATATTTTTAATACGCAGTTCGTATGCAAAGGTTACCTTAACAGCCGTGAGACGCTTAATTTGTAGTTACATATATATAGTTATTGATAATAACATATAGCTCAAAGATTACGATGAAGAGGTCACTCCTTTTTTTTCTTCAGAGTCGTAGAGATTACGAACATAGTCACTGCCTGCGGCGTGTTTGTTTCGTCTAGGAATATTTCGAGGCTTACCTGGATTGAAGCCGTCTGAACGTAGGACAGAGTCTCCTGTACATTACACACGATTAAAACCACTTTCTGCTCCACTGTGCACACAAATCAGGCTGGCCGATTGCAGCCAACTACCGCGAAACTCATACGAGCACATGTGCGGCGACAGTGGCGACAGCCAGCGGCCAGCAATCTCAACAGTGCTAGGGAAATAAAAACATTTTGTCGCTAGATAGGGAATGTTTTGCGTTTCGCTAGGGATGATAGTGTTGACCATGGAGTGAGTGAACAAGTCGGCGAGGTGGCGCCGCTCTGGCCGCTGTCGTCCGCGAGGGGGAACCACCTTACCCCTTGTACTGCTGTAGCATCGGGTAGAGCCTCAGCAGTGCTCCGCGGCGTGAGGAGCGCAACGCGAAACCGGACCAAGTTTTTGAGCGCTTGGCGGCACGGCTGTCGATCGCTTCTCATTTGAAAGCAAACTGTGGGCTCTCCGAGCGGATTGTGGAGGAGGAAACGTCGGTGAGTCGATTTAATTCTCGATCCGCGATCAACGTGCGAGTGTGGAGCGAGGTCGTGGTTTTTTCGCTCGGCGTGCTAGCGTGTTTCCGCGCGGAGAAAGCTACCTGGGCCGCGTCTCCGTTTGGGACGGTTGTGTGTTGTACAAAGACGGGTCCCCCCTCCCCTTCTGCGCGTCGTTTTTCCCCCTCTCACGTCGAATTCGTGGGCCACCTGCTCAGGTAAACGCAGCCGGCTTTTCTCTCGAGCCTGAAGTCAAGCATAGCTATGGAGAAGGCGTCTCTGATCGCCGCGGCTAGATTTTACAGCGAAAAAACGGTCGCCCAAACGGCTGCTGCTGCCGTCTCCGTGTCTTCGGGTAGCAAGCGGCCCTTGGACGCGATGCGATAGCTCGTTGCCGGTTTCTCTTTTCAGTCTGGAAGCGTTGAGACACGTGCTCGTCGTCGCAATTTTTCTGTGCCCAGCCGGATCCTTTTTCAAATATGGTCACGCTAGTCGATTATTGTCTGAAAAATGGCATTGTAATAGTCGTCCGCGTATGGTGTGGTTCTATTGATGCTGTCACGAAAATCCACCTTCATCTCTACACCGGCCTCGTCCTTTTCTTGCTGCAGATTTTGAGTGATCGTGAAAGCTAACCGCGAGTGGAATACAAAAACCCAGAAAACGCAAGAACGTTTCACGGCCTTTATCAAAACCAAGTTGCCGCCTTCTACAAGTTCCGTCCGAACTGAGAAAAGACGAAGCTCCTTTCACGGTAGCCCCCCTCTTTGTATGGAAACGGCATTCATCCAATCGGTCAGTGGGATCGAACTCGTCGCACCAGGATATAAACGTGCATTTGCGGCTTTTGTCGATGTTCACTCATCCACGTTGCGAGGCGGGCTGTCCCCTAGTTGCACCAGGACGTTTTGAGATATGTTCCCAATCATTTGGTTTCCTTTTGTTCGTGCGCTTTTCATAGTGTTTTTATTTTATTTTTTCTTCTATTTATTTTTGCATTTAGTGGCGCGTGTGATTGTAGCGACTTTTTTGACCCTATCACCAGATAGACGCATATTTTGTAAGTCATGCCGTCCTTCTCTTTTGCGGTCCCCTTTTTTACGTGCACGTCGCGCACTGCACTGTGTCATCTGCACAGCTGGTTGCGCCAGTCGTTAGATGCGCAGCCATCTGTGGGCTTCCCCGAGTCGTGCTGATTTTGTTGCAATCACTTTTAAAAGCTCCCGCGCGTCACTTTCCTATATATTTCGTCTCATCCTTCGACGGACTAAAGGCAAAAGCTGCGGAGCATTATTCGTCCACTTCTAATCAATGTTAAGCATGATCATAGTTTAGCGTGGAACGTGATTGGACCTAGTGGCCCGTGGGTTTGGCCTTTGGTCCATCGTAGGATTAGACAAGGTGTCTTTTTTTATGTATATAGAACGCGTACAAAACTAACCAAAATAAGTTGTACCTTCTTTTTTTTTTTAAGTTTGAGCATAATATGGGTTTTTGCGGGGTAAACAGACTCACTGGATTTCTCTACAGTGATAGGCTCCTTGTTGTTCTCGCTGCAGCAATTGGCCATCAGATGCTCCAGTAGCGTAGCCTGAAATTGTTTTAGGGGGTGTTTTCTTTTGGTGGTGCCTACTCTACGGAAACAGTTTCAGCTCGCGTTGTCACTGTAATCCAGGCACGTAGCCAGGATTTTTCTTCGGGTTTGGGGGGGGGGGGGGGGGGGGTTGCATGACAAATTGTTTTATGAGGCGGAGGGGGGAGAGGAGGCCCCAGCAGAATGAAAGGTTTCGGGAGGGAGGGGGGGGGGGAGCCCAGGCTCCATGCTCCCCCCCCCCCCCCCCCCCCCGGGGTACGGGCCTGCTGTAATCCCACGGAACTTTATCACAGCAGGCCCGTATCCCGGGCCTGCTGTAATCACACGGAACTTTATATTTCTTATGGCTAGGCGAACACATTAACGCATGAGTGCCCAAATAGCACGCATACAATAAATAAAACTTGTATGTAAAGGTTTTGCTCTTCACAAGAAGTGTGAGCGACCGGATAGGTTCGGAATATGCAGCTTGTGCAGCCGAGGCGCCTGCTGACAAAGGAGGTTCTGATTATAGCCTTCACTTCATTTAGAGAGTAATCATACACCAAATGTGCCCGTGCTCTCCATGAAACGAAAACCAGCGTAGAGCTAATTCACAGAGTAGCGTTTGATAGCCCGAGATGCGACAGCGTGTTTCCGGGGCATCCGGTAACTGCTTGCCACTGGACACATGAAACGCGGTCCTCATGGTTCCTCCTGCTTGTATCTCGGCATGTGTGACTTGTAAAAGTAAGGGAGGCATAGCTCGCATGCTTTTCACTCTCTCTCGCAACTCCATTCTTTCGTAAGCTGACAGTGCGGTGCAAGCTATGTGCTCAGTTTGACCATTTGTACGTCTATCTTTCGTCACGAGATCACGCTCCCGCCCCGTAAATCCACGCGCAGAGGGGTCAGCTGACCAAAGGGAAGCGGTCGATTGGTCTCTCGAGGGCGTAGCGACCACCGCACTGTCATCTTAGGTGCCTACGGGGAAAACTCACCTTTACCTCCGGCCCTCGCGGTCACCCACAAGCATGCTTGCATCCGTTGCTTGGCACCCGCTTTAGCAAGCTCCAGCGAGCTCGCGGTGGGAACTCGGGCACTAATCCGGGCGAGTTCAGGGACAGATCAAGACTTAAGCGTTTCTCCCCCCTGTCCAGGAACCACAACATTTCTGGTGTTTCTCTCTTCTGTTCATGAAAAACTTTCGTTTCTTCATCCGACTTGAGAGGATAATGGCCGGGATAATCTTTATGCGCCTGAAGAAAAGAAATAAATAACTTTTCCGATTACTTCAAATTTTCAAAACGATTTTTTTTTTTTGTCGGTATGGAAACGGTGGGTCTTTCGTACTCTCATTATCGTATTAGAATCACCAAATTAATCTTCTTAATCCACCAATGTTTGGTAAACAAACCTCTTCCTCTCGAAGACTTAGGTCGAGGATTTCTTGGCAGGAAAGTTGTACAAAAGGCGCCATTAGAAGGGAAAGGGACAAATAGTATACGGTTCCAAGTATTTTTAGGGCTTCCAAAGGTATTCAGATTACTCCCGCGATGACTTCCTAATAAATGTAATCGAATGATTACAACAACAACAAAAAATTTACTCCGAGAAGAAAAACGATTACAAGTCACTTGATTTATTGTAACGTGTAGCGTACAAGTCTGCTTCATACGGGTCAGTGTCTGCAGACTGTCTTTTGTACGATGTATGGGCAGTGTGACTCCGGCGTATAGCGTTCGGGCATCTCGTGTTGCCGTTTCCTCATATGCTAATCCCCCCCCCCCCCCCCCCCCCCTCTCTCGGGAGGATGTGACGTGGGCGCGGTGTATGTGTCACTGGGCGGAAACAATCGAGGCGTGTCCCAACCAGTGGGACTGGCATCGCGGGGTTGCCTGCAGGACGCATTTGAATGCCTCTCTGGGGCAGCGGCGCATTGCGCCAGTCTCCGTGTCTGCCACGCCGCTTTGCAGCGCGACTTGTGTATATAGTTGTATACGCGCAATTACCCGTACTGGACGGCACGCTTTTCCCGCAGCCTACTGAAGTGAAAACAGAAAGGGGCGCTTGCGTTTCGCTATGTCGATCAAAATTGAATTGTCTCCCGTTGTCACTGGCAACTTAATAAAGGCAGTAGCGCGTTCGAGGCATCTTATCATTGCTTTGAGGTCGATAATATTGCGGTATTTCAGGCGATGAAAACGCCAAAAAAACTAAGCAAGAAGTGAGAACATTTTAGGACGCGCCCTGCGTTTTTTGATACATGGTTTAGCTTTTAGATGCATAGGTGATTGTAATGATAATTTATTTCCCTCACGTGTAATTAACGGGGAGGACGGAGAGAAGCGTGCCGCTTAAAGCGGCTTCACGATCACTCCTTTCCAGTACAATCCGCAGCAGTAGCAGAGAAATCGGCGTGAATCGCGCATAATTAACGTCTGACAACACTAGAAGAGAAAGCCCATTTCGAGTTCGGGGGGAACGAGGCGTCTGCACGCGTAATTGCACAAACCTCGTGTCCTTCTATACTGATTGTTTTGTTCTTCGTGCTGTTATTTATTTATTTATTGTAACATGTTCCGACCGACTCGTCCAACTCCGGACTTCGTAACAATTATAGTTGAGTTCTTTGCTGCTGTGCGCGCGCAGATGGCGAGCTCGAACATCATACATTCATCATACATATCACACAAAACACAGTCTGCAAACACGGATCACCGCAATATCCGTGGTTCGAATGCCGCTTGCCACATATTTCTTCTTGAACCCATTGGGCATTCGAAGCACGGATCTGGCGGTGACTCGAGTTGGAATCTGTATGCTGACTGTCTTTTGGGAACAGCGCTGACTCAGCGCCAACTTGAATGTTACATAATACATGATGAACGTTACTGATGCAGCGCTGTATCACTAAAATAGCGCGAAATCAACGCTACGTTAGCAAGGTTAGCGCTACTACCAGCGCTGACTAATAACGCTGTGTTGTATGTGTGAACAGGTCTTTACACCGAAAGCCATGATTGGCGTCGTTGGCAGGCGATAAACAGGAGCTTTTGAACCGGCTAAGGAATGTTATCGGGTAATCAGCTCGCGTACATCCCAATTAGACACCAGGGAAGTAGCTTATTATAGTTTCGTACTATCACATTATCAGATAGTTTCGTGCAAGAAATACGTTGTTTATGGAAACGGTCGGGGCGACAAGACGGAAGCTTCGTGTCAGAACTTTCACCTGTTTGCTCCGTTCCGTCTCTGAGATAAAGCCGTACCCGATAAGCGAGTTGTTGTTACAGGTACATGCTTGTCCAATGACTCGAAATCCTTCAAAAGGCGTCCCTGACATCCACGACTACTGCACCTCGGTCGTCGCTGTTGCCATTTTCACTCTAACCGATTATTCGGGCGGTTTAAGTCGAACCACTGCAGAACCCAGGGATCGCGGGTTTAATCCCCACCCCTGCCCGTTTCGATGTGGATGATCAATACCGGCGTGCGGTCGTGTATCACTGCTGCGTGGTGCACGTTAAAGACCCCAGGCTGTAGCGGTTGTGCTGCATTGGCTAAATTTCTCATCTACAGCTGAGACACCAGACGCCCATTGAGGCTGACTAACTTCCGGCTGTATAATCATACACACGTTATAAGTCGAACCACATGAATAACGTCACCTCCCCGGCCGGGCCCTGTGGGTACTGAAATATATAAGCCCCAAGTAATATATGAAAGAAAGTGTACGTCTTCCCTCGTCCCACCCGTGTCTTATTCGTTCGGTGTTCCTCAACTCAACCGACACGCTCGCCAGTCGACATTCTCAAAAAAATAACCTGCGGTCATTGTTTAGGACCTCCCAAGTTCGTTAACGGCGCACGCACTGCCTCGAACAATAACAACAGCGCGCTTTGACTTCGGACTCTATATATGAACTTGCTCTGTCGAGCAGGGCTCACGGAGTACGAATCGGGAATATGAGCAAGGACATATACACTCTAAAGCCCAAGTCAAACTGCTTACGCGCGGTGTTTGGTGCAGACCAGATGACAGGAGAATTGGTCTGCGGACGCGCGTCAAGCAGGTTCAAAGCAGGTTTGTTTCATACATATGCTTCGAAGAAGTCTGGACAATTTTTATACATGACAAATGCGACAGGACCCGTCGTATAAGAGGAAAAAAGAACACGTGTTTGATGATGTATTCGAGTGTGACCGAGGCAGCGTCTGTACTTTTTCGAAAAGCACTTGGAAGAGCTAGTCGCTGCAAGCTAGGGAAGGATCTCGGCCAATGAAGAGGCCGGTAATAAGTGAAATACCATGCTCAGTGTCACAACGTAGACGATAATTTTTTTTTGTTTTTTTAAGGGGGACACTACCCAGGAAAGAAAAAGAAAAGATTTCTGCAACACACATTGATGTTGAAAAATGACATATTTACATCTACCAACATCTAGAGAGTATTCCCAGAAAGTTTCGTTAGTTTGCACTGCTTAGGTAATTTTTTATCAATTATTTTCGGCCCATCGATGCAAAAGAAAAGGTAGGGGTTGGAGCACTTTGATTGCATTTCTCTCCGTTCCACTTTTTGGCAAAAATTTCACTTTAGGAACACTTTTATAAGCAATGTAACTGTTGATTTTATTGTGACTCTGTGGCTGTCTTTTATAAAATCCGTTAAGATTTTGTCAACGACATAAAAGGCAAAAAAAATATTTGATTTTTCACTGTGATATTAGCATAAAATAAATTACTTTATGGAAATTTTGTTTTCACAGTTGTACTCTCCAGGCACTCTGCTGCAGATCTAGAGTATAAAATGTGGGGTTTTACATTAGTTTCCCAACGATAGTTTTTCTAAACAAAGTCGGCGTGTTCCTGATAAAAAACGACTATAATTTATTTTACAAGTCGTGTACGCAGATGAAACTTTGCACTGCATTCTGCCTTGCAACTGTCAGTATATACAGTAAATTTAATTCATATTAAGCTTTAGGTTCAAAAGTTGACGCTCTTGGGTAGTGTCCCCCCATAAGCTTAAACTTTTTTCTTTTTTTTTTTTTTTGAGTCGCGTTTTTTGTCGTGTTCTTACCGCAGATTGCAGCGATTGGGCCTCCCTCGTACTTTGCGGGAAAGTTGACACTCCAGATTTGTTAAAGGGGCCCTCCAACAGTATTTGAGCGTCTACTTTTTTTTGCGGTTTCTCCACGCTAGTGGTCCCGGAAACCCAATGGACAACGAAAGAGTTTAAAATATTAGCGCATCATATTTTAATTTGACAACTCGGAAATACCTCCTCCGACGGTGGCGCCGCGAGGTGCCGAATGCGCGCGCATAACGGCGCTCCCTTTCACTATACGTCACATTCACTGAGTTTCGTGATTGGCGAGAGCCGTCCCAGAAATTTTGAAGCGGAATAAAGTATATCACACGTTAACCGTCATTATTTCTCTAAAAAGTCGTTTTTATAGAGCTAATAAAGTTGCAAATTAAAGTTCAAAAAGGGCGAAAACAACGCCTCGTCGCTCATGCGCGCCTCCCAGCGGCGGAGTACCTCCTACTAGCCGAGGTGGCTCCGGTGGCGGAGTTGCGGGAGACGAGGCTTCCGCGGCTGTCAAAGCGGACTCGTCGTGGCGCTTGCGTGGTGTGCCCTCGTACGGCGCGACGCCCAGCTCCGCACTCCTTTTCAAGAATTCGCCGCTCAAAATCCGATAAGCCCGGTAAATTCATCGATGATGGCAACCCGATTCCAAAGCTACGATGGTTGCAGCGAGACCTAATGGCCGACCGGGCCGACGGGCTATCAACCAAACTCGCGTCCAATTGGCCAACCGCTTTGCTCCAATCGCTAAACCGTTTCATTTTACGTCATGAAGCGCAATGTTTTGCTTATTTAAAGTTGTTTTCTGCAATATTTAATTTGCTAATAACTCACAAAATATTGCGAATTTCTGTAATATTTTTTTTCCTCTGTGTTCCTGCTTTCATGGAGCTCCGTTTCAGCGCGAACTTCAAACCAGTCAAAAAATTGTTGGTGGGCCCCTTTAAGAGTGTGGTTAAGTCAAATCGATTAACGTCCAGCACGCACTTGTTCTTGCAGTCGTACATCTAAACCCCGGTTCTGAACCTAGGCTCGTCGCCCCCACGGCTGCAGGGTGTGTCAAGCTCTCGTCGGCGCCGGGCAAAAAATTGCTGCTCGTCTCTCCCAACGCGCCGCGTGAGCGACAGCTGCACGGGCGATCGTGAGGCGCCGCTCGTAGAATGCTCTCCCCGCGCTGCTGTGTGTGTGTGGAAACCATGCAGCTGCTGCTGCTGCTATGCGCCGAGACTCAATGCAACTTCGTTTCCTCGATACGCTGCTGCTGGTTATCCACGAGACTGAGGCATGGCGCAGCGTCGCGGTCAATGAACAAAAGGTCGGCTAATAACGGTTGAGGCAAGTGTACATACCTGTATATAGTATAGCGAGTTTAACTGCCCAGTGCCAGTCTCGATTTTCGTAAGGGCTTGGAGAGGGCGCTATGTCATCCTCTCAGAAATGTAGTTGAGAACTCGTTACCTACTTTTAGCACCCATTTTTCTTTTAGGGGCGAAGCTCCTTAGGGGCTAGCCATGTCCGTCCGCCGTCCGCCGTCCGCCGTAGGCCGGCGTCGGGTGCTCGTACTTCTGCTCGTGAGATCACAAGCTCACGTGCTCGTGTAGGGCAGAAAAAAAAATTGGAAAAAAAAAAGATTAAAAAAATTATGAAAAAAGAAAAAGAAGAAAAAAAGAGTAGGGGGTTCTGAGATGCCATCCCAAGCCTTCTTAAAAAAAGAAAAAGAAGAAAACCACACATTCTCCTACGATATGAATGAACGAGCACGTGAGCACATGCTCACGTGCTCCTGTAGGGAAAAAAAATTGGAAAAAAAAAAGATGAAAAAAATTATGAAAAAAGAAAAAGAAGAAAAAAATGTCTTCTTAAAAAAAGAAAAAGAAGAAAACCACACATTCTCCTACTGATATGAATGAAAAGGCTCGGCATGCTGCGGCTCGGCGTCTACGCAGACAAGCACCACCAGAGCTTCGCCCCAAGCAAACATCATTCACCACGTGGAGATGCGGTCAATTGTTTTTTTACGTGGAATACTTTTTTTTTTTGCTTTCCTTCCTTTTTTTACTTCATCAATGCAGGATTACATTATACGAGTAATGACACTGTCGAGTGTTCTACACTATCGTATTGCGCATTTTATAATTGTGGGGCATTTAGAACGGATAATATATTTTTGGTCGATTGGAAGTTGGAATGAATCATTTGTAAAGTAAGTACCACGGTGGTCAGTACAAACAGACATGCCATTCTATGCCATAGCCTATAGGAGGATTATAGATGATCATGCATACGTGTATCGTTTTTGACGTGGGGTGTATACACAGAATGGAACGCGATTCGTACGTTTAATTCAGTCGAGCGTCGCGGTGAGACGGTTTGCGCGATGCAAGGCCCGTTGCACGACTGTGTGCTTGTCTGGCGTATAGGGTGCCTAGTCTGGCGGTCTTCACGCAGACTCTGTGGCCTAAATAGGTTTGTGTCGTCCTTCAAACAGGAAGTGCCTCGAAACGCATCGTTTCTCGTGCGGTTGCGTGTCTGAGCGGCGTATGTGCGTAGTTTATCGTCCGGACAGCAAAAAAGAACTAAAGGATGTTGAATAAAATCTCGTTCGTTACCTCGCTACTTACCCATAGAGAACAAAACCTCGTTGTTTAAAGATGCGGGGCACGCGACTTTTGGTTTGCTATTTTTCCACGGCCTTTTAGATGTAATATTCAACACACATCTTGATTTTCTTTTCTTTTTTTTTTTTTGACTCGATGTATTTAGTAGCTTTGGGAGAAATAGCAGCTCTATAACGAACGTGTGAGCACGGTGGTATACGGGCATCGTCATAAAATGTCAAGTTGAAAATTTCACCCAGGGACTATAGAATATCCGCTCAATGGCAATTTTCTTCTTTCTCTTCCAGAGAAAGAAGAAAATTCTTCTTTCAAAATCTTCTTCAAAATCTTCTTTCTCTGGAAGAGAAAGAAGATTTTGTTTCACTTCAAGGCCGTTTCACTTCAAGGCCGACCGCAGCCGCCGCTACAATCCGATGGAGTTAATCAAGCAGCGGAAAAAGTGCATCGTCACGGCGCTGCCTTTTTGACAAAAGAGCGCCACCTGTCGCACGGAAAGGAAATTAGCCCCCGCCGCCATCTTGAAAGATACCGCGTCGCTCGTAGGTGCCAGTCTGCGAACGTTTCAATGTTGCGATACTAATCACAATGCGTTCGCGTCTTGCTGTGTGAAGTCAGATGGAGAGTGGTTTATTGGTGGCCCGGATTAGCGAAGAAGCTGCTTTTGTCTTTTGTTCTGTCGTGATGTCCAGTTTAAAAGTTGGACACGATGGAGGTTGGCGACTGTCCGTTTGATGTGGACAGTCATGTTTGACGCGGAGATCAGTGAACCTGATACACTGCAGGTAGAGTATTGTAATATAGTTGCGTTCGTAGACGCGGAAGATGGGTAAAAATACGGCCTCGCGCGCTTGTCTGGCAGGTTCACAGCGTTCAGACTTCTCAGTACATTTAAAAGTGACAATATCTCGAAATGTTTGCAGTTAATTCGTGTACCAATTGTTTCCCAAGGATTTGGTCATTTTAGCAACTACGTTCAACGAGGTGTGTGAAAATTATTCGGCCTTGAAACGGCTTATAGACCCGTTGCTCTCGTCCAGAGGGCGCGAGCGCGTCCGCAAGACGCGACCATGTTATGCTGGCAGCACTATCCAGGCGGCGCTGTAACGTTCGATTTGCACGTGCCACGTTCGAATGCAAGCATCTGTCAGCATCTGTAGACGCGCGATAACAAAACGTCTAAAAAAAACTAAAAAACTAAAATAAAAAAAGAATTATGCAGCTCGTGGCCCCAGCGTTTCATTCAGCTTTATTATTTGTTTTGCGTTCTTTCATAGCTTCTGTGAGTCAGTATGTTTCACTTTACGTGATAGCGAAGCTAAAGCTACTTGAAAAAACATGTTCCCCGAACGATGCTCGCACTGCACGAGCGCGCGTGCCGGAAGGGACACTGCAAGCTCGGAGCTCGCTCTTAAAGCCCGGTTCACACAGTTGCGTTTGACTGCGTTGCGGCAGCGAGACACCAGGACATCCCTGCTGCTTATATCGCGTGCTAAGAAGATTCCTTGAATTGGATTCCACGCTTCATACGAAGCACGGATGTGCCGGTGACTCGCTTTCGGTTCTCGCCGCAACGCAGTCAAACGCACTCAAACGCAAGTGTCTGAACCGGCCTTTAGCCTCTGCTACGCGGGCACTTAGAATGGAACGGAGTATAAAAAACTGTACTGGGGAAGCGTGATGACGCACGTTCGAAACGCGAGCCAAATATTCTATTTTGCTCGCCTGGAGCGCTGCTCAAAACTTGAGAGCTACAGGCCTATTGAACAATAAATTAATATGTTAGAACCTGGCAGTGCTTAGAAACTACCCAGTGAGAACTGCGACATAATCAACTTTGGCTGTCACACAACCTGTCTACACAGTTGATGTGCTTATACTCCGTTTCACCTTATGTTGTACCGCAGCGAAGGCTAGAAGCGCGAGCTCATAGCGTTGGCAGCTGGCGAGAGCTTGTGCCGCAGAGGTGTGCCCCGGAGCAAGGAGCTCGCGCTTGTAGCCTAACCAGTGGTACATCATAAGGTGAAATAGAGTATTATACTTCGTCTCACCTTAGCATGGACTAACTGCAAAGGCTGCGCAAGCGCGAGCGGTTAGCCTTGACTGCTTTGACTGGAGCACTCGCTCCACGAGCGCTCGTGCAGTCGCCAAGGCTTCATCCAAAGCAACTTGCTCGCGCTCTTTGCATGCGCGGCTAACAATAGTCCATGCTAAGGTGAGACGAAGTATAGCGGCGAGATGTTTTGGTGGCGCCCTCCTATGGTGTCCTCTCGTGACGTCATTACCTCGCGAACAACAAGTTCGATGGTGTTTGTAATTAGCATGGTGGAAGCTCGAAATCCTTCCGCTCTCAAAGCAAGACTGCTAACACCGTCAAAATTCAAGTTCTCACATTCGTCTTATTTCCGTCGGCGGGAAATCCTTTGCTGACGTCATAGTCAGCGTTTGGCCAATCGTAGCAGGCCGACCAGAGCGGCGCCTTTGATCGCGCACGTCGCCAATAGCGCCATCCAAGCAAACGGAAAGGGGCACTGCTTTTGCAAAACTGTTTCTAGATTCGAAGCCTACCTGCCTCGCGCGCTGCCTGCAACCTGCTAGCGAGTTTGGCAGTCAGAGGACTTTCGAGCGCAGCGACCAACAATCGGTGGGCCCGTAGTCACCGGATCGTCAACAACTGTGCCTTGCGTCTTACATAAGCTCACTGCTGGTCGGGAATAGACCCCTGGAATTAGAGGATAATGCAACCGCAAGCCTTTCTACTCCCGTAGAAACGAATACTCACTTACCTTTCACAACAGGACGGTTGCGAGTGCATCTCAAAGACACATAAAGAACGTTCAAGGAACTATTCCACTCTCTCTTAGAATAAATTAATGGTACCTCTCAATCCCCTGTTCTTACTCAGAGCAGAAGAAATTCTCAGCGCGTGAAACAGAAACGATGGTATATCACCCACGACCTTCTCACCACTCCACGAAACTCGTACTGGGGCGACGTAAAGGTGGCGTCTGCTGCCCAGTGAACCCAGCCTGATCTAGCTTTCTTTCACTGTTGTCAGACTTTTTCAAAGCGGTCTATACAATTGCGTGTGTCACCGTTATATTTTTTTTCCTCTCTGGGTTTTGTTTACGGTGTTTCCTAACGTAATACGTGCTTCGGAATCTAACTCTTTGAAGTTCCTTTTGCGAGTTGAATGTACAAGGAAGAGAGTGCTAGGACACGCATACCCTACTTCACGTGAGAATTTACGACGTGCCATCCAGGGCACCCTGCTCAAGGCCAGCGACTTAAGCTCGCGATAGACTTGTTAATCCGTTCAAAAGCATCTTGTTTTTAATTGGGAGCATTATTTATTTTGTCGTTCCCTCTCCACGGACTTATGTTGTCCAGCTTTCAGACCTCACAGCTTGCCTAACACGAGAACACACCATTCGATCGAACTTTCGTGGAGTTTTGTGGTGCAGTTCAGATATACACGTGCTTCAACGAAACAAGCTACTAACAATAAATGTAACTAAAAAAAAAAAAAACATTTTTACGTTTTGGCCTGATGCCCTTCACTGTGAAGTTATGCGCGCTGTTCGTTGTATAACCGTATCTTTTTGACCCGGAGTGCAAGTTATATTTTATAACGGAAACGTTTTATAACGTAGAATACATAAGACGTTTCTAATGCGCGAAATGTGCTAGAAGAGGGACTGTTGTGGCGGCGCTCTAGTCGGTTTAATGTATACACGAACTCATCTCTGTTACGTCACGGCGCGGTGGTGGCGCGTCGGGCGCACTTTCGGTCTGGGGCTGTGGGCAGACGTCCCCATGCGAGACGTGTATTCCTGCGTTGTTTTGAAAGAAACCAGACAAAAACCTGCCTTCTCGTCAAAACGCCGCGACTGGGGCTGTCCAGAAAGGTTTGAAGGTTCGTTTTCACGAGCTCGGTTCGTCCGAGAACGTGGATATGTGCCGTGAAAAGGGAAAACCAGACGCCGTCGGACCACGATTGCTTGGGCGGGAAGCACTTTGGGTTCAATTCACGTATACTTGTGGTAATCAGATTTATTTCTTTTGTTCCAACATGAACGCCGGAAAACCGTCAAGTTGTGCGGACAATCTGCCGGACTACGTTCAGTGCCTCTTCAAGTTCAAACGGCCGCCTGATCGTTCGAACTGTCGTCTGCTCTTTGAAACGTTTCTGCTTGTCGTCTGCTCGTTTAGACGACACCGGCCGAATGTTGGCCCGGTACTTGCGATAAAAAGTAAATGCAGGCCTCAAAACACTTAAGCTTGAAGATTGGTAAGCAGGCTCGATGTAAACTGTCGATACAAGGAGATGTTGATCATTGTTACCAGTGACCATCACCGACTTGTTATGCCTAAGTCACTTGGTCCGATTCTGCTTGCGATTTTCGGTATCGACGTCGATCATCTCAGCTACGGCGGTTCGCTCGGGCTTTTGCAGCCCGAGCGACGTCGCGACTGAAAATTGCGAGCGAAATCTCATCACGCGAATCAGGCTTTAGCGTACATTCTGCGGTGTCCACGCGGAATGAATCGCCGCATGTCACATTATTCACGCGAAGTTTTGCTGTGTAACGAGCCTCGGTAATTTCGCTGAGGCCGCTCAAGTAGTCAGACATTGCCAGGAAGATGTCGAATGAACAATTCGTACGCGAAAAAGGGCAGGGGGACTCACACCGACGCTGACAACATCGCATTTCAATGGCTTATTTATGGGCGACGGCGAGCTTTTTTCCCACACTCCATCGCGCATGCGCGGCGCCGGTTGCGTCCGCTATTGGCGCTCCGGTTTGTTTGTAAACCTGAGTTGGTGTGGGAGGCACTCACTTGATCGAATGACGTTTTAGCGAACGCCCACGTTTCACCGAATGACACTTTAGCGAAGAGTCGGACGCCGCGAAGCGGCGTTTTCGGGTGGGCCAAATGGGTTCACCATTTTGTAATGAGCCGCCGCAGACTGTCGCCGCGAAGCATCGTAAGCGCAGCGCGGTGGATGGCTTAACGCGCGCCCCCGTTATTCGCTAAAACGTCGATTCGCTCAAATGTCGCTGTTCGCTAAAACGTCATTCGCTCATGTGATATGGACCCCTGAGCTGTGGAAACACGGTCAGCGTGACTCCCCACCTCCATTGTGCCTTCGGAGTTGCCGGCTTTTCTTGGAAGTTTTTACTTTATTTGCCTGTTTAGGAGGCAAATAACGACATGATCATTGTGACGGCGCGTTTTCAAGCGTCAAGCTTTCCGAGAAGCAGATAAAGAAACACGGATTTTTCCCGCGATTGTGAACTAGCGCACACTAGTAGTTCTTGAGGGAGAAAATAAAACGTTGAATGAGCAGTGATCGTTGTTTTTTCGTGCGCTGCGATGCGCTGAAAATTGCGAATCCACCGAGCCACCGAGCGACACCTTGTTTACTACCACACGCGGCAGGTGGCGCCAGTGTCATTTTGTAGGCTTTGGCTAGGTGGCGCAAGCCGCCGCTCGATTAAAAGGGTTCAGCCACATTCATTCATCCATCCATCCATCCATTGATGTTACGCGTGCACAACAAACGCCTCGGCGCAGTGACCTAGTCGTGACGCTTCCAATTTGAGCACACCCTAATAAAACTATATAGGATACCGGAAGTAAGAAAGCCGGCCGTGGAATCGGCGACGTGTCCGTGATCGAGGACGTGGAAAGCGGCCAAGGGTGGTGAGGAAAGAGCAGCAGGCGACATCGGCTCGCCGCCGCCAGTTGTTGAGTCTCCCACGAGAATTAAGGTCGGACTCGCAAGGTGACGAATTTCCGGAAGGCTATTTCATTATCGTCTACGCTATAGTCTGACCGCCGTACTTTTTCCCGGCTACGGGACGTTTGCCTATCTTCCGCGCATAACCTGGTCACGAATCATTGTCAGGTTTATTAAAGAGAGAGATAGAGAGAGAGAGAATATATACGTATTTGGACGAATCGGCAAATTACGCCGTCTGCTCCACAACAAGAAGCAAACAGGAGAGGTATAAAGAAAGAGAGATAAGAAACAACGTTAGCAAAGAACTTGAATGTAGTGTGGGAATAGTATATTGACGCGTTTGCTCTCGCAAATGTCTCCAACACTTTTTTTTTAATTTTTTGCCAGGCGATTTATTATTGTGTCAGAAGATGACCTAATCAATATTTTGCGACAGCGTCACGTATATTTTTAATAAAGTTAAAATACGCAACTGTTCAAAACCCAAACCGAAACTGGACTGGGGAGGAAGAAGAAATATATAACTTATAAGTTACCAAAAATCACGTGGGTGTGCAAACTTCTTTTCTTTTTCTTTTTTTTTTTTTTAATCAACGTATTTGCAGCTTTTTAAAAGCCACAAAAAAATGGGCATGCTATTTTTTGTCTCGTTGTAGTATTCAGTGTGTGCCTTCGACGGCCCACGGCTTTGATTATCTTTGGTTTATGTGTCTAAACCAGGGGTGGCCAAGCTGACTCAGCCTAAGAGCCGCAAACGAAACCACAAAATTTCAAAGAGCCGCGGAGAGGGGGGGGGGGGGGGGGGGTCAAACTTTTGTCTATAGCAATGAACGATACTCGAACTACTTTCAATCTATCCGAGTCAAAAGCAGTCCAACTGTACGTAAGGTAGCCCAAAACTACCAAACCGCAGCCTGTCTTTCGATTTAAAACGCGATCCATTTCTTTTTTGGGGGAAGTGCTGGTGTGACCGGGAGGGTTGGGGGGGGGGGGGGGGGGAGGGGAGGGGAGGGGAGGGAGCCGCGAGCCGCACTTTACCACGCGAAGAGCCGCATGCGGCTCGCGAGCCGCAGCTTGGCCACCCCTGGTCTAAACCATAGAAAACGGCACGTGACCACGGAGAAGAGAGTGAGCGCGACTCAAACCGGCCAGTTCTCGATCGGCGCGGTTTTCGGGCGGAAAGAAACGGAATTTCGAGCCGGCAAATTGTGTTCTGTGTAGTTGGGCTCTCGTATGTCACGTACAACTAAAAACCTTGGATAGCATGAATACCCTGTCAGTGTATACTGTTTCGTAGTCGTTCCTATTTTCGCGTCCTGCTCCTTTCATTTTCAAAGCGTTCACAGTCCAGTAGAATATCTTCCCCTCAATGTCGTGCCACAACCACTTGTCGACACGGGCTGCGAGAGCAGGCTTTCTATCTTGTCCGGGACTCTAAGTCATGTCTCTTACGTCACGCCAAAGCGATGGCGCTGGCTATTGAACCAAGCATGCGTCGCGGATACTGCGCTCTCCATAAAAATGGGTTCTGCGCATGCGCTGTTCGGCCTGTGCCCATGGCACAGCTCACGTGTGCATATGCGCTTGTAGACAGACCATGATGGTGCATATCGACTATCAATATTCATAGTTGGTGTCAAGCGTTCTCTTGTCATGTCATCTGCTTGTAGAACAATCGATTATGTAAAGAATTACATTTCAACGCCGTAAGCGGAACGAAAAAACAAATTACGTTTTTCATATTAAGCGCAAGGTCATCTGACGCTTCTGGCGGATACAAATCACGTCGCTCAGCTATGCTATTTCGGTGTTTAGGACGATATCCATGTTCGGTTAGAATGACACCAACTCGTTATAAATGCGAGGTATATGTTTTGAGCCACGTGCGAGCATCTTCGTCTTACAAGCCATATGATGTGGGTGTGACGTGACTCAAGTAATGCTGAAAGCTCTATTATAACTTGATCGCTGAACCCCTTACGTGTTTGGAGCGGAGCATTCATCGATTGTTCTTCGTGCATCGACGCACTTCGATCCGCCGTAGAGGTGTCTGCGGAAAAGATCTAAGCTCTTGAGCGCGGCAAACGACAATGGGAGTTGCACGACACGTTCCGCGGCAGACCCGACCGACACTTTGCCCAGAATGTGTAAGAGCAATGGCTGGAATCCGAACGCTGTGATCTTTGGAGACTGTCTACGATGAAGAAAATGTATCTCACCTGTGCAAAATCTCAACGTATTCCTCTCTGTGGTGTCAACGGGGTGCCTTTCCGAAACCTATGCATTGCTTGTTCGCGCCTCAGGAAGCCTAGATTTAAGAGAAGAAGCAACTGAAACAATAGAGAGCGTTCGCTATTTAATGGTGGACGACTGTTGCGCAGATTGGTCGCAAGTGCGCATGCGTTGGGCTGTCGTGTGGTGAGGAGGAAAGCGGGCTCAGACGCTTGCAGACGATCAACGCGCCGTCACCTTCTCGTTGCTCGTATTTGTAAACTCGGCCCATAAACCACCTGACCCCGATCGAGAAGTTGGAATCAATTTGAAGTCTAGGCACACTACGCGATGGCTGTATGGATGAATGTATGTATGTATGCATGACGGCTGTTTCCTTTGAATCGGTAGTAACTTGCGCCACCTAGCCTTTTTTTTTTTTTTTGCTTCGGATTAATAATAATTTTTAATTGGACTTCGTGATTTGTGGGTGGAAGGAGGGTCACCCTTTTCGGAGGCACAATGGTGGACGACTGGTGTATCACGGGGGCGCGTGTTAACCCAACCGGGAACCCCTCCCCCCTCCCCCGTCCACGCCGCTTCGCGGCGAAAGTCAGCGGATGGCTCGTCAAAAATATTAACCCACTTGGCCCACCCGTACGCTTCGTGGCGGCCCGCCGGTGGTCCGAGCACCGCCGTCTCCCACTGCACCTCCGGAAAGGGAGACTGGAAAGGCAGAAGGTAAGAAAGTTTACAAATTTTACAATTATGTTTAACCGACTGTAGAGGAGGCGACGCCAGCTACTGGAAAGAAGGTGAATGAGAGGAACGGGGCGCTTCCACCTGTCCAAGTGTGCAGCGAAAACTGGCGCGACCTGACGGCGAAGATGTGAAACAGGGGAACGGGGATTAACATATCGACGCCGTTTGAAGCCGCGAATACCACGACGTTGTTTTCGAACTAGAGGATCGTGACCGATACACTCGCAGATCCGCTCGAGTGTGCCGAGGAAGGACGCGCTGTTGTGCTTTCTCGCTCGACGCCACGTAATTAAATTTCAAGTTCGTATCCATTAAGTGGTAAGCGTTTCCTGGGAAGCGTCCTTGGATACGCAAGTAACGACGGTGCACTCGCAGTGCACGTTGTGTTTTGTTTTCGTCTAATGATCCACGAGCCCATCGCCACCTCTCTGAATGAAAGCGTTACAGCGGACGTATTAGCATATGCATTATACTGCGAAATAAATGTTGTTTTAAATGGCTCTGAGAAATATTTTGTATTTAAGACGTCCACCGATATAGCGTAGTTGTTCTTGTTCTCCTCCTGGGTTACACAGCACAATGAGAACGACGCATCGAACGAACATTCATTCAAAGGGCGTAATTTAAGCGAATCAGTCTATATTCAAGCTTAGATATACAATTTATCGATTCGGTAAATTCCACTGTCCAGCAAAGAAGGGTGCGTTTAGTTTTGGTAGCAGCAAGCTATCTATTACACAAACCGATGTTTGTGTAATAGATTTCCTAAACTTGGATCTCTTACTCTACCGCTGCATGTCAGACATCTCGGATGAAGAATTATAGTAATGCGGCCCAATCTGCCCCTTTGACGTATTCAACGATATTATGAGTATTACCGAGGTATCATCGTAGAACTGGAGAAAATATAAGAGGAAACGATTCTCAGAGATGTGATTCGTGCCTTAAAAACATATTAGCGGTGGAGAAAAATTTTAAAAAGTGTGCAAAAGCGCGTGACGTAATTAACGCGTGGTGACGTCATACCATCTGTTGACGAAACCACCGGAATTCTCTAACTTCCCAGAGGTCTCGGACGAAAATTTCACTGTTTTCGTTCGGAATGTTTTTTTTTTTTTCTTCTTCTTTTTTACATTTTATTTTAGTGCGTAACTATTTTTGGTTTTTCAATTTTGTTTTTGTTGCTGTGTTGGAAAGTGGTGGCTTATCTCTTTTCTTCTTTTTCTGGAGTGGTTCTCTCTCTAGTATACCGGAATCTTCAAGCCGAAGTGGCACTGCTCACGCAGCATACAAAAGACAGACTAGAGACACGATGACGGGATGATCTGCGGACACGCCCCAAGCATGTTCGAATGCTTCCAACATGGCGGCAGACTCTCTTTTGTATGGTGTATGAGCAGAGTGCGACCTCGGCTTTTGTGGAATGGGACGAAATTAGTTGCCGCGCCTGTGGACGATGCGTTCCGCGGAGGAGCGTGCCTCGCCACTCTTTGGCGTGGCTTCTCTCAAGGGCGCTGCACAGCACCGATAACACGGCGCCAATCTTGAGATAAAGGGACGCGCCGTGGACGGGGGGGGGGGGGGGGGGGCGATTTCGGACTGCTCTCGTTAAAGCGGTTGCTTCCGGAGCTTCGCTATTGCAGACACAGAGAAAACCGAGATAGGCACAGTTACTTTCGTCGCTTTGTCCATGCCATATACTTTCCTTTTATATATATATATATGTGTGTGAGTGTGTGTGTGTGTGTGTGTGTGTGTGTGTGTGTGTGTGATCTAACCCCAAAAAACGCTCGCCAATAAAAGAAAAAAGAAAGTCCGACAATTTGGATTTACCGGAAGGATCTTAACAACAAAAAAATATAACATAAAAAATTTAAAAAAATTTTAGAGGGGGGGGGGGGGGGTAGTATATTGGTAAGTGTCGTCGGTAGAGCGCCGGGTCAGCGGGACTACACATTTGCAAGTACAGCCTCTAAGCGCCGTCATCTTGCTGCTGGTGTCTGTATATGGTCTGATAGTCGAGCCTGGATGGATGGATGGATGGAAAGTAATAGCTGTGCTCTTTTTAACGGAAGTTAGGTTGCGCCACCGAGCGCAGGAACAAGATAAAAAGAAACTTAAGATTTTTACGCCCCCCCCCCCCCCCTCCCGCTTTTTCTAATCTACCTTTCTTCCCACCTGCATTTGAGTAGCTATTACCAAGCGGTGGGTTTAATCTCCAGGATGGCCTTTAAAAATCGTGCAAAAAAAGTAAAGATCATTAAATTACTATTTGGTGGTTGGTGCATTTTCTGACCTATCGTTTAAGTCCGTTAGATCTTCAACCAATTCTCCTAAAAAGAAAAAAATAACACAATCTCTGTCGAATAAAAAATGAAAAAAAGCAAGCAAGCAGTCGAGAATAGCGGACGATGATTCTGATATTAGTGAGTTTTAGTATTACGTATACGAGCAAACGCAAGCGCTATGCGTTTGCGTGTTCCACGCTGCGCATGCGCGAAGTCGCCATGCGCCAATCCAAGGCCGCGGTTTTGGGCTCCCCGAACGCGCAGTGTGGAACAGGCAACGCTAACGCAAGCGCACAGGGCTTGGGTTCATTCGTATACTCAATACTAAAATTCTCACTTGCGTGTCGTGGCTGAACGGAAGCCGTTACGTCGCAGGAACAGTTAGCCACATATTGCTTCTGACGTCACGCTTTTCTGCAGTTCGCGCCGGCGAGGAAGAGGGAGGGGAGGAATGCGATGACGGGAGCGAAACTTCGAAACATGTTTTGATCGTTGCTCAACGTAACTGTATACGGGTCTCATATTTAGGAGAAAGTTCTGCCACTACTCTATTTGATTGTCTTGACCGAAGTAGCCGCCGTTTAAAATAATGAGCGGTAAATGCGAGAAATTTCTTTACTCGCTTTGTCTTAGAGCCACTGTACGTGACTAGCTGCTTTGTCCAGTCAGGATATTTCCCTAGACCCGCCTAATGTATGCTGCTGGCAGGAAATATTGTAGTCGACGTCGTATAACCATTCGTATAATCACATATCCACAGCATTGTGGCACCGCATACACTAGAGGCTTGTTATTACTTATATTATTTATATTAGACTTAACTGGTCGTCGCGATGGGAATCTCCGTGCGTGAGGTTTGCTTCTCGCACCCCTTGTCGCGTGACTTTTGTCTCGTCTTTTCTTTGTGTAGCTGGTCACTACACACTCCCTGGCATGGCTTCAGGTAGCCTATTTGCGCGGTGTTATCTTTCGATGGCGTCGTGTGCCAACGACGTAAAAATTGTCGCAGCGGGGTGCGTGCTGCCAGAAAGCCGGGAACACACGTCGGGACACATCAGGGTTATCGGGCATCAAGAAACGAACCGGACGTAATTGAAGTCGGAACGCGCGCACGTTTGTTTGTACACAATATAACGCGGGGTGGGAATGGACGTTGACCCAGATTTCCTGTCATGAGAAACGTGCGTTGTCGGACGTCGTCGAGAGTATTCAAAGAAAAAAAACGCCTGCGCTATTGTGACCGGTTTCGGACATTCTCCATGCCCGGTGGTGTCCGGGTCGGTCTACGCCCTGCGCAAACGCAGCCCACACCTCCGAATGTTCTTAGCCGCTTCCCCCAGCGCATCGGCTCGAAGCATCTCACGCCCCGTCCTCGGCTTGACGTCCGAATAGATATAGGTTCGCCGTACGTCAGTTGTGGTTGTTGTCTTGTTGTTGGGCGTGTGTTTTCTGTATGCGGCCTACAGAAGATTCAAGGTGCGTAGCTGAATAGAGGCCCACCCCTGTAGCTGACGATGGCCACGCCTTCCGCGGCGATAAAACCCAAAAGTCTAGTGGCGATGGGTTCTCTGGCGTCTCCACCCAATACCCTTCATTTTTTTTTTTTTTAGTGAAGTTTTAGATTTTAACATTACTTTCTTGAGGGAACTATAGAACATTACATTTTTAGGTGCTAAGACCTGGTGGGCCCATCGCTGCGATTGCTGAGCCTCCGCAGCGAATGACGAAGCGCACGCAACACTTTGACTGGAAACCGTGACTTTGTTCATAGCAAATGTTTCATACAGGAAAAGATACACCAACGGACTCTGACACAACAGCTGCACGAGTACGCTGCTCTAGTATATATAGCCTACCGCGAGTTCAGGCACGGGAACAAAAAAGGGAAGGCGCGCATCTCGCGCACGCGGCGTCTTGTCTCCACCATAGAGTTATTATAATGTATGCTAGAGGTTCAAATGGCGCTAGTGTGCTGCGGCAAATTGAAGCAGATGGCAATGAGTCGAAAATTGACTTCCGGTAATGCATTTCTATTGAAAAAAGTGAGTGAATTTTCTCCTTGCTCGATTATAAGAGCAAATATCCCGAATAATTTGTGCGTACTAGGTTGGGAACATTTCTCAGTCAGGCAGACGAAATAATTGGTCAGTTACAGCGTTTTTCTTTCCAATTCATTGAATTAAAAACGGCGCTAAAACGGCTTCGTACATATATTTATGTGCGCTATCGGACACTGTTAGCGCGAACACGACGTCGGCGCTTTTTAGCATGGGGGATATACGTACCAAACGAACGAAGGACATCTGAAAAACTGAGAGGGACGGCAAGAACTGCTTTATTCTTTCTGCTCTGTCCGCATATGCTTGTTCTACGTTCAAAATATCACCCGCACGCTTAAAAGTTTCGAGAACAAGTGCCTCATAAAAGCTGCTTGGCATAGAAAATAATAAAACGAGACGCCTTTCATAGCCCACGTACTTTATTCTTTACGTTTTGAGTGTTTCAACCGCTCTTAAAGCTGCAAGACGGGGCCATTTTCATATAGTGACAGGACTGACATGTTAGCAATATATAAGAGTTACCGGAATGCTGGCGAGCCTTGAACACACTCAATATTTCTTTCGACTGTTTTTTTTTTTTTTTTTAAGTCCTCGCTTGTTTTTACACACCTGCTGTGGAACAGAGGTTTGGGCCTGAAATGTAGCGAAGTTAAACATCCTTCACCAATGAAGAAAAATGCGCTAACTAAAGCAATTACACTTTTACAATGTTAATAAATGTACATACTATTCGGTACGACCCTCTTAACAAAAGTGTTTCATGTTATCTTCCGGCGAAGAGACCAAATGCACGCGCGTTTTCCCATGGGAATGTACAGGAGCACCGCAAAAGTAGACTGGTTACTGTCTGCTTCAATTTGCCTCCCGGAAGACATGTAGACACTTGCGCCAGTTGAACCTCTAGCGTACATTAGCGATTCAATAAATAAGGTGAATTTTTTTGTATAAGGACTTCTAATGCAGATATACTTCGTTTCACCTTATGTTGTACCGCAGAAAAGGCTAGAAGCGCGAGCTCGTAGCGTTGGGAGCTGCTCTTAACGCACGAGAGCTTGTGCCGCCGAGATGTGCCCTAGAGCAAGGAGCTCGCGCTTGTAGCCTTTCCTGCGGTACATCATAAGGTGAAACAGAGTATAGAAGCTTACTTTTTTTTTTTTTCTACGTAGTCTCCCAGCACTGTCACACACTTTTCCCATCTGTGCACAAGCTTCCGTATTCCCTCAGCGTAAAAATCTTTAGACTGATGTCTCAGCCAGTCACTCACAACACTTTTGACTTATCGTCACTTTCAAACTTCGTGCCTCTCGTGAACGCTTTCAAGGGACTAAACAGGTGAAAGTCTGAAGGGGCAAGGTGTGGGCTCTGAGGGGGACGAGGGAGCAGTTCCCAGCCCAGCTCGTTGATGGTCTGCACCGTTAGGGCTGCTGTGTGAGGCCTTGCGTTGTCATGATGCAAGATGACTCTTTTTGACTGATGACCTCTGCGTTTGTTCTTCATGTCTTTCTTGGACCTGCCTCAGCAGTTCACATTAGTTGGCACTGTTCACAGTGCTTCCTTTTTCAAGGAATGAAATGGTGATTGGGCCTTGCATATCCCAAAAAACGGTGAGCATCACCTTCCTAGTGGACCGCTGGAACTTGAACTTCTTCACTGGAGAGCCTGCGTGCTTCCACTCCATGGACTGTCGTTTAGACTCAGGCTCATAGTTCCAAACCCATGTCTCGTCAGATGTGACCATCTTCTTCAGAAACTCATCACCATCCTTCTCATAGCGGGAAAGACACTGCTGGGACAACTCGACCCTCCTCTGTTTGTGCTCCGCAGTAAGCATCTTTGGCACCCATCTGCTGCTGACCTTCGAGTAGCCAAGGTCATCATGGACAATTTTGTGTGCTGTCCCCACAGATAAACTCAAAGTCCTTGCAATGCCATCCACTGTCACCCTTCTGTCAGACTGAATGAGGTCATTGACTGATTCGATCACCTCAGGAGATCTCACTTCTGTAGGCCTCCCAGGCCTGTCTTCATCCTCAACACTGCCCCGTCCTTCTTTAAACAATTTAGCCCACTTGTAGACATTTTTTTGGCTGAAACATGTGGCACCATACTCAGTTGACATTCTCCTATGAATTTCAACGGGTTTGCACCCTTCAGCAACCAAAAGCTTGATAACTGACCGCTGTTCAATCCTGGAGCATGCTTCTTGGTCGGCCATCTTTGTTACTCGGTAAAATTCTCACAGTTTTTTTTGTTTTTTTTTTTGTAATCTGCATAATAAATTGTATCCATGTGGAAAAGTAGTAAATCAATAAAAATAACAAAAAAGTAAGCTTCTATCTGTATTAGAAGTCCTTATACAAAAAAATTCACCTTATTTATTGAACCACCCTTATATAGTCTCCACGCTCGCCGAGCGCCCGACGTGGCCATTTCCGGTGAAGCATCCAAGCGCGTGCAGCTCACTCTTGCAAAACCCAACCGATCTTAGCGGTCAGATGCCACGCGAAGCTTCTTTGCTACTGGTTGGCCATTAAATTTCGGTATCGGCTTGCCGAAACCGAAACTTATTGCCAACCTCATTTTAAAACATCCTGTGACAACCAAATATCGTGCTTGTAGCTCCGAATAGCGACTTTTCTTAAATTTACAATACCGAATGTGTTACGGACGCGGACGGAATGCTGGGTACGCGTTTCTTCGGGCTCCCAACACAGCGGAGTTCGTGCGCTGGGAAACACGGGACGACGACTGCACATCAGATAAGTACGCGTACGGGCCGGTCATCCTGTTCGATCGCCTCCGCAATGTCCTATAGCATTGTTGAATTATCCGTGAGCCGGGAGGCTTATGACTCATGCTGCTTGCTCTCTGTAGTGGTAACCAAGCCGTCAGAAAGGTATGGGACGTGACCGACCGTACTCTTACTGGAGCACTGCACGGGCTCGGGCTCACCCGAACGTCGGCGCCCGGCTCAGCCCGTCAACGAGTGTAAATAGTAGGTATGGTTTCAGTGTAGAAATTAAGTGTGGAACCAGTTCATCTCAACCTCGGTAATTCCGTTCAATTTGTCTTGGCGACAGACAAAGCGCGAGCATAGCTTTAATGCTTTCTCTGGGTGGCGAGTGAAATGAAACGCGATTATGTACGCAGTCTTCATTTATTTTCGGAGGAATCACAACACCCTTTAGATCGATGGATAGGGCAAGCATAGCACGATGATATGAAAAGTACGATATGTCTCCGCTTGTGGCGTCGGAAATATTTTGGAGGTAAGGGGACGACGGAAAGGGGGGAAAGGTGAGGGGGTAAATATGGAAATATGAAATCGGAACACCCACAAAAGTTTATTTAGAACGAATATATATATATATATGTCCTTCCGGTTTGGGGTTGTGATTATGCAGTAATGGAAGTTCTGCGCCATGACCAAAAGCTACATCTCGCGCCAAAGTGCCATTTTTGCTAAGAATTGCGCCACACCTGCGCCAAAATAGGCAAAAACAAAAGTATATGTAGATATATATATATAATATTGGTCGACTTTAAGAAGCAGGAGGAAAAAAAAAAGGGTACAAATATGCATTTCTGAGCGTCTCTACTCACCGTATAGTTTGTTTTATCTTAGGTCAGAGTACAGACGAAGGCTCGAACAAATACAACCACAAACACGTACTGAAAGCGCAAGTCATGGGACATTTCGCTGCACTTGATTCGTTTAGTCGATGAAAGACCACGCACACGAAGATGGACGAAAGCCATAATGTAGCGCTTTGACGCTGATTGGTTCATTGGCTCGTAGCAGCGACTGCGCTTTTAATTAAGGTGAAACGAAGTATTGAGATTGCTCGTCAAGCGGCCGCTGGCCGCTTGATGAGCTGGCGGGTTGATCGCTGACATCGCCTAAATTCCAAGATGATGTCGGGGATGTGAGGAGCTAAAAGTTGCGAGTGAACATTGCCGAATTGTAGGATGGTGGCTACTGTGATCCGACAGAACCGGGGTCTTGTACACCTGATGAGATCACCTAATTATCATGTCTGCCGCCTGCCTCCGTGCCGCCTCTCACCACCGCGCGCGTGTCGAGCTTCACCGCTTTGCACCGGAGTGCTAGGTGCAGCGGCTGACGTGGGTGAGCTCCTGGGTTAGCGCGATAGGCTCAGTAATTATGCTCAGTACTATTCCAGCTCTACTTTTTTTTTCTTCTTATTGGTGGGTTGAACTTCATATTTAAATGTCTGCTCAAAAAAAAAAAATGCAAGACTATGAATAAATAGTTGTTAAGGTTGTTCCCGTGCAGCTGTCGATCGAAAGAACAGCGAACTTTGACTTCACTCTGGTTCCAACGCCGCTAAGGAGCAGTGTCACTTGCACAAGTGTAGGTTTTCATAATATTTGGGGGTCGTTGTCTTGGAAGTTTATAATATTAAAGTCTTGAGCTTGGTAGCTTCATAAAACTATGGGGACGTATTTTTGTTAAAAGGCGAGCTGGTTTTTGCAGGCATTTTATGGAACTTATAGACACCTGCTAAATAAACTACCGGCTGTAAAAGTGCGAGGGGAGAGAACCTTTATCCCAACTAAAATGTGATTCACTTTGCATAATTTTTTATGAGTAACCATTGTAAATGGAACTTTCTTTGACTAGAGCCTTAACCATGTTGAAAAACAGCGCGAAAATCACACGGACAAGGAAACACACAGGACGAGGCGCTGACTATCAACTATATATTCAGAAGACATACAGAAACATTCACGCGAGGACTGCTTCTTCTCTTCCTCTTCCAACAGTCATTCGCCATTAAGCGCGCACCTTTTAAATCATATCACATTAAAACACACCGGAACATTAAAACACACCAGCACAGGTATAAGTCATCGCGTCTTCTTCCTCCTTCTTTCTTCGATCTTCAATCTCGATCTTCAAATCTCTGGTCAACCCATGTCCAAAAAAACCCTCTCACTGTCCACTAGGTTGATGGATGGTTGGCTCACGCACCCGGGTTTTCGTTTTTCTATATGATAAGCTTCTACTAACTCCCTCGCTATCTGATCTTTGTGTTTAAACAGCACTTTAGTGTCACTAAACCGTGGCTCACATCCACAATCACGGCAGTGGACAGCTAAATGAGAGTACGCGCTACCTTTTAATGAACTGTGGTGTTCGCGTAGACGGATGTTTAGGCAACGCCCCGTCTGACCTATATAGGAATGACCGCATGAGAATGGTATTTCATAAACGATCCCCTGTGCACATGACACGAACTTCATGCCATGCTTGACGCGACATCCAAAAATTTCTGGCTTACTTTTCCTGTCAGCACGCTTCTTAACCACGTTTATAATCCTGCTCAGTTTGTTACGAGCTGAAAAAATTACATTGACCCCATACCTCGAAGCGACTCCCTTTAACCCGTGTGAAAGACGGTGGATATAAGGAATGACGGCGACGTTCTTTTTGTCGATCTTGGCTTTTTCTTTGTCAGGTTTTCTGGATTCAACCTTGATGTACCGAATCGCCTTGTCACAAGCTGAAGTAATAACTGAGTCAGGAAAATTAGAGTTTCTGAGCCTAGCAACCTGTGCTGAGAAGCTTTCTTTTATCTTATGAAAACAGGTTTTAGTCAACGCTGACTGTAAGCAAGAATACGCAATACCATTTTTTACGAGCTTTGAGTGTGCCGAACGATAGTCTAGTAATTTCTTTGTGGATCTGGGGTGGTGCATCCAGCACACATGATCTTCTTTCACGTCGACTTGGATATCTAAAAACTGGATTTTGTACTCCTTAGGAGTCTCGGAGGTGAAGCGAAGTCCTAACCCTTCCTCCGCAAACGTCCTTAACACTTCACTCATTGTTCTATTAAAATCCTTTTTCTCTACAAAAACCAAGTAATCATCTACATACCTGACAACTTTTTTAGTGTTTTTCGCCAGCCTGTGCGCAAGGGCCCTATCAACTTTACCTAGAAAAATACTGCTCAGCATAGGTGCCACCCTTGAACCTATACAGACACCTGACTTTTGTACATATACGTTATCCTGCCAATCGATAAACGTGGATTTAAGATACATAGACAAAAGCTCTTGATAGGGCCCTTGCGCACAGGCTGGCGAAAAACACTAAAAAAGTTGTCAGGTATGTAGATGATTACTTGGTTTTTGTAGAGAAAAAGGATTTTAATAGAACAATGAGTGAAGTGTTAAGAACGTTTGCGGAGGAAGGGTTAGGACTTCGCTTCACCTCCGAGACTCCTAAGGAGTACAAAATCCAGTTTTTAGATATCCAAGTCGACGTGAAAGAAGATCATGTGTGCTGGATGCACCACCCCAGATCCACAAAGAAATTACTAGACTATCGTTCGGCACACTCAAAGCTCGTAAAAAATGGTATTGCGTATTCTTGCTTACAGTCAGCGTTGACTAAAACCTGTTTTCATAAGATAAAAGAAAGCTTCTCAGCACAGGTTGCTAGGCTCAGAAACTCTAATTTTCCTGACTCAGTTATTACTTCAGCTTGTGACAAGGCGATTCGGTACATCAAGGTTGAATCCAGAAAACCTGACAAAGAAAAAGCCAAGATCGACAAAAAGAACGTCGCCGTCATTCCTTATATCCATCGTCTTTCACACGGGTTAAAGGGAGTCGCTTCGAGGTATGGGGTCAATGTAATTTTTTCAGCTCGTAACAAACTGAGCAGGATTATAAACGTGGTTAAGAAGCGTGCTGACAGGAAAAGTAAGCCAGAAATTTTTGGATGTCGCGTCAAGCATGGCATGAAGTTCGTGTCATGTGCACAGGGGATCGTTTATGAAATACCATTCTCATGCGGTCATTCCTATATAGGTCAGACGGGGCGTTGCCTAAACATCCGTCTACGCGAACACCACAGTTCATTAAAAGGTAGCGCGTACTCTCATTTAGCTGTCCACTGCCGTGATTGTGGATGTGAGCCACGGTTTAGTGACACTAAAGTGCTGTTTAAACACAAAGATCAGATAGCGAGGGAGTTAGTAGAAGCTTATCATATAGAAAAACGAAAACCCGGGTGCGTGAGCCAACCATCCATCAACCTAGTGGACAGTGAGAGGGTTTTTTTGGACATGGGTTGACCAGAGATTTGAAGATCGAGATTAAAGATCGAAGAAAGAAGGAGGAAGAAGACGCGATGACTTATACCTGTGCTGGTGTGTTTTAATGTTCCGGTGTGTTTTAATGTGATATGATTTAAAAGGTGCGCGCTTAATGGCGAATGACTGTTGGAAGAGGAAGAGAAGAAGCAGTCCTCGCGTGAATGTTTCTGTATGTCTTCTGAATATATAGTTGATAGTCAGCGCCTCGTCCTGTGTGTTTCCTTGTCCGTGTGATTTTCGCGCTGTTTTTCAACATGGATTCTTACCAACTCGCCCAACTTTCCATTCTAGAGCCTTAAATTTCTAAAAATAACACTTTGTATTGCTTCGGCGCTCTACCTATTCTAATTGCAAAAAGTAATAACTAATATGCTTCATGATCAAAGAGGAACCCTCAGTTATTATCGAAGATGAACTCATTTAGCAATGCTATCACTTTATTATTCATTTTCAGGTGATGTGCTAACAAATGGTTGCATCTGCTCCAAAAGGATCAGTGACTGCTTCAAACCAATGTTTTGCCTGCTACATAACCTGCTACAAAAAGTCCAATGTCGCTTCCATCACTGGGTTTTGTTATATTTATCTCATGTTGATGTATCCAAACAGCGTGAAATAAGTAGTCACGTGTGAATCGTGGATTTCGAGTTGGAAGCTTATAGTGGCTTTGGCCGAATATTTTCGAATCGAATATCGAATAGTTTCTCCAATCCTTTCACTACTGTTGCACCATGCTCTCTAAAACAAAGGGGGGGGGGGGGGGGGGGGGGGGGGGGTATGACCATACATTCTTTTGTCCCATATAATGCACCCCGAAACTTCAGTTCGACGTACAGCGCACTGTAATCGAAGAGACGGCCCAACATTTTACGAGGGGCTTGATAACGGTGCGATATAACTTATTAAATAGCTCAAGTACGTATCAAAGACGACAGAAAGAAAACACTGAGGTTTTGCAGTAGGGCCAAGAAAACCCCGATTATTTTGTTTGTAGTCTGTAACGTACGTACATTAGCTACTTTAACAAGTTGTACCACATGGCTATCAAGCCTCTCGTAAAAGTTAGTACCGTCAGATCGACGTCAGTGCTCTGTACGTCGAACTGAAGATTTAGGGTGTCTTATATGGGAGAAAGCAAACCCTTTTCTCTGAGAGTGTGCTTAAACGGAAACCCAGGTAAACGCGCGAAAGCCGTTCTCAAGCTTCCACTTGTTCATTTATAAGCTAATTTTACTCTAACTATATTAATGGACTGTGACCTCAGAAAGGTTGATGTCTTTGGATGGCAAGTAATGGACGGATTTCACATAAAATTAAACTTACAGAGATGCAGAACTATACATAATTGAGTGGATTTAAAAATCTTGTTATATGTAAATAATATTTCTTCCACCTACAAATTAAAACAAAAAATAAAAAAATAAACAATCACGATGATTGGGGCGGGTTACCCCGTTGAGTGCGCTTCTTAGTCTTACCGAGCACTGTTGCAATGCAGAGCTTCTCCGCAGTGCGCGCGTGCTCGGTAAGAAGCGCGCTCAATGGGGCTAACTTGCCGCGCTCAACACTTCGAAAAATACCAATATCTCAGTTCATCTCGAAGCGAGTACCGAGTGGTGTATTATTCGAAACCACTATTCGAAATATCGACTATTCGCATGACCCCAGAAATAAGAACGAGCTTACTGGTGCCCGAAAACGGCTCGTCGTTCGGCCGTCTTCGACACGAGCCCTCTCATGATGGAGTTGAGATCAAGTTTTGCTGCTCGCTCACTATTTACGTGCAGCACCTATCACCTGAGTCAGTCGCTTTTGTGACACGGTAGCTCCGAGAGAAATCTTGATACGCCGGTGTCTGCTGAAACATCGCTCAGCCGATGCCGCTGGCGCTGTCATTATAAGTGCTGCAAGGCGCATCACCTCAGTGATCATCTTCTTGACCTCTGGGACTTGTCTGCCCAGAGCACGGCACAACTCAGGTGCAGAGCCGATCTGACCGCTTGACAGCGCGTTAGCTATGTTCAGCTGCCTCGAAAAGCTTTGCATGGGAAAATCTCCTTTCTTTGCCTTGTCAACTGTGCTTCAAGGACCTCCGACGCCCTTGGTGCTCCTCCCACAGAAGCATCTGGCTTCTCCAGCGATGTTGCAAGGTCTCGGCCTAATCCAAATATTGCGATGGCGCAGTCGAGACCAAACACGGTTTGGAACTTTTGCATTTTCTGCAAGAAACCGTGTATCACTGCCTTTCTATCATCTCGTGGATGCGCCTTGTCATTCAAAATGTATTTCAGAGCTAGTTGTACCCTTTCGTAGTTCTTGATGAAGCGCGTCATGGCCTTTACTCGGAGAGTCCACCCCGGGGGGTAGAGGAGAAGCAGCTCGGATGCTTTTCCACTGGCAATGACATGTTCTTCGCTCTCATGGCCAGGAGATAACGCAACTTTCTGATATGTTTTCGTTCGCTTCGCTGACTCCAAGATGATTCCTGAAACGCCCTTAACGATGGCAAGCGCGTCGCAAATCAGCTCGCAGCCTCGTCCAACCCCCTGAAGAACAAGATCTAAGGCGTGGTTGCTGCAGTGAACGTACAAAACGTTTTGCTGCACTTCGGTCATTTTTGTTTTGTACCCCGTTTTACCTTCCCGTTATATTTGCAGCTCCATCAAAGCACTGCCCATGGAAGTTCTGAGAGATTAGACCCAATCGTATGATCATATCTTTGATCACGGCAAAGAGTTGCGGTTGTGGTATCACTCGGGTTGTACGAGCCAACAAAAATCTATTTTAGATGCAAACTGTCTGGATCCACGCACCTGACGCACAGCGAGAACTACTCAGAGGATGACTCGTCCGTCGTGCCGTTGGCAATGATGCTGAAAAAGGTTGAATGCTTTACCTTCTGTAGGATGCCCCGCAGCAGCTCGTGAGACATGATAACAATGACTTCGTTGAACGTCGCCGGTCAACCACTCGTCTCGCTTTTTCATCCACATCTCCAAGGCCGGAAAGTCTTGAGATCTTTCGTCAAGCAAAAGCCGCAGGTTTCAATCTTCAGACGAATGTCCGCGCAGGGCCTGACCTGAGGGTACCAGGTACCTTATGAACCTGAAGAGAAAACAGAGTGCCGTTCGCGCCTCATCTGCTTCTTCAGGCTCTACTCACTTAGAAGCTTGATCACTGGTCCTTAGAAGCTTGATCACTGGTGCTTTCTGCAGTCTCTGAAGCAAGCTATTCACCAACCGGTGGGTGCATTCACTTTTCTTTTTTTTTTTCATGAGTTTTAAACTTTTTAGTGGCCTTCTATAGTTTCTGAAGCCGGATGAAATGAAAGTCACCTCGACACCACGCACACACTTTGCTTTTCAGAGTGCACCATGCCACTCATTGCCCAGGACACTAGCTGTCACTGCCACAGTTGTAGTGAAGCTATAGCTGAACGTCTCGAACCATTGAGGCGAACAGGCTCTCCCTTGAGCCTTTTTTCTGAAACCGTTAGTCGCTGACTGGATGATGAAACTTCGTTAAGATACTCGCAACTGTACCCATTCGAGGTGGTTGTGGGACTTGGAATCCCTCCACTTCTGTCGGCGATCCCGGCGAATGCGCAGTACTCGAGTCCTTGCAATCGACACAGCACTCATTGTGCACATAGATAGCGCTGTTGTCGTAGAGTCCCCAGTGTCTATACCACTTAATGCGACCTCCGACGGTCGCATTAATTGCATAAAAGTACGTTTCCCAATATGTTCGTACTCCACGTGGCGAAGTTTAGACATGACATCGAATTCGTACCTGGGCCGGGCCCGGGCTTGTTCTAAAAGGTGACGGGCCGGGCCGCGCCGGGAAACAAATCTATCGGGCTCGGGCAGGGCCTGGGCCCGGTTTCAAACACCTGGGCCTTGCTCGGGTTGACAAATTACAATGACGCCGGTCCCGGGCCGGACCTGGGCTCAAAAAGGCGGCCCGTGCGGCGCTCTAAATCCTACTCGTCGCTAAACCCAGGCAGGCCCTTACAGAGGTCCGCGTTTCAACGAGCGCTCTCGCGACTTTATTTTCACGCAGTGCCAAGTGGCACTACTTCGTCAACGGGGCGATCGAAACCGAAACCAGGCCACTCCTCTCCATAGCCAACCAGGAATTTTGGAAGTAGTTTAAACTCCGACTCAATTGAACCGTGACGCAGCATTTGTGTACAACCGTGCCCCGCGATGTCCTCCTTGCGGCGCCGAAAATTCAGAATTACGACCTTCTTAACTAGTAGCTGATGTCGTTCAACCTCTGCTTTGTTCGTTCGACCTCTGTTTCATACTTAGCGTGCAACGCTGTCAAAGCTACTGGCGCGAGCGCGGGGCTTCATCTCGTTGATCTTTTGCACGCTTTCTCGCGCAAACAAAACCATAGATGAAGCCACGCGCTCGCGCCAGTAGCTTTGACAGCGTTGCACGCTAACTATGAAACGGAGTTTATATTATAGGGTGTTTGCAACTCCAGAGAGCCTAGATTGAAGAGAGGGACCATCACAAACCATAGGGTGCGTTTGCAATTTAATGGCGGACGCTTCCTGCGGAGATGGGTCACAAGTGCGCATCCGCTGCGTTGTTGGGTGACGAGGATGGAAAGCAGGCGGAAAGGCGGAGGCGTTTGCAGACGATCAACGCTTTCGGCTCCTCGTCGCAGCTCGCATTGCAAACGCGGCCCATAAACCACGTGACCTCGATCGAACAGTTTGACACTCTCTGTAATACAGGCTCTCTACGCAACTCCAGGGATGCGACGCCACCCAGCGGAAAAGATCTGAATGAAAGAAGCGGGGAGCCAACGCCTGTGCACGTACTACGTGTGCTAGCGTGTGCAGCGAAAACTGGCACGGCCTGGCGTCCGAGACGTGAAACGGAAGAGAGGGTATGAAATGCACGCCGTTAGTGTTGCGAATACACTCCGACTATGGGACCCTTGTGCGCCGCCGCCACCAGAGCAAGGCTGATATTGCGTCCACCCACGCGCTCTCGCTCGCTATGCCAACAATGCGGGGGATCGGTCAAACGGAGCGCGCGGTTGCCCAACTTCCTCTGCGGATTCCCGAGGTCTCTACGGTGCACCTCTACGATGACTACACACGGATCGGGAAGGTCACGTCGTGCGACGCACAATGCCAAGTTTACAGATCACCGGATGCAGCTAATCATTTTATAAATAAGCTCACGACTACAGCTCTTTCAAAGGAAAGTGTGTTATCGTAAAAGCACCCGTCCTACGCACTAGAGAGTTTTAGTAAATCTTTTCGATACTTACTATATTCCCGATAACGAGACCCGATAACGATACTATGCATGCGCAAACGCGGCATCAGAGTATGGGGTATCGTTATCGGAGTCATCGCAACGATCTACTAAAACTCTCTACTAAAAAAAAAATATGCTTGTTTGTTATTTTTTTTTTTTTTTTTTTTTTGCAAAGCACGTGGCGGGCGTGCAGCTAATGATGAGGCGCAAAAATCGGTTTGATTTTAGATTGCCATCTTGGACAAGTGAAACTGTCCTGATTAGAGAGTTTTAGTAGATCGTTCCGATATTCCCGATGGAGGAGTATCGGGTATCGTTATCGGAGTCATCGGTACGATCTACTAAAACTCTCTATTGTTTTTGTGCAGATCGCTTTTTCGATCCAGGCCAACTTTTGGATATTTTCATTCCCTTGGTGTGCTTCGTAGAAAGACTGGCCCAACGCGTCATTTGCGGGAACACAAAGGCAGATGCGCGGGTATTTCTAAAGTCCGCTTTTATACGTGCACTACTTTTTTTTCTTTTTTCACAGCGGTTTTTTTTGTGTGTTGTTGTTGCGGTGTAGGTCGAATTAGGGATTTATGCCGTCATTATTTGACATTTTTGGTGAGCGATGGGGATCACATTTCATTAGGCGAAACATCAGTGATGATTAAAGTAAAAAAGATAAGAGAACGAAGAGTTCAGACTTAACATAGGGAATGACGGTGATTAATTGAAATGTAGGGTAAATCCGCCTGGCTGTCAGTACGCTCTAAACGAAATTGCACCTTTACATAGAGGCCAAAAATGAAAGTATTTTTGATCTAATAATAATGATATATCAGACCGAAGGTACTGGAACAATACTCCTTGATAAAATTAAACGGCTAAAACCGAAGGCGTGGCTTTAGGATACTCTCTAGAGCACACCAGAATCACGTCACAAATGTTACTTCGTTGATCGTACGTTTTGCACCGACGCGAAAAGCAATAACTATGAACCAAAAGTTTTCATAAAAAGAGAAAAGAAAGGGTGAAGGACCGTCTTATTTTGAATACAACAACCAAAGACTCCGTGAACCACATACTTCTATTGCTCAGTTAGGGCATTTCAATTTACATCAAATGCATTTTGTGGTAGGCGCTGGTTTTAGTTCGACCGATTGAGGTTTTGTAAGGTCGTGATGAGGGGTGGTGCACGAAGGCACCCGATGTCAAAAAGCCACGTGTCCAATGCCCCGCGGCAAACGCCCCGTCCTTTTTGCCCCGCATTCAAAAGCCCCCGTTTCAGAAGACCATTGCACGAATCCCCCGTGTCAGGTGGTCTGGTCCTCAATATGGGGTCCATATCACTTGAGCGAATGACGTTTTAGCGGTCATTTGAGCGAGTCGACGTTTAAGCCGATAACTGGGACGCGTGCTAACCCCCCCCCCCCCCCCCCCCCCCGACCCCCCTGCGTTATCTCCGCTTCGCGGCGACTGTCTACGGCGGCTCATTACAAAAATATTAACCCACCTGGCCCACCCGCAAAAGCTGCTTCGCGGCGGCCGACCATTCGCTAAAGTGTCTTTCGATGAAAAGTCGGCGTTCGCTAAAACGTCATTCGACCAACTGAGTGCGACCCCCGGGACTCAAGTAATGAATAACTGTATAAAGCTTCCCGTTCTTCAAGCGTGCGCTAAACACATCCTCGTCTTCCGACGTCAGAAGTGAAAACAAGCAGAAAATATCAGTCACCGGCACAGCATTTGAAGTTGCGGCTTTTATCAATAAGCATTAAACCAAGGCTTTCGTCGGCACTGAAGCACGTGCAGGTTCACAGATCCGACGAAGTGGGTTCTGTCAAAACGGTTAACCCGCAGCTCATGGCTCCATAATTATCACAACACCAAACACCAGTTCCATTCTTCTGACGTCGTTATAGCCTACCTGTCAAGGTTCCTAGACGGTCACTATAAGCGAGGCTTCAGCGACATTCACAAGGTGCTCTTTGCTAATCGTTTAATCCGTGTTAAAATTCCCTTTCGTGTCTCTTTTAACAAGCGATTTGTGTGCCTGATATGATACTACTCCCTTGAACACGAATAGACCAAGAAATAAGCGCCGAAACTTCGGTGTAGTATCCCTATCAGGCACACCAATCTCTTGTTAAAAGAGACGTGAAAAGGAATTTTAAAACGAATTAAACGATTAGCAAAGGGCACCTGGTGGATGTCGCTAAAGCCTCCTTTGTAATGGCCGTCTAGGAACCTTGACAGGTAGTGACGACAACTGTGAACCTGGTGTCATCCCGACAGCTCTACGGCAAGCGCAAGAAAAAAGGGGAGGGAGGAACTGCCCACTCAACGGGTGTCTCATTTGTGCGTCCTAGACGTCGCTATTCTCCCTTCAAGATTATAGAAGATTAACCCGTCACTCAAAATTCACACAAAAGCAGTTTTGGGGTTAGTTGCAGTGGACCGATCGCTAGCGTGCTTCGACCGCTTCGGTGGCTGGAACTGCTAAGGCATCCTGACGACGTCAGCCTCGCCACGGCTTCGCTCATCCCGAGACAAACTACGTCACGATTGCGCCGGATGTGACGTGCTCTCCGCTGGCTGCTCTCTGAGCGCTTCCCAAAGTGGGCCGTTTATAACGAAAAATACAGACATCAGGCTCAAAATATAAACATGCGATTGTCATTCACGGATATTGTGGATCATATTCAGCCTATTTCTGAACACGATGGGTATATTTCAAATTTTATTGAAGTATCCCTTTAAAGTATCAATGGTATTTTCCCCAAAACTATCAAGAGTACATATGGTTCTCGAAAGTAGAGTTTTAGTACATCGTGTTTTCAAGCCACGCTATTTGTAGAGGGGGCTCGCGCTGCCACTTCAATGCATCCGCTGAAGCGCGCGCCCGTAGCGGTTGCGGGCCTTAAGGCCGGTTCAGACACTTGCGTTTGAGTGCGTTTGACTGCGTTGCGGCGAGAACCGAAAGCGAGTCACCGGCACATCTGTGCTTCGTATGAAGCGTGGAATCCAATTCAAGGAATCTTCTTGGCACGCGACATAAGCAGCAGGGATGTCCTGGTGTCTCGCTGCCGCAACGCAGTCAAACGCAGTCAAACGCAACTGTGTGAACCGGGCTTAAGAGAACGATCTACTAAAGCTCCCTAATATGAAAAGTAGCAAGCGCCAATCGTCTGTTGTTTATTTTGTAATAAAGAAAATAAATATAGTGAAAAGGAAGGAAATGGAAACGCGTAGAACGAAATGTTAGTCTCCCGTAAGCGGGGTCAACTTTTTCGTCCTACAGGGAGAGGGAGAGGGGGAAAAGATAAAGAATGCCTACGAAAGCATTGGTACACAAGTGCACACACAATGCCCCACAGGCTGCCGCCTTTTTTTTTTGTTTTGCAACAAACTCAGTGGCGCAACCTATTGGGTAGCCCCACTGATCTCTATTGTAGTAGGCTGGATCGCGGACCGCGGCCTCGGCAGCTGGGGCCGAGTGTCGCCACCGGCGGCCATTGATTGACACCAGCCAATGCATGGGACTCTCTGGGAAGAACGAGAAAAAAGTGCCGTTTCTCCCGTTTCTAAGTTGTTGTCGGCACTGAAACGTTTTGGATGCTTTGCGATAATCCCGTCAAATAGCTTGCGTACAAACATTAAAACTGACAGCCCTCGCAGTTCTTATAAATAAATATTTTGTGGTCGAGAGTGACTCCGCTGTAGTGCAGCTCAATGAGGCGAGAGTTACCTAGAGTCACCGCGGAGTCGGTGGCGGTTTCGTTGAGTTGGATTTAGCAGACGACAAGCTCGAAGGCTTTGATACGCGGAATTCGCTCACTCCCGGAAGGCCGCTGTCGAGATGGAACTTCTTTGTCATTCATCAACTTCTGGGCTTCCCCGAGGACGGTACCATTGACGGCAAGTTCCTTTGTTTATTCCATTACCAGAGCAAGCTTGCCAGCTCAGCCGTAGGTGCTCCGGTACGTTTTATTTTTTTTATTTTTTTTTAATCGGCGTTCGAACGTTTGACAAATACCGATTCGATCTCCAAACACCCGACGTAAGGATCGCAGCACACCATAATATACTCACCTCCGAGCACAGCATACATGCTTCAATATTCTTACTTTTGTGCGTTTCTCCCATAGACTTGCGTGTATTGCCTGGTGTCAAGCAATGGCCGCCGGTGGCGACATCGACGGGCACCCGATCCGCGATCCAGCCTACTACATAGATATCAGTGGCAAACAAAACAATTGGCCGCCGCCATGTTCTTGCTCGTGTGAGCAAGCACGATTGGCTTCTTGGTTCAGTAATTTATTTTCTTAATTCATTTAATTTAGTTTCGGCTGGAAAGACAGAGAGAGTACAGCAGAGAGGCCGAAGGCCCACATCAGGTAACTTGCAAGCACTCAAATTAAAAAAAAAGGATAAAACCTAAGGATAAAAAAAAAAAAATCTTTCTTTTCTTTTTTTTAACTTTGTATAAATGGTCTTCTCTGGAAGCTCCGCGAAGAAATTGCCGAGATTAGGAGTTGATCTGGGGCATGCTTTTTGGAATTCTTCTCACCCGAATGAAAATTGGTGCTTCGAGCAAGGACCCCGACCGTCGCCGCACGACTTCGAGGTCAGCTTGTCGCGTATTCAATGGGAAAACGCGCGGTGCGTAGAATGTACATCCCAAAATCTCGGGCTACGATCGGGGCGCGCGCTGCTCGTGCGGTTCGTGCCGTAAACGGCGGCCTTGTCCCCGTCTGTCTATCGGCGTGTATACGGCCGGTTTACCATTTCTTTCCCTTAGTTCTATCGGATGTGGCCAGCTGACATCCGATCGAACTTTGGTAACAACGCCTATCAGCCCCGAGAAGTTCGCGTGGCGCCCCCTTACGGCGATCTGGGGTGACGTCACGGCGAGGACAGAATTTTCCCCTGACTCGCCCGCTCGCCCTATGAAGGCTGTGACGACGTTGGCTGTCGGCGCGCTCGTTTCTATTCAATTTTTTTGTGCGCAATTTTCGTAGGAAGTGTAACTTTTCATATGTGGCTTTATTGAGGTATGGGCCATAGCTGCAGGCGAAACTTCAACCAACATTTCAGGCATGTTTGACAGGGCAGCCAACGCATGAATCGCAGGTGGTATATAAAAATAAAGAAATATTTCCACAATTGCAGGAGCATCACTATACATTTACATACCACACAGTCAATGCTGATGATGGTCTGGATTAATTGGCAGGGTATGTATACTACGAAGCAGAAAAGCTGCGTGCTGCTCGAGTAACATGTTAATTATAGTCTGGGCCATGGAGCGAGAATCACAAGTGAGACAGTCCAAGTACAGGGGCGAAGTAAAGAAAGAAGGAACATTTAACTATAGGAATTGCTCGCATTTTACCTTTGCTAGATTCGGAAAATATTTCATTTCACTCCACTGATGTTATCTGTGGACTTGTTTATATCATCCCTCGAGTAATATACAACAAATGTAAGCGAATGTGTCTAGCCCGTTATTAGTCACTTAGGCTCTAAAATTGAGGTTTTAGCTAAATCAAATTGTCCTGAAGCTAAAATACCAGAAGCTTTTCTCACGCAAACTGTAACCCTTCACAAGTTTCACATTTTCTACTACTAGTGCAGCATCTACCACTGGACAGCCGTTCGAATGCTTGCTGTTCCTCCTGTTTTCCTCTGCTGTCAGAGAGTCCAGCTGTAGGGAGTTTGTAGGCTGAGAAAGCTTTTGGGGACTTGCAGCTGTGTCTCTTTTAATTGGAAATAACAATTCAAAATAAACGGTGTATTTTCCGAATACCCAAAGCTGGAATAAAGAAAGGATGTCAGGAAAATCTATAAACATTGTAAATTACGGTACTATTGCTGCGCATATTTTGGGCAGTTCAATACATCTCATAGAGGCAACTGAGGGCAATTCGGCCGTTTTTCCTGCTACTATACAAACTAATTTCCAGTAATTGTGCATCTTCGAAAAAATAAAAATGCTTGCAAACGTGTACGAATTATGTCATTAATTCACGAAGAAGTTACATTTAGGTAAAACAACCTTGTTCCACGAGCACTTCAAAGGCCTTCAGACAGAGCCTTTAAAACATCTGCGAACCAGCGTATGCGCAGTGGCACGCGCAGAGTCAAGGTCGCGAGCTAATTTGCCGACCGCTCCAAGGCCTTTGATATAAATGCCATTTCAAATGCCTGCAAAGCGGGGTGTAATATTCTCCTTAATCATGAACATGCAAGGAACAGCATTCCAGCGTCTGAAACACTTACGCCGCCGCTTCACCGACCCCTCACACGATCGCCTTGTGTCGTGTGGACCGGCAGGGAGGTTCATCGGCGAAATTGCCTCCGCTGATAGTTTTGGAGATTTGTAACCCAATTATAAAGGTAAAAGTGACAAGCACGCTTATAAAAGGTACGGAAGCACGTCGGTAACGGCCTAACCAAGCGTCTTGTACACCGGGTAAACGAGGTCGCGCTCCTCAAAGTGCTTGTGGCACACAACGACCAACCAGCAGACCGGGGTAGCGAAGCGGAGTCCTTCCCCTGACGTCACGGTGCACCTCACCCAATCAGGGCGTGGCGACCGCAGCGACGTTTGTGTTCGCTCTCGGGGCTAATAGGGTTTAAGCACTGGACGCCATATTTGAGGGCGCTGTTTAGAGCGCATGCTCAGAACGAGCTCACATTAATATACTAAGACCGGCAAGTTTGACGGTGTGGAATGCGCTTTAGAGCTGCGGAAGCTCGTCATCGGCACGTGCTCAGCAGTTGCGCACACAGCTATGGCCGCCAGTGAATACTCCCTATAGCGCTACATTTTCTACGTGACGTACCGGAGGACCACGTCTACGACGTTCTTATCGGATAATAGCGAGTTTTAGTAGACCGTGTTTCCCCCCTCCGCCACCCGGAACTCTACAGCCAAGACCATCGGCGCGCAGCCGCAGTGGCGGTTTCTTCGTAGCGGAGGGGGAAACACGGTCTACTAAAACTCCCTAATGTCTCACACTCATTGGTTGTCGAGATATATTGATATGGGCTGTACATGGCCCGGCGTATTTGTTTCAAGTTGTTAGTAACGGGTTGTTGATTGAAGAAGGGGCAACGTGTGAGATGACAGTATAATTCGTAGAAACACGGGCGAGTTTTCCGATAAATATGGCGCGTTTCATTGACGGCTCGCGATTGGTCAAGACGTTCTTATGTATACTTCTTTATTTACATCCCAGAATCGCGTCCTACACTGATTTGCACTCATGTGCTCTGTTACACGAGGGTGCGTGCTTCTCGCGTTATAAAGGCTGTTTTTAAACACCCTCTTTCAATGTGCGAGGCGAGAGCGTATACGTTTCGACCGCGAAGTGAAGTCTGCAATGAGACACTGAGGACGCGTGTTCTAAATTTTCCTCGATCTCACTCTAGGGTAAAAGTTCCGTACCTTGGCGTTCGCAAACGTCTACCCGCCTCCAGCGTTGCCCTGTCTGTCTTGTCACGTGGCACGATCCGCCGGAGTAACTCGGATCCATTCGCGAATAAGATTTGGAACACAGCCCGAGTGACACTGAACGTGATACGAGTACGAGAAACTTCGTGTTCAGCTTCGCATCGCGGCTCTTAAATTTCTGGGTGCAAACGTGATTTCTGGTCTCGTCATTAGGCGTGGATCGCAGCGGTTGGTTATCCGAAAGCTCTGCGGGGAAGTGGATGTCCGTCAAAGAGGGCGTACGGATTCAAGCGTCCGACATGCGAAACTATCCAGTGGTTGTTGCCGTCTGCATAAAAAGTCTTATGCTGCAGTCTCCCTGCTCATACACCGTACAAAGGACACTGTGTTCGCTGCGGGTGTAGGACAAAATGGTCCCGGTCAGAATGGTCCCGGACAAAATGATCCCGGACAAAAAGGTCCCAAGTGTCAACCCGGACAAAATGGTCCCAGGTGAATTTCAATATTTTGAGCGCTCTTAATAGGACAAAATGGTTTGGTACTTTTATTTTGACACACGTTCAAGGATAATATCAACATTTTCATTATAACCATTTGAAACAAATTTTAAATCCCTTTTATCTATACAATGTAGCTCTATTTCTCATAGGTTCTTGATTTCTACCGATATATTATACGTGTGCAATCAATATCTTTCTATCGTCAGAACATGTTTACAAATTAGCGCTATCGAGCTTTAAAACGATATTCGGAATGAAAACCATTATCATACACGTACTACAGGTTCTTGACGTGGTTTTTTTAAATGAACTGTCGTACCACCGTGTTCTATTTTTCAGAAACAGCATCGCTCTGTCTGAACATTGTATATTAAAGAAATCAAAAATTGATTTCGCAATTATGAGCGTATTTTTTACATATACCACTTAAGAGACAAGAAGTCGATGCTGCTGAAGCGAAGGCCTAATACGAAAATGTATTCATATGACCCACACCCCTCAAAAAGTCGTTCAGGGGACAGAGCCCTTGCACGTACTGTGTGCACAGAGTTACAAGCCGCTGCTAATATCCATCAAGAGTAGAAAATACAAAAAAACCTGCAAACAGCAAATAAATAATGCCACGCTAGGACCATTCTGTCCGGCATGGCAGTTGGGACCATTCTGTCCGGGACCATTTTGTCCGGGACCATTTTGACCGGATCCCGTTCGCTGCAGACAGGACGACAGAATTGTTGGCGGACACGCATCAAGCATGTTTAAAGCATGTTTTCTTCATACACATACGTATGCTTCAAACATGTCTGCAGACAGTTTTTGTAGGACCAATGTGACTGAACTTTGATTAGAAGTAAGAAACATGCCTCAGACAATTTCAGCAGACAGTGTCTTTTGTACACTCTAAACCCGGTAGCGGATGTATCCGCTATTTATCCACCACTTTTTTGCAAATTCGCGGTGGATATATTTTTGGCGAATATATCTGGGTCCGCTTGAAAATGCTTTATCTGGGTCACCTTGGAGAACTTTTATCTGGGTCACCTCGACAATGTTTTACCTGGGTCACCTTGAAAATCTTTTATATGAGTCACCCCGGATATTTTTTTATCTGGGTCACCTCGAAGACTTTTTATTTGAATCACATTAGATACTTTTTTTATCTGGGTTAACTTGCAGAATAGTTAACCGCTCACCGCTTCAACCCGTTTTTAGCGCTACTAACGTCATCCACTAAACCTTAAACATATGTTTTCAATAAAGCGATGCAGTCGGCACCAATGAAAGCAGACATTTAAGTGTTGAGGACGACGCTAGTGACGGTAAAAATGATTGAAGCTGAATATATTTACAGCTTGAACTTTTCTTGCTCCTATGCACGGGGATATCTAAAAGCTTCAGGAATACGTGAGAAGCAAGAAATAAATGGTACGGTGTTTCACATACGATGCTCTATTTTTGCATCTAACATTATGAGAGAAGGACATGCCTCGTTGCTATATTATGTCACAACAGGAGGTTGTTGGAAACAAGTGCATCGGATCGTTCTATGTCATCTCAGGTACAATATGTTGCTGTATGTAAACTCCGGGAGACTGTGAGCACGGGTACATTAGTAATTTTTCGTACCAGGGCTCTTTTTTTTTTTTTAACTTCCGAGAAAATATGTGAAGCAAATAGAAGCGATTAAAAATTATTTGTATATGCAGATTGCAGATACAAGCTTTAGCCACTCTATTATATAATCATCGCATGGATTTAGGCAGCCATTATGGCATGGCACAAGCTTTCGTATGCCCTCCCCCCCCCCCAGAAAAAAAAAAGAAAAGAAAAAAAGGGGAGGGCATACGGAAGGGAGGAAGCATACAAAAGCTCGTGCCACGTCATAATGGCTTCAAATTGGTGATTATTTGTAGGGGTATCTAGAATATGTATCTACATTATGTGCGTAATAAAATATTTTAAGCACTCTTGTTTTGTTTATTTAGTTCATTGGAAGGGCTGACAACCCCTGCGGAAGCCCCCTTTGGGGGGAGGGGGAGGGGGCGTCTACAAGCTTGCACCACGTCATAATAACTGCCTTAACCTATATAATGATTATGTAAAAAGGTAGTCAGAGTACATAGCTACATTTAGCGTATATTAAAACATTTTTATTCACTATTCCTTTTTTACACATTTAGTCGGAAGTTAAAAAAGAAAAAAAAAACACGTACTTCATTTGGAAATTTGTAGGTATAAAATATAACGCTTAGGATAATGCCCCCAAATAAACATTTTCCACTAAACTACTTGTTTGGAAGAAAGCCATAAAACTTCAAGGACAAAAAAATGAAAGCCGTTTACAACTCCCTGTAATGCCGAATTAGAGCGCAGCTCTTGAGGAGGAGGGGAAGGCAGGGGGGGGGGGGGGGGGGTCACGGGACCTCGGGGCGTCACGTGACCTGGAGGGGGGTCACGTGACCTCGAGGGGGGGGGGGGGGGGCTGAGAAATTTTTCCGCTAGATTTAGCGGGGAAAATTTTCCGCTAGATTTAGCGGGGAAAATTTTCCGCTAAATTTAGCGTGGAAATTTTTCCGCTAAATTTAGCGGGGAAATTTTCCCGCTAGATTTTGCGTATATATCCAGGGTGTCTAAGCACTTTGACCTAGACACCCCTACGTAGCCCTTCACCCCTTTAAGCCGGAATTGGCACAATAAAAACGTATCTCTCTCTCTCTTTCTCTCTCTCTCTGTCGACGGGTTCACACAGTTATGAAGACAACGAACTCTCAATTTTCCAGTCCGTGCGGACCTCCGGAAACGCTTTAGAACGGGTCCCTATTGTTTCATCAAAACTCGTTTCGTGGGACTGCGTTTCGTGGACAGCATTTTATAGACACACTTTTCATGGACACACGTTTCGTCGACGCTGCACGGTTTCGTGAACACATATCCTCCTGCGACGTTTCGTCACAGGAGGATATCTGTTCACGAAATGTGACGGTTCGTCGACACACCTTGCGACGAACCGTCCCGAGGAGTGTCGACAAAACGAACGCGGAAAGCTTTTCGATAAAACAATCTATCGAAAAAACGTCGCTCATCGACGACTTGGCGATCGATGACTGATTGGCGCCACTTTAAAACAGGTTCAGCTAGTTCACTTCATTTCCACAAGCGCGAACGTAATCCAGAACACTTAACAAGTTATTGATTAAATCTGTTTCGAGTGAACAGACCTTCATATAGCCGAGAAGACAGTTCATTTCTGCACACATACTTGCAAGATCAGAGGTAAAGAAATGAGTTCTGAAAACTTACCCAATTCGCTGTGCGAAACCGGACGATGCCAGCAATCAATGCAAGCGCCAACTGGAATGTCCGGGGCAAGCTGAACTAACTCCACCGTTCTAACGAAGCGCTTGCACGGACACTCAGCACAATCACGACGCAAAGCGCCGCGGAGGTCAACACTTGTTACCTCCATTATAGCTCCTTTTGTCTGAATATCACTTCTCGCTTTTGGTACATCTCCCGCGCTTTTGAAAATTCGTGGCTCCCATTGGCTGGCGTTTTCTTGGGACCGGCGTCGTGTTGTAGCGTAGTTTTGTTTTTAATGTCGGCTTGAGGCTCTCTCTCTTCACAGCCAACCCTTCGTCCCCATCCTTCTCCCTCCCCCCTCTCTCGACGGTACGGTGATAGATTAAAAAAAAAAAAGCGAAAAGAAAGAACGATTGGCCGCAGATTTTACTTCTTTGGTTCTTCGTTTTTGAGCACAAGTTGGGCTTTGTGCTATGCGCTCTGAGATTCATCCGCTACCGATCTCTTTTAACCAAAATGCAAAATGTAAAAAAACAAGGTCCCTTAACCTTGAAAAATGCTTTCCGCTACAGCGCGGGGAAACAATATTCGCTACGAAAGAATTGTATCTTTTTTTATGGATTCATTCGCTACGTACCTATTTTTGTATGTTAGGTTGCTCGACATTTTGGTGGACCACAAGGCAGCTTGCTTTTAGGTCTACCCACTATCTCGTTCAGTCAAAGCCAATCAGAACTCGGCGTCGTTCTGACGTTACTGCAACTCTTGTGTAAGAAGCAGACGACTTGCTTTCCGCGTACGAAGCTGCCGGTTCAAGGACTGAAAGCGCGCGTACTTTAAAAACGTGAATTCTATTCAAAACGTACTTCGAGGAGGAGAATGTTGCAATCGAGCTACGCGTGTGGAACGAAGTAGTGGTGCTGTTGTCGATTTGTATGTTGGGTCATGTTAGATCATTGTTGTGACAGATCGTTTTCGAGCGTATAAAACGTTCGTTAGTTTAAGCGGTTATGAAAACGCGGCTTTGCGCAATCATCACGCAACCCACACAATTGATCGTTTTAGACGAGCAAGGCGTTCGCAATGAGCTTACAAACAGAAAGCCGTTGTACCATCTTTTTTTTGTCTCTGTGTATTATATTTTTTATATAACTCGTCGATTCATGTTGATTTTTTTTTCTTTTTACTTTTCCTGCCCGTCAAGCTGACGAATGTATGCGGCAGCGGCCCTGTCAAGCTGCATTAAGGCTGCCTTTTCTCCTTTCCCATTTGCCCCCATTTTATCCTCTGGGTGTAAGATGAAATTTAAATTGAATTGGAATTACTAAACACATGTTCGTGGAACGTAAAAAAAATGCTGAATAAACAGTGGTAAAACGCCGCCTTGTGCGCCGTCCTGCATGCGCTCTTTTCCGAGATGTTGTGGAGCGGACGACTGTTTGCAAGCAGATCTGGAAGATGGCGTCACTATCGTTCTGTACGTAACCGAGCGTCCGTATTAAGCGCCTCGCCGATCAATCATTCCAGTTCGCCGTGCGTTCTCAGTAGCCACAGCTCCGCTGCATGTTTGTAAACAGAGTACCGGACGTTTCTGCCAGGCTGAATACGTGGAAACTCTTTAAGCTGCACAATTGAATAGACTTCTCGGTGAGGAGTCACGGTTCCGACTCGTGCACGTCTCGCACTTATAAAAACGCTTCGCTATCCGAATGTTTGCGGGTCCATGACGTCACCTCACCGCCCTTCTCATTCCTGATTAGCGAGGCAAACAGTCCGCTCTTCCGACAAAGCTTGAAAATAGTGCGTCCAAGGTGGAATGGTTAGCCGTTGGCAACAAGCGTGTTAGCGTTTTTCGCATGCCCTCCACCAACGTTGTTTCTTTTTTTTTTTTTTGACAGTAAATGATATATTATATTATTCTGAAGCGATCACGTGATCGCCCCATTAGCGTACCCTCCTCCATTTTTTGTTTTGCCCGCCACTCGACCAAATACTTTGTATTTGGCTCAACGCTGCTGCATTTCCCTGTCTCTCTAACCCGCTTTCTCTGGCGCGTCGGCCCGTTTGGCCTCTCGTTGAAGCATCCTTTCCCATAGGAAGTGAATCTATCTGCTACCCGATTAGGAAGCGGTGATTGGTTGAAATCGATCCCCCCCCCCCCCCCCCCCAAGCTCGAAAAGAAAAAAAAAAGTCGAAAGACAGCAACGAGACATTTTTGTATGTGTATGTAGTGCGGACATCGTTAGAGGACTCCGTGCTGATAATTCTGAAAGGTACAAGAACCGGTTTGTCGACTGTCGCGGGAAGCGATTTGGAATAAAGTATACGATTCGCTGTGTTTTTGCGCTAAGCGCTTGCTACAGCACATTTAAAATGTTTCGTCGCGTAAATGGGCTTCCTTTCTTTCTCTTTCTCTCTCTCTTCCTTTCTCTTTCTCTGATTACACTCCAATTAAACCGGTTGTCACAAGCTTGTTTGTTTTGTTTTTTTCACAAATCGTTATTGCGATTCACGCCTTCATGGGGAGAACATAAACGGACAGACATGCCTTCCATCGCGATTATGCGTTGTCTTTGCTCGGACGTTTGCACAGGCAAATCTGTGCAGAACCGACAACTGTGTACTCATAGTCCGCACAGTGTAAATTCTTAGTAGACACAGTTCTATACCCCCGCTTCATCTTTGAACTATACTATCATGATCGTTTCAACCTGTTCTTTTTTATTTATTTTATTTATAGGCCTTACAGGAAAAGGGGGTAATGTATACATAATCAAAACCAATACACACACAAACACACACACATAAAGTGGACTTCAGGTATGAAATAGTACATGTTCTGGGAACAATCAAATAAAAACACTGTTCTGCAATGCTAAAAACAAAACAAAAAATCGACACATTCGATATTGTTAGTCAACAAGATGCAACCCCTCTTCTTTAATTGTAAAAAAAGCAAGGAGTTCTATTGAATCATGTCATGCAATTCAGGTAAGTAATTCCATCGATGAGTAATAAGAGGGGAAAATGAGTATTTGAAAATGTTAGTCCTGCAAAAGAATTATCGGGCATTTTTTTTTTTTTTCGTTTTTGTGAGATGAGGAGACAGAAGGAACCTTTCACTCTTCGTGCCCGTTTTGTTATTGTGAATATGATGAAAGAGCTTCAGTCGCAAACCGAACCTACGACATTTCAGAGGTTTCCATTGAAGTGAGTTTTTAAGGGTACACGAACTTATGAAAAAATCGCAATTGCCAGCGACAAACCTCGCCGCCCTAATTTGAACTGTTTTTTTTTTCTTTTTTCAAAAGAAAGCACATTTTTGTAACCCTTACGCGACTCATTGACTGGAGCTCGCATCCTATAAGTCGTGCATCCTTTCTTTGTTCACGCGAAATTCAATACGAGGGGTATTCAACAAGTTTTGTAACTTTTTTATTCGATGATGGAAATTAAAGATGTTACGTTCAAATGAATGTTTGGGATCTCATGAATACATAACTTTCCAACATAGTCCCCACTGGCGGCGATGCACTTCCCCTACCGGTACACTACTCTCCGCGTACCGTCGTAGATGATTGAGGGCGGCTGTTGACGAGACCTTACAGCCCGAACCTCGCACCCTCAGACTTTTAGCTGTTTTCCCAGATAATGGAACACCTGAAGGGTACACGGTTTACATCCGACGACAAGGTTACCGAATCAGTATTCCGCTGAATTCCGGAAATTTCGAATTGATGAGTGATTTGACATTAAAACGCACTAATAAAAAACACTAGGCCATTTTCTTCGCGAAGACAAAGAGGGATATATATTGTTAAATCTTACTTTAAACACGAGCAGAAATCAAAATTGAAACTTCGGCTCCGTCTGGTAACATTGGCCTCAGGCCGCCAAATACATGGCTATCACTTGGTATGAGATGTCACGTGATCCACTACGCAACGACGGGCGGGATTGGGGCGGCCGGCGAGCCACCGTTGGGGCGGGCGTGTCCCATGGTGCCAGGCGCAAGTGTCGTCTGCACGGCACCCTTCACCATATTTTGATATCGACGACATTCGACGACGTCTGCACAACTGCGGCATCAGTCTGCGCACGTAGTGCGAACGAAACTTTGAGGGACAATAATCACAAACGGTGAGACGACGACTTTGGTTGTGACGCGGGAGATGGCGGTAACGGCGGGACGGCAGGACGGCTCTCAAGAAGCGCTCCGACCAGGCGCGTTACGCCAATCACGTGGTCAACGCTGAGCGCTGAGAGGAAACGTTGCTGGCGTCACCTGTCACGCTCGCCCGAAGAAGTAAAAACAGACAAAAAGGGGCAATGATGATGACGTTTGGCTCATGTTGGCTACGCCCACACCGTAGCCTTGACTGCGCTGTTGGTTGCGCCTCAATTCGCCCGCTAGAGTCGGCCGATTTCGGCAACTTGGCGAGTTGCAAAGTTTGCCGAACCGTTTAGGCAACTTTTAGAGAGAACTAGGTTGTAATCGTTGACCTTTGGTCTTCCTAGGTGATACTGAAGAGGATTACATATTTTGTTTTCCTGAAACCAAAATAAAGCGGATGTGCTTTTTAACAGCCGCCTACAGTAATCTACGACGGCACGGGGAGAGTAGTGCGCCGGTAGTGGAAGTGCGTCGCCCTCAGTGGGGTCTATATTGAAAAATCATGTTTTCCCGGGAAAGAGGATATTTCAAACTTTCAGTCGAATGTAATATCTTGTAATTCCATCGCTGAATAAAAAAGTTACAGCCGAGGAGTCAAAACTTATTGATTATCCCTCGTATTATTCGGTTCGTGCCTCCTGCTGTTGTATACACTAAACCTCCGAACTTTCCACGGAGAAACCAAATTGAGTTGCAGAGCTGGGTAGCCTTTCGGGATTTGATTTGCAAGACGGTGTCCCACAATTACTTAAGAAATAAAAACAAAACCAAGGTTCGTTCAGTGTCGCGTGTCGCTTACTGTCCTTGCGTCCGCCGCACCCGAGAGCACTAATGATGATCGCCCGCGGGTTTCAAGAATACCTCGTGCCACTTACCCACCAGACAATGAAATTACTTGTATTTTTCTCTCGATTTCTTTTTGCTCCTTTTCTCGACGGGGAGAAAATGGCTGTGACTCACTGCACAATAGTTTCCCTATAATCTGCCTTACCCTTCAGAACTTATAACAGCTAGCTGTTGTTTCGCACTGGGGTATACGCTTTCGCCAAAAGTGTGCAGCTTAATTATCTGAACAATGTAGGGGGAGAGCACTTTGGTCGCTATTCGACGTTACTGAAAGAATAGGCATGTGTCGTTTCGTCCGTCATTGTTGTTTATACTTTAATTAACTCCCAAAAGGCTGCGACTACAATATCTCTTTTCCCCGTCTGTGTTTTTTTTTTTTTTCATTTCTACCGCTAAAATTTACGAAGTCCCCCAGCAGTCTGGTAAATCTGTTCACTGCCCCTCTCCCTAATTTACAGTGACGGCGGAGGTGAGTGTTGTCTGACTTGTAGTAGATTTCGCTAATTTCGGTCCAATCCGCGCTACCACCACCATCAGCCTAGTCTGGCAACACTGCAACCGAAACAATCCACACTTCGAAGTGTGTATGAAGCAGACACGTGCACTCTCGTAGCCTTCGATCTGGTCCAATCCAAGGTAAGCGTAAACCGAACCGTGGTTCTTCTCTAAGCCGGTGCAGGCGTGAGGTCGAATGCCACGCATGAGTGTGCCGCGCATAGCAGGCGTGTTCGAAGTGTGAGGCTCGCTCTTGAAGCTTCTTTGGTTTCGCTTGCACACACTGAGTATGACGGACAAGTGTCATGTCAAGTGACCGTTAGCTGTTTTCTAAGATTATCCATGGGCATCCTTGCCTGAAGTATTGCATTCTCGAACGTCAGGCCTTGTGGACGCCGTTGCTCTACAGCGCTGCAAACACCTTTCCAACGACTGTGCGCGCACAGTTGACGACGTGTCGGTGATCCAAATAGCAAAGAACGTTCCGCTGAAACGTTTTCGTGAAAAATCGACCGTCCCACGAAAAAACACAATTTGTCACACTTGGCAAACATCGGGAAGCCAAGATCTGCGACAAATGTTTGTTGGCTTTGCCACCATCGCAGCTGGTCCCAATAAGTCCGTTGACATATATGTATATATATATATATATATATATATATATTTTATTAATTCAATCGTTAGCTGACGAGAGCTTCTCCCTTACCTGCGGGTTGTCAGCGGGAAACACATGTAGTTGATGCAGCGGGTGTTCGCCCTGCAAAAATCCAGCGTGCGTCGTTGTTAGAGACAGATGTTTGCATACAGCGCCCGCGGCGTGCGCGGAAAGGTACCAATGGTACCATACAGATATACAGTGATGTCTCGTTAATACAGATCCCGTTAATATGGACACCCTGCTATAGAAACACTATGTTGGAGACGGGTCAATACATGCATTTTTGTTTCGTTACTATGGGCGACTCACATTATGGACAATCTCTTTGAGGGGAGGGAGGGAGGGAGCATGGTGGTGTTCATATTAATCAGACGTGAGTCCGGTCGCAGAGTCTGTTCACGTGATCACGTGAACAGACTTTGCGACCGGTGACCGGTTCAGCGTCGACTTGGGCGTCCGTGCCCAGGTTTCAGGCAATGAAACAGCATGCCCTGTTGTAACTTGGATGATACTATGTTCGTCATGTAATATAGAACCTCAACAAAGTATAGTAAACTGGGCCACTTGGTAATAATTAAACATGGTTGACGAAAATCAGCCTTAAAAAATGGGGACGAAAGAAGGAACAAACACGACAGTGCGGAGCTGAACTCGCTACTATATTTATTACTTTAAACGAAAAAAGAAGAAAAAATATATATGAAGTAGTAAAATATATAAAGTGGTAAACTTACTTTTTCTTCTTTTTTCGTTTCAAGTAATAAATTTAGTTGCGAGTTGAGCGCCGACCTGTCGTGCTTGTTCCATCCTTCGTCCCCGTTTTTCGAAGCTTATTTTCATTAACCACGTTTAATTATAGAACCTCCTTCGTCAATAAAAACTAATATTAACCTAATACCGTCTCGCATACGACGACAACTGTTTCTCTCTCTCTCTCTCTCTCTCTCTCTCTCGATATATATATATATATATATATAAACATCATTAGGAGCGACAAATAATGGGCTTTCTATACACTGTTTCACCTTATGTTGTACCGCAGCGAAGGCTACAAGCGCGAGCTCCTTGCTCTGGGGCACATCTTGGCGGCACAAGCTCTCGTGCATTAGGAGCAGCTGCCAACGCTATGAGCTCGCGCGTCTAGCCTTCGCTGCGGTACAACATAAGGTGAAACAGAGTATAGCTTCTGCATTTTAGAAAATTCCGTCGGAGTTTCGGCGGTTGCCTACGTCCGGCGGTAAATCTGGAGGAAAAGAATGTAATCGTTCTTATCATCAGTTTTGTTTGCTCTTGACGTTGCCATCTTTTTTTTTTTTCCCCTCGGTTACGAAGTGACTCACGACAAGTGTAGCTTTATGCCACATTTAGAGCCACTGCTCTCTTAATGGATACCGGTCGGTTCCCCCCATTTTTTTTTTCTTTTTCTTCTGAGAATTCTCCGTTCTAGCGTGCAACGTCCATTGCGTGAGTGTAACGTCGCCATCAACAGGTAATTGGACTTAATAAACTCCCGCACAAAAAAAAAAAAAATAAAAGTTACAGGAACATAACCGGTTAATGACTCGTTGCTGTCACGATATGCGGCTAATTTTCGAAAAGGACGCGCGGGTTTGTCATTCGGCGAAATACTCGCCGCCATGCTCAGTTTCTCCTTACGATGGATCGCAGCGGACGCTACGAACCATCTAAACCAATTCCAGCGCATCGAACATACGTATGTCACGATGTCTCCTCCGGGAGGTCACGTGGCACTCAGGCGGCAATGGATTGGTTCCGACGACCCGTATAGCTTCGGCTGCGGTCCATCGTAATTGTTTAAGCAGAGTAGAGAAAAAAGATGGAATAAATATCACGAGACAATATGATCTCTTTGTGGCTACGTAGATTATAACTATATGGGACGTTGATTAGGCATTCGGGTGGCACGTAAACAATGGCGACGGGTCGCGTTTCCTCCCTACTTTGCCGGTATGCAATCAGCATTATTCCAAAGATTGACTGGTATTCCGGACTTTTTGTCCATGTTGCAGACTTTTCTTTTTTGTTTTGTTTTAACTTGCGTTTGTTTTTGTGGTTTCGGAACAATGCCGAATTGTATCTGCAGTGGAAGCGGGAAGGCAGCAAGTATATATTATATACTTGTTAGAAAAACGTTCGTTTCAAAGCAAAACTTTTTTTTTTCTTTTAGACGTGAACGTTGGCAAATAGGGTGATTGATCCGGTATTCACACAGGGGAGAAATCCGCGGTGGGATGTTCTTTGACATCGACAGCGGACACAATTTGCTCCTCAGCTTCGTCGTCCTCTCTGTCGAGGAGCCCAAGGGAAAGGATGTTAGCGTTTGATGCGCAGTGTAGCGGTTTCCACTCTTGACACCACCGCAGACGAATTTAGCGAGCTCTTTGTTTGACAGCAATAAGTTTAACGACAAAGTATTATTGAAAACAAACTGATCCGCCGCCAAACCAGGATTGTTTGTGCCGCCCGAGCGTCATGTCCTCCCTCCGCCGCGTAGGACGCCGTAGCGCCGCATCGCAAAAAGCCTGAACGTTTTTGGTCGCACGATGCGAGCCGCCGGGGAGAAATCCCCGTGATTTCAATTCTCGGTGTGAATACCGCTCGAAAGGTATAGTATAGGCGAACATTCGATGATCGCTTCTCGCAAACATGACCAACACAACTCGTTGGCGATGCCGACACCCGGTGCCCTTAGCGCTTGTTGACCAATACGTACGTTTTGTGGACACTCAGAACGAGAGCGTTGTGAAAGGTTTGTGGCTCAAGTTGTATCGTGCAATGTCCGCGAAAACAGTCTGTTCCTCGTTGTTTCTAGGGAGCTCGTTTTTAAATTCTGCTGAGGCGATACGAGCTTCCAAGCGATCGTTTTACGTTTAATTGGACCAGTGGGTACAGAATTGTCGGCGGACTCGTCTCAAGCTCGTTCGAAGCACACTTGCTTCATGTATGCTTACAACATGCCCGCAGACAGTTTTTGTATAACCAATGTGTCCGTCTTTTGTATTGAGCAGTTTAACCGCGCGGCTCGTGTTGACGTAAAAAACAATTTTCCTTTGTGCCGCCTTGATGCTTATTAGCAGAACAAAACACTAGATTTACGCAGACCACGTTTCAGCTCGAGTGAGGCGAGAGCATATTTGTATTCATAGACCTTTTTCGAAAGTCACGTGCCCATTGAAAACGAGTCTGATCCACTGCACAATGGCGGAACAACCGACACCGCGGAACGTGCAAGTCGGGCGAGTGGCTTGAGCTTCGACTATTGGGCAGGAGATCGAACTATAGGGGGCGCTTTATCGAGCTTGTTGTCCCCACAGCCCGGTGTTTACCAACACAGCATAACAAAGAAATTGAACCTGGCCGAGCACGGTCTGGGCACGAGCGCTTCGCTCTGACCAGTGCTTTGGTCGCACGAGGAGTGGCCTTCGAATCGTCATCTTCGATTTCTCGGATCAAAAACAAACAAGAAAATACGGTTTGTTGTCCCCACTGCTGAAGCGCACCGCTAGAGGCGTGACTGTTCGATCTCCTCCCCAATAGCCTCCTCTATACTCACGAAGCCTGGCAGTTTGACGGCTGAGCCATAGAGTGCCCGGTCGCAGATTTAGAGAGCGAGGATCTGGTAGCACTGAACATCAAAGAGCCATTTCCTGGGGACGTCAGCGCACAGCTTCTGCAGCGGTGAGGACCGAAACACACTTGTTTGTTCGGGGGAAGTGTGTTTCGGCGTCTCGCCGCAGCGGGGCGCCAGTCACGTGGCTCTCCGCTCATCCGTTGTCTGCCGCTCCACCTTTCCCTTTTGGCCGCCCGCTTCTCGTGGCGATCTGCCAGGCTTTGTCAGTATATAGAAGGCTATGCTTCGACTTGTACTCCCGATGCACGCGAGGGCTGGTGAGTCGGGACAGACCCAAGAAGTTCCCCCTTGTCTCAGCCATTGGGATTCCACTGTTTCCCACAGAGGACACACTTCCGAGAGGGGTCTATTGTAAGAATGCTTTCATTCTTTACGAACGCACTCGCGATAAAGTGCTTGCGGCCTTTGAATTCCGCGTAGATTAATTGCTTAACTGACGTCCTCTCGCGTTCGATTCGTGTGCGTTTGTGAGCGTATACACTCAACCTTCCCCACCTAACTGGAGCATGCTAAACCTGCTTTTAGCATAGTTTGTTCATCCTCGCTAATGTGAAATTACTTGTCTCCTTTTTTTTTTTGTGCGTGTTTTAAAATATTTTTTTAGAGCTTAGAAGCGCCGGGTCTGGCTTCTTATGTTCATACGTTTTGCTTCGGGATTCGTTGTTTGACATTTTTATCGGCTGAAGCAGCAGCCTCATTGCTTACGAGCGATAAAAAAATCTTCGGAAATCGATCATTTTGTATGCGTGTTTCAGTCCCAATTAAACCTAACTAGAGCTAAGCGTAAGCGTACACATGGCTTAGTTTTTTTTGTATTTTTGTTATGTGCTGGTGTATTTATTTTTTCCTAGTGTTGATCTATTCGTTTTCTTTATGACCCATTAGATCTATATGATATCTTCCATTCACATGAATATGCCCCAGTGCTATTGCGCTTTAGATTTCGCTTTTCCCCGTTAAAATGAATCCCCGCGCTCCAGTTAAGTCCGGTTGTGAACTTTACACGCTGGTAGTGGCTTACGCGCAGAGATATATCGTCGGCCTCTTTTCTTCGGGCGGTTGTCGGGCCACGGGAAGCTTATCGCGCCTTCCCCTCCTTCCGCCTTGCGGAGCGCAGCGCGCGCCAGAAATGTCTGCGCGCTGAGACAACGTCGTCCGCGTACTCGCGTACGCGGACTCGTCGTCGGCTTCGCATTTCTCTGGCAGCCGGCAATTAACGAGGGAGGCGTCCGTCCGCCCGTCCCAGCGCGGGCACATGTCTGTAGGAGCGCTTTCGAGGTCAAAGAATCGCGCGAGGAACAAACGTGTCTTGCTCCGCGTTGTCTCCACTTCCCTCTCCTCGCACGCGAACGCAATATAAGACACAGACTGTAGACACTGTTTGAGGCGTGTTTCTTTCCTGTTTGACGGTCATGCCACACTGGGCATACAAACACTGTCTGCGGACATTCTCGAAGCGTGCGTATGTACATGGAGCAAACGTAGACGTGTCTGCGGATAATCTTGTCATCATGTCTGCAGAGAAACTCCGCGTCTTTTGTATGAAATACGAACAGTGCCCGAGTCCCACTTGGGCGACAAGGACAACCGACACGAACATGCCTCGAACGCATGCAGCATGCTCGCGATGGTGCCTTTGGCGGGCGTGTAGTCGTTCGGTGCTCGTGAAGTAAGCACGAGTGATGGCAAGCCTGTCAAAGATACCCTCGCGTGCATGATGATGTTCGTGTTCGAGCATAGCCTCCTTTATTCTACAAAGCTTGTCAAATCGCGAAAGAATCTGGTTTGAGGCTTGTCGCGGTCAGTTGTTCCTGTTTGTCGCTCTAGTGGGACTCGGACATTACACATCATACAAAAGAGAGTCTGATTCGAACGCGAGTCACCGCGAGATCCGTGCTTCGAATGCCGGGTGGCAGTGCGTTCGAGGAGAAAACCTGGCACGCGGCATTGGAACCACGGATATTGCGGTGACTCGTGTTCGCAGACTGTCTTTTGTACGATCTATAGGAAGTATTCACTGGCGGCCATAGCTGTGTGCACGACTGCTGAGCGCGTGCTGATGGCGAGCTTCCACAGTTCTTTTGTAACGTGCATTTCGCACCTTCAAGATTGCCGGTCTTAGCAGCCTATTAATGTGGGCTCGCTCAGAGCATGCGCTCTAGACATTACCCACAAATATGGCGCCCAGTGAATACTCCTTATAGTGAGACTCCGGCTTTAAGGTTAAGGGGAGACACTGCCCAGAAAAAAAAAATTTCTGCAAAAAAAGTTGATTTTGAAAAATGACATATTTACATCCACCAACATCTAGAGAGTATTCCCAAAAAGTTTAATTAATTTTCACTGCATAGTTAATTTTTTATAAATTATTTTCTGTCCAGCAAAGCTAAAGAAAAGGTAGGGTTTGGAGCACTTTGAACGCATTTTTCTCCATTCCACTTTTTGGTATAAATTCCATTTTAGTCAATCTATCGTTTGATAATAGCAAAACAGGGAAGGCTCATTCTTCCCTTTTCTTGACTGAAATTTAATAAGGAATGCGACTATGGAACTTTTTTGTCACTTTATGAATGTCTTTTATAAAAAATGTTGACATTTTGTCGAAGACACAGAAGAGCAAAAAGTTGACCAATTTTGCAGAAGAGGAAATTTATAGAAATAAGTTACTTCTTAGAAAAAATGTTCCATAGCCGCACCCTCTAGGCATTCTGCTACATATCTAGCGAATACAAATCTTGAATATCGTGATAGTTTTCTGACGATAGATTAACTAAACAATGTAGGCGTGTTGCTGATAGAAGCTACTCTAATTTCCTTCTCATTTAACCGACAGACCTGAAATTTTGTTATACACCCTCTAGCATAACCACCAGCCTACCCTGTAAATTTCATTCATTTTAAGACAAGGGTTCAAAAGTCGACCCCCCTAGGGGGTGTGTATACAGTATACACCAGCGGGCCTATGCTGCGCTTTTTGGACTCCCACGGCGACTAGGGAGAAGGAAGTGACGTCAACAACGCAGCAAACGCAGATTGGATGTTGGTGGGTGGGAGTCGTTGATGAGGAATTTCCGCAGAAGAAACATCCAATCTGCGTTGGCTCCGTTGTTGACGTCTCTTCCTTCTCCCTAGTCGCCGTGGGAGTCCAAAAAACGCAACATAGGGCCCCTGGCAAGGCTAATCAATCTGCGGCTCGCGAGCCGCATGCGGCTCTTTGCGTGTACATCCCACCCCCCTTCCCCGCCTCCCTCTCGGTCACACGAGCACTTCCCCAAGAGAAAACGAACGCGCTTTAAATTGAAAGACAGGTTGCGGTTTGGTAGTCTTGTGCTACTGCTACCATACGTACAGTTGGATTGCTTTTGACACGGATAGATCTGAAGTAGTTCAAGTGCCATTAATTGCACTGGAAAAAGTTTGGATTCCCCCTTTTCTGCATTTTCTCTTCCAGGCGGCTCCTGGAAGTTTAGTGTTTTTTTTTTGTGGCTCGTAGGCCGGGTCAGCCTGGCCACCCCTGGTATACACCGACGCTTCCGGTTTAAAATATGTACATACACCGTTACATCGCTTATAACCATAGGTTTATCGGTAAATACCGATAAACCCCGATAATTAACCCCCAGCCGATTTTATCAACATCTGGTAAAACCGTGAAGTCGCGAATCGGAGACGAAGCAGAGGACATGTTGAGTCACAATGGACTGCACCGGCGGCGCTTATTCCTGCCATTACTGTAGTGACTCATTACATCCGTACTCTCAAGATGCAGACAAAGATTAACAGACATTTGCTCCCGTTTGACGCAACCTATGCATTCCCGGACTGTACCCCGTAGTTTGAATCGGAAAACGCTCGTATTATCTGACACCGTCAAGAAACTGCACCTCTTTCCAATAAATCGCAGGAAGGACGTTGGAGGTTATTTATTGGCGTTTCACCCGGGCGAAAAAGTGCTGAGTCACTGGGCTGTGGACGCATGCGTGGCGTCTCACTTTTCGTGAAACATCTACTGCGCACGCTCAGAGCGCCTCCCACAGTCCAGTATAGAAACAAAGATGGCAGCACCCAGAAGGCGATAAGTGGAAAGGTCTACACGTAGTATATAATCATGCAACGACAAGGAGCACACGAATGCAACAACTCCGGCAAACCGAGAAATAAAGCAATGATTGTATACTAAACAGCCAGGATGTGATAATAAACGCGGACGCGTCTTCCTCGTATATTGCCCGCTTCTTTATTTTTTTATTATTAATATTTAAGGCTCGTGCAACGCGTCCACGCTTTTCAAGACTCGCAAGACCAGGAGCGACGGGAGCGAGGAGCGGTTGCTGCCCAATTAGACGCGCGGTGGCGCTACGCTAGCCACCCGGCCGCGACGTCACGACGCGAAGGTGGGCCATTGTCTTGCGGTCTTCTCGACAAAGCGCTTGCATGCTGCTGCTGCTGCTGCTGCTGTTCTTCTGGCTACCGGGCGCACTCATTAAATTCAGCGGCGTCTCCTGCGCTCGGTTCAGCCGAGTTCACGCGTTTATCCAGGTCGCCCCGTGCCGCCGTTTAGCGCTGTGGTTCGTTTCGCTGTCCAACAGAGCGGCCATGACAGCGCCAGATTTTCAAATGGCAGCACGCTGTCCGCCCGGAGTGGTGGAGATGATGTTATGGTGACTTACGAGGTTTCGTGCCTCTTGTATATTCCAAGCAGTGGTGGGTTTGCACAAGATGAACGGTCGCCACCTTTACATATTTCTATTGTGTTCTCACTTGCAATCATGTCAAATGATCATTGTTATAAACCCTTTTTTTTTGCGCTTGAATGTCGTCAGCTGGTCTAAAAAGATAAGGCATTTGAGAATAGTCGCTTCTGCGGAAGGTTCCTTGGATCGCCAAGGAGATGTTTGTGTTTTGTCAGCCAACAAGAATCCGTGTTTGTCGCGTTGGTGAGGACTAGGTCATTATACCACCGGTTGAGTTTGATCATATCGCGCGTTTATTGGATTCCGGAGATTCTGACGTCTATTGCACGTGTGGCCATAATACTACACCTACAAGATGAGGAACAAAAGTGCCGGCAACAATGGAGAAGCGAGAGAGTAATTTCGGCGCGTGTTTTATTTTATCATGGAACTTCTCAGTTTTACGCAGGTCAGCTTTCTATTCTTTTTCCTGGCGTCCTCCGGACTATTGTTGAAAGCTCTTAAAATTTGTCATGATCTTCCGTTGCGTGACGGCTTCCCCCTGCGATGAGATCTTGCCAAATGTTTTCCTGGCCACAGGCGAAGACAAGGCCTCGGCTGTCATGGACACCAGCTCCTAGGAGAATGCGTCGTAACCTGCGAAGAACCGTGGACACTTAGGTCACTCGAGCCACCTGACCAACAAAACTTGGAAAATTGCAACAAGCGGAATACAACTTGGCCGCGAACAGGATGTTATACTGGAATATCGGAATATTGTGGGGCGATCTACACGGCGTTTCAGAGAAATCCGAACCGTGTTTTTCTCGTCGCAAAAATAAGTTATGCATCGCTCAACGCTCAGTGTCCCCCTAAATGTAGCTCTAGAGGTTCGAACACGATTTCAAAGTTTTAGGACGTACCGTTTCCTAATTAAAATCATAGAAGCGATTTCTGATCATTTTCAATTATAAAATGGCGGTCAACGGAGCCCGCTAATGCTTCGAGAAGAATGGCGTCGTTTACGAGGGAACGGGCTCCATTTTCTCATTGAACATTTCCGAAAAAAATCCTTGCAACCTTTGAATTTGAAACTTTTTGTGTCTTATCCAAACCGTCGGCAATGCAATCTTCTTTTTTTTTTTTTTTTTTTAATGGTGAGAAAGCAGGGTTTATATTGCGAGCGTCCAGATCGAGACGGCATCTGAACGAAGCTACAGGTTCAGCAAGACGCGGCCCCTTATCACAACGTGTCTGATGTCATCCTCTCGCTGGTGTAGCGTCATCGTCAGAAAGCGGAAACGCGAGGCGAAGTAACCAGCCCAGCTGACGGTTTGTTAGGGTGCCTAGATTGCAGAGTGTTTCCAACTCCTCGATTGGTGTCACGTGGTTTTGAGGCCGCGCTTGGAACCTGAAAGCTGCGAGGAAGAGTCAAAAGCGTCGGCCGTCTGCCACCAGCGTCTCTGCCTCTGCGTCCTTTCCCCCTCGTCACGTGACAACGAAGTGCATACGCACTTGAAACTAACCCGCGCAGGGGCCGTTCGCCATTGAATTGCGAACGCTATAATATGAGTTGCTCCCCCTATTAGATCTAGGCTCCCCACTGTTTGTCCGGTGAAGTGGCGCCATCGGGCGAGCGGCAGCAGAACGCCGGTGGCCCGCGAAAACCTGTTTTCCTTGAAGCCGTCGTTTTCACTCTGGTCACGTCCCACCGCGTAATAGCGTCATAAACGGGCTGGCGTTTCTTTGTGCGGCAGATCCAGTGGTGCGCCCTTTTATCTTAAGGCGCGAGGGGGGACATCGCCTTCCGTGATCTGGCGTCGCCAATGCGCCGAGATGACGAATATGCGAGTGGCTCACATGCGAGAACATTGGTTGGAGCCGCTGTGGATGGGCGTGTTTGCGTGTGGGGGATGGGGCCCTATAGCTTTCGTTTGAACGCTATGAGCACGTCGTGCTATGCGAAGCTCTAGGCAGATCTGTAGGGATGTCCACGGACGCCAGCGTCAGTCGCTTTGCAGGACCCTAGAGACTCTTAAAGGGGCCCTGCAAGGACTTTTTTACTGGTTTTAATTTGCACCGAACCTGAGCGCACTGATCGTAGTAACTTAATGAAACTTTTTCTTTTCTCGAATTTCGCTTTATTTTAAAAGTTATAGGCAAATTAAAATCACAAAAACAAGCAAAAAATAACCTCCTTCATGACGTTCTTGGTTGCTTCAGTGGCCGTGAACTAGAGGAGGGGTAGTGGGCTCAGCGAGCGGTCACGGCTGCCGCACTCCGTGTCGACGGCTCGAGAGGGCGCCACTAAAGCATGTTCTACTTCTGGCTAGGCTGTATGAAGCGGGCAGCCAAGGCGGCTCGCATTTGCTGCGCGATTAAACACTAATTCGACATGACACTTCATTGGCCACAAACGACAGCAAACACGGGGTAAAGATCAGTTCAGAACGGGAGCCACTTCGCGCTGCCATACCGCCAAAAGGACAAATCGCAAGCCAAAGCTGCTCGCCGAAGACCTTGGGAACGCTCGGAACCGATCGGATCCTCGACTGCAGCGCCGCCGCGCACATCCGGGACCTTTCTACGCTCGCCGCTCGTCTTTGCCCAGTTGGGAAACTCGCCGTCGAAACCTGGGCCGCTGGCGTCCACCGAGACCGAGCTAAATGCGACAACAGCGCCACTCTTTATCATTTGTCTGTACTGTGGTCACCTTGAGCTTTTAGAAAGCCTGTTTTTGCGTAAAAACAAACGGAAAAGACTCTTTTTGTATGAAATTTATTGGAGTTTAGTACAAAATGAAGGGCGCGTGATGTTTTTAAAATCTTTAGTTTGCAAGGTGTTGCGGCACAATTAATATTGTTTTTATACAACCATGTCTCAGCGGTGCTTTCAAGTAGCGCTTCCCGACCTAGGTGCATTTTAACTTCGGCGCGTCCGCTGGGGAGACGGGGGTGGCACACCTGTTACCTCTTCCACTGTATCTGTTTCGGCGCGAAAATTGCCGATTAAAGCCAAAATGGAAGTAACGCGCGGTTCCTCAAGTGGCCGCTGCGGGAGAAATGGTGGCGTTGTGTTCGTCATTAGCTCGATGCTCGAGGACAAATCGGGGACACTTTTTGAAAGCAGTCTCTATGGCAGTTTCCCAACTGAGTGGTTTAATAACGTTGTCTTTGCCTGATCCCACTACAACTTTCTAGTATACGCGGCCTTTTCCACCGCTTGGTGGCGGGTATGTCGGCGGGTCATTTCTTGTTTCCATACTTTATAAACTGCATTTGTTTCTTTTCTGATCTAAAATACTGAACAAAAGCTACTTTTATAAATAACTGAAACGGCTCGCGCCACTTATATTTTGTATTTCGACTAAAAAGAAGCTTTTAGCGGCTCTGACCAGTAGTAAACCCAGGACCAAAGACGTCGCATATCGCGCGCTTCCGGCACCGTGGGTCGCCCCCGTAGGGGGAGGAGGCTTCCGCGTCGTACGGTTAAAATATGAAGCACTGATATTTAGTTACTCTCTGCGTGCCCGCTGGCTTGCCCGAACCCCAAGAGACGTGGAAACCGCAAAAAAGGAAGACGCTTAAATAGAATTGCAGGGCCCCTTTAAAGGGGCGATGCAACGATTTTTGTTTTTTGCGCAAATACCGCTTAGAACGGATCCCTGACGTTAATGACCTATGAAATACCCGTTCGTTTTTCACCACACGCAATCGAAGTCGAAGAAAAAAAATAAAGAAAAACGAACAGAGTTCACCCCCTCAACTCGCAGCCAGAACAAGCGGCCACGTGATCTGGAGCCGATTATATGCCGCCAATGTTGGTCATAGCCACGCGCTGGGGTTGGCAAGGCACAGGACACGCGCTGAGTTCCAGACATTGTTATGGTTCGGCTATTGTAGTCGTTGCAGCGAATGGACACGGGCCACTACCCGAATGCTTCTCGAGCTAGTAATTATCACGAGTCCAAATCGAGTGTCCACGCCATGCTCGGGTCCAATCTATGAGCCGCATTCCAATATCGTCACTGGGCGGTACTGCTACCGCCCAGCTACGTCATCAGGTTTTGCGAAGGAGAGATTGAATGAAAACACTCGGTTTTGTCCTCGAAATTACAGCGCAACAAAGGAGTTTCTTGGTCAGTGGCGTTGCGTGCGAGTATCCTTGAGTCCCACTAGTGCCAGTAAGCTCGTGTAAAGTGAAACATCTTCCCGAGGGGAACCAGGGGGTGATGCGGAGCATCGTGTTGGTTCCGAGGAAAGAGTCAGTTGCGTGCTGACGTCGAGAGATGGCGCCACCGACTGCCCTAGCGTTACCCCCTACGCGAGCCTTCGTCGCGGCTCGCGGCAGAGAAACTTGGAACGCTCGCCGCTCGCCGTTTATTTATTTTTCACACTTGAAGGAGAGGAGACTAGAGGAGGAGAGTTGCGCGTGCGCGCGCGGTGTGAGGAGAAGCGAACGCACGCGCAGTGCACGCAGCTGGTAGAGAGAGAGAGCGGAGAGAGTAACGCGCAGCTGTTGGAGAGAGGGAAGGAGGAGAGTTGCGCGTGCGTAGTTCGAGTGCCGACTACAACGCCGACGCCGCGGGACATAGACCCGAGCAAGAGATGCTCCGCATCTAAAAGATTACAACTGATGGGACCTTCCACTCATGATTCCTCTTGAACCGGTCTGTTTCCGAGACTCCACTGGTAGTGGTGGCTGGTGTGTGTTTTGTGCGTTTTGAACATGTTCCTTATTACCTGATGCGATCGTGTCTTTCTACTTCACTTTCGCTGGTTTCTCTGCTTCCAAAACGATGTTAAAAGAAAACCCGAACTGAATAAATAGAGTGATCGATATTTTTTTTTTCTTTTTTTTTTTAAGACAGGCGGGAAGCTGGTACAGCTTTTATTTGCGTGCTTTGAATCAGGTCGACAACCGAGGAACCAAACTTCTAGACGTAGCATTTAGAGGGGCCATGAAACGAATCTTGGGCTTGGGTAAATTATTTTATATTGGTATTTTACTAATCGCATATCGCTTAGTGGGTCAAAAGAAAGATAGTAGAAAATCAAAAGCCTGCTTTTCGCTACGAAAATATGAAAATATAGAGCACTATTTCGTATACCTCCTTTCCTTCGAAAGCTCTCCGCCTTTTCACTTTGATACATCCGCAGTACACAAAGCCCCAAAGCACGTCAGTCGACCCCAGCTCACGCATTAGACACGAGCACAGCGTCGCTCGGACGTATGCGCTCTTCAACAATCAATCCGTCGACGTATATTTGGATCCCCGTTCGTGGCCAATGAGTGCTGTGGCGGCGCTTATCATCGCTTGCGAATGACAAGTTCTATGATGTGGTTAAAAAGCACGGTATAAGTTTGTGCACCACAAGCACGTCACGACCATGCGATTTCTCATTTCACTTAAAGCCTAAAGCCCGGGTCACACTGCTCATACATATCATACATAAAACAGTGTGCAAACACTAGTCACCGCAGTATCTGTGGTTTGAATGCCGCGTGCCAAGTTTTCTCCTTGAACTCATTGCCATGCCGCATTCGAAGCACGGATCTCGCTATGACTCGCTTTCGGATCTTTGTTCATACTGCATTTGGTATGATGTAAATAAGCAGTGTGACCCCGGCTTACGGCTTTCGCCAACACCCATGGGTTTTTCCGTCGTGGTGATGGTGGAAGGAGTGTCTTATTGTGGCAGACTACTTATTCAACGCTGACCTAAAAGCTAGTTCTACGATTCATCCTTGTCGCTTTCTACCTTGGAACTTTATGCAGAGACGCGCGTAAAGTAAGTTTTTTTTTTTTTTTTTTCAATAATTTTGAAACATTTGATTGTGAAACCATCATCATAATTCTAAAAAACGTTGCAAAAAAAAAAAAAAAAACTTTTAGCCTTTTTGTTTTGGTGAAGAAGGAAGGCCAACGAAGCTCTACTATGGTGGGAATGAAGTAATGGCCGGCGGCAGGTCGGCAAGCCAGAGTGGAAAGGCTCGAAAGGTTGCCGTCATCTATATGAACGGCAGCGGCAACCAGACAACCGGCGTGCCGGTTGTCTTGTTGCCGCCATGGCTCATAGATGGCGGTAGCTGTCCAGAGTTCTGTGTCATCAGGTCATTTGAGGGCGGACACGATCCTGGAGAAACTAGCCCTTAACAGCTCCGCTGTAAAAGAGAAAAAATATGTCGGTGTTCTGGGCAGAAAGCGAACACTGTAAATTATATGCGAGGAAGTAAATTAGCTTATCATTGTAATCACGCAAACATGTATTCCAAAAAGTGGTGCGACTAAGGAATTGTCAAGAATCTCAAAAATAAATTAGTAAGCGATTGAAAAATCTGACTTTCTAACTTGTTTCCTAGCTCTCTCTGCATCTGACAAATAGGTTTGCCCCTCTTCCACCAATTAAACTCCCCCTCCCTTTTTTTTTTTTTTGAAAGAGAGAGAGAGAGGGTGGAGGGGGGCACAGCCTTTGTTGTCAGTCCACTGTTGTGGATGGCAGTGACCGAAAACTGTGCAAAACGGAATCAGTATTATTGACCCAATCTGAGAGGCAAACACTGAAACTGGATAGTTGTACCCACCAATCTCAATTCCACACAATTAGAAGCTTAGCGCTGCCGAGATGAAAGTATACCGGGCCTATGACCGGGCCGCCATATTGCCAGTTCCCAACGCCCCTTTTGACAGTGCATGTCTCGTGGTGGAGGCTTTTCTTTGCTCTGTAGTGACGAAATGTGACTGCACAACTTTACAGTACGTCATCCAGATAAATCACAACAGGCAGTCGAAGCTGGTATAGATGAACTTGAAAAGGAACCTTTTCAAGTACTTGGCATTTTCAATGTCTCCTAGCGAAATGTCCGCTGCCAGTCTGAAGCTTCCGGGGAATCATTTTTCAAGTACAGCACGTGACATATCGCGCTTTGACGTTGGTAACATGGACGCCTAACCACCTTCATCTCAGAAACTAAGCTTTAATAAACGCTATTCAGAAGTGTAATAAACAACAGGGGTCGTGGCCGCTGTTACGCGAGTCATCAACGGTTCCTTTGTTTTCTGTCCACGCAGGCCGACCGTGTGAACATCGAGGGCCTTCCTTTCACCCTCGTTACTGGCATCGACGACAACGATGAGCCCAAGGCCTTCACGGTGGACATCGCCGGGATGTGACGTCGGCCCGCAACGCCCAAGGCTCTTTCCCGGTGATTAGAGCGGCAGCAGTGCGTCCCCAGCTCTTCTGCTCAGCGCTGTGCTGGTGATACCACAGACTGTGCGTGCGTGTGTGTGTGTGTGCTGTGGCCGTGTCCGGAGCGAGCGTCATCGTGTGGAGTGTTGTTGAGTGACCGCCGGGATCATCACCATCATCATCATCTAATGTTCTCCGAGACCATGACTTGAAGATCCGTTGTGTCTTCCTCCCCTGACCCCTGACCGCCAACCTTGGTTCCTTCGTTTGTGTTGTGGATGCCAGATCGGCTGTGCGACATTGCCGACGTGTGCGAGCGACGTAGGCGTGTGCGTGCTGTTCGCGGCTACGCAAATTCGGAAGTGGCTCGAAGGATTACCGTCAACTGCATGGCTGGCTATAACCAGCGGGAGTTCGTGCAGGCTCTCAAGAGGAACCCGGAGGAGAGGTTACCCCAGGTAAGATGCACACCACCTTTCGTGATGGAGGACTTGGGTCGTAGCTTGTCTTGAGAGAGTGAAGGTGTTAAACGACATGGGAAGGTCAGACGCGTCATGTACACGGCTGGCGTTTCACCGATCTTACGCGTGACATAAAGATTGTTTAAGTGTTGCCGTGTCGGGGTAACAGCTGCAGGGAATAATCGATAGGATATTGAAAGTGGCTAGCAAAAGGTATAGGTACGTACTCATTTCAACCCTGGGTAGAGACAGCAATGCCAGTGCGGCTTTTTCCCAGCACGCTTTAGGATCCTTCGGTATTTGTTGGTTGAACCATTGGAGTCTTCTAACGATTAAAATGTCAAACAATGACGCGCCACCCTCGCTGTCGGTCTACCTAATTCCATATTCGTCATAAAGCCATGTATGAAAAACACTGTCAAAAGATAAGAGAAAAACAAATTAAAGACGTTTACAAACCTCTGTAGTGCGAAACTAGAGCGCAGCTCTTGAGGTGTTTTGATATTGCGATATAGCGTGCTAAACAATTTCAGATATATATATATATATATATATATATATATATATATATATATAGATAGATAGATCACTCTCTTCACATAATGGTTCTGCACCCTCCTCCCTTTCCGTGTCCTCTTCTTCCTTCGTATTCCTCTTTTCCGTACCCTCCCCTCCTCCTAATCCATATTTTCACCTCTTCTTCCTCCATACCCTCCCCTCCTCCTGTTCCATAAACTCCCCTCCTCCTCTGTACCCTCCCTTTTTCCTCCTGTATACCTTCTCCTCCTCCTCCGTACCCTCCCATTTTCCCACAGCTTCCCCGCTTAATTTAGCTGGAAAATTGACGCCACGTGACCTGAACACCAATTCAATTACCCCGCTACATTTAGCGGGGAAAATGACGTCACATTACTTCGTGTCACGTCACCTATGATCAAAGTCAATTTCTCCGCTAGATTTAGCGGGAAATTTGACGTCACGTGACCTCACCATCAATTCAGTTCCCCGCTAAATTTAGCGGGGAAACTGAATTGGTGTGCAGGTCTGTGACGTCCGATAATGCGAAACTGCGCATTCAGTTTCCGCGCTATATTTAGCGGTAAAACTGTCGTCACATGACCTCAACACCGAATCAGTTTCCCCGCTAAATTTAGCGGGAAAACTGTGACGTCCCAAAATGCAACGCGCGCGGTTCCGCCGATGCCAACGCCGACGGCGACGCCGCTCAACGCGGAAACGGGCGCCTAAGAGTTGCGCTCTAAAGAAAGTTATTGACGGCAACGTCGTGCAGGCGCAGCTGCAAATACTAGATTCCTACTGATTCTAGTAACATCTCGCACCATGCGACTGTTGCCATGTCGACTTGGACGAATCCGCAGACTCCGCAACAGACTTCAAACCAGGGGGGAATAAAGACGGGAGCAGAACGGCGGCAAATCCTGAGCGCTGACATCTGATGTCCCGAGAGAAATAACGAAAAAAAAAAAAAAAAGCAACAAAAGAGCAGAAAAAAAAAAAGATGATAGGCTGGCTGTGTTCGTTTGACCGCGATGACTTCAAGTTGTTCTGGCGCTTGTCTGTTTTATTTCTTGTTATACGATGCGCGACGCCGGTGTTTGCTTGTGTACGAAACAAAGTTAAGAAAACAATAAGCACACCTTGCAAACGATAATTTTTTGTTTCTTTGTGTATAGCAAAGCGTAGCCAGTGATCTGGGCCCTTCGGGGCCACCGATGGAACCACGGGTGTCAGCTTCTATTTCCCGCCGCTCCGAAGCCGCCGCAATGCGCGGGACCTGTCCCTCTAGATTATTATAGGAACCCTATGCATCGGGCATTTCATGCTCGGGCAAAAGCGTTCTTCACTGTGCTTACACAGCTATATGTTCCAGATTCACAGGCGTCTTACCCACCACACCCTTCCACTAACAAATGCAGGACCTGAAACTCATCTACTCGTACATCCATGTCCTGGAGGCCCTCTCTTCCCTGAAGGAGGCCAACATCCGCGCCCTCTGCAGGACGGTCCGCTACGAGAGACACGATGCCAACGACATCCTCTACTGGTACGTAGAACGCACCCAGACAGGCTCGCATTCGCCAATAAGAAAAAAGAAAAAGAAATAGCAATAAAAACCCGGGAAGCGCTGCTCGGAATTCTCAATAAGAGACGAGCGCAAGCTGCTGTGTCGTTCAAAGCCAGGGGGGTAAAGGTGGGTGAGGAGGAGTGGCAAATCCCGTGCGCCGACACCCGGGGTCCCGAGTGAAAGATCGCGAAAGAGAGCGACAGAACACGAGAAAAAGAAAGCAATGTTGCCAGCTGAAGGACGACAGTCGCAATGGTAATCGCGAAGACTGAAAACTCTCAGCAATATAAACAGTGATAATTTAACGTTGTAAACTAAGTTCTGAGCTATTCTAATGCTTATAAAAACCAATATACTCATTACGTTGCATTAACTTCCCTTCTGTCGAAATCTCGGAAATCTGGTGCTTGCGCGGTTTCGTATTCCTCGGCCGCGCCCTCTCGCGCCCCACCCGCGAAGTCGGTTATCTGATTTAGTTTAGCGTTGACGCGAGGCCGTACATCTGCGCGCTATGCAAAAAGAAAGCTTCGAAAGGAACGTGAATACCTTTCCACCGGTAAGTTCGTGGATTGTTGAAGTTAGTGAAATCGAATGCTGTCGACGAAACTTCGCAGAATAAATGGTATGAGACTCCCTTTCCGGAGGTGCGATCGGGGATAGCGAGGCTTCGGTTGCCATGGTAACCATGTTTGGGACCCCGAGGGTCTGCCTGCATGCTCCGCCGCTTGCGGCAGCCAGAATGCATGGGAAAATGGAGGACCTTTTCCTCTAGAGTTAGTATATGATCTCTATGGTTCAAAGCACGTATGCTCCGAGAGAAAAAGCTGTTTGTCGTCCCTTTCTCTCCCTGAAGTTCTCCGGTCGGTCGGTGCTGTAACTGGGCGCTTTCTTCGCTCCCCTCGCAGCTCTCTTGTGTGCTGCATCATATCTGATAGTCGTTATCGATGCCGGGGCCAAGACACGATCCTCACACTCACTGTGCCAGTTTCCGGGGTTTATTTTATTTTGTATTACTGAGCGCGTAAAATGTAAGGGTTTGTCTGTAAAATCTTTTTAATCAAACTGCTGTGGCATGCCCTGTTGATGCGCTGACGAAATATGTACCGGTCAAGAGTCCGCAGCTTCCCCCAGACCAAACTGATTCTTTCCTCCGCAACACCGACATCTACGTAACAAGATATGATTATAACTTCATTAGATCAGGCACTAATGCATGCATTTGTTTACTTGAATCTAGTCTGTGAAGGCGCTTCGAGGGACCTCTTGGTCATTGATAAAAGTGGCAGTTGGTTAACGCAAATCAGTTGTCGTTTTATGAGTTTGTCTCTTGAAGGCATAATTTTTATAATATATTTGGATTCAGTGCACTGGCATGATCTGTCTGCGCTCCACGGGAAAGCGGGCTTTGCATCTTAAGTGTACTGCGCTGAAATAAACTTCTCTTCCCCTTTTTTTCTTAAAGCTTGGTATACTGACGTTCGTCAGTCGATATCTCCAACTGCGTTCAGGAATTGTGTGGTGTTCACCTTTTTCTTTTTTCCTCAGGATTTACAGCACTGATCAGTGGTTCACAGTTCGTCGTAAAAAAAAAAAAAGGTAGCACTATTTTCATTCGATACCAGACTTTTTTTTTTCTTTGGGGGGGGGGGGGGGGGGGGGGGGTTGCGTGACGTCTAACGAAATAAGCGAGTTACTTTACTAGATAGGAACATAAACGTGAAGGATATGTTCATGTTTATTTATCAATAACGTGTTCAGTTAAGGCGTAACTCATCTTTCACGAATGTACAACCCCCGAAGATGTGTTCGCTCCCGTCGCCTCCGTCGCGGCTTACAGCATTCAGGTATTTAATTTTCTACAACCCAAGCGCCGCATGCTGGTGGCTTTAGGAAGGTCACCGTGAGCTCTTACGTATTAGAGAGAGACAGAATTTATTGCAAAATTTAAAGGGGGGCTGAGTTGAATGTTTCTAGGGCTGGGTGGCGCAAGCTATCGTCTAATACAAATGGTAGGGCCACTATCAGCCATCCACTTATTCAAAGTTGCGAGCGGTGTTCCGCTGGCTTCAGGTTTTATATAATAGATGGCGCCAAAATCCCACAGGACGTTAAAAATAGGCGCGCACGCGCGGTCGGCTCCGGAGTCCGGGAACGTTTGTTTGGTGCTACTGCCATTAGATGGCGCTAGTTGTCCAACGCTCTGGATAATTACCGCGCCGCGGCTTTTTCTGTAGGGTGTAGTATTTTTTTAATTTTATTTATTAAATATTGCAGACCACACGTGGTCCAAGCAGGATGGGCGGGGTACAAACTCAAGAACCCGTACACACGACAAAACAATAAATAAGGCATACAATATGGGTGGAACCAGCTGAACAATGAAGGAAGGAGAGACAGAAACCAACTAGCTCAACTCATCCCAGTAGTAAGGCATACAAAACGGCAGAAAATATGAAAGAGGCGGTACGATACAGCAAAACAAGTAGCTAGCCAAGTAGCACAATACCGAAGCATGTAAGCACTAAATATAAAACCACCAAAACACATCGAAATACAAAAACACCACTACAATAACTGTTCTAATGATGAAGCAAAATCTGAAGATGAAATAACCGAACAAGGAAGAGAATTCCATTCTTCAATTGTACGAGGAAAAACGAAAATTTGAACAGGTTAGTGCGTGCAAAGTATGGTGTTAAGGAATGTTCATGATGGTGCCTAGTTCGTCTTGTAGAAAGCGGCTTTAAGTAGTAATCTGGATCCAAGGACAGTTTTCGTATAAAAAGAGAGTGCAGAAACTTCAAACGGGCTATCCTTCGACGGTGCTCTAAAGTTCGTATTTTGTTAGTTTGCATCAAAAGTGAGGGCGAATCAGTTCTCTTAAATTTTTCGTATATAAAACCTTACGGTACGTCTTTGAACTGGTTCCAATATTTCAGAATTAGATTTCGTATGAGGGTCCCAAGTAATACTACCATATTCTAGTTTAGAATTGGTCGTCCAATTTAAGTTCTTATTTATGGTCACTCCGAGGTACTTGTAGTCATCAACCTGAGCGATCGGAATGTTATTTAGTCTGTATTGGAAGTTGAATGGCTTTTTTTATTTGTAATTTGCAGATAAACAGTTTTTTTTTTTTTTTTTCAAAATTTAGCTTCATGTCCCACGTACAGCACCAACTTTGAATGTCATTGAGGCTTGCGCTCATTAATTGTTGATCGTCAGGTGAAGACATTTCTTTAAACAACACGCAATCATCTGCAAATAAACGTATGTTCACAGACGGGTGTGGGGCGGAAACTATGTCGTTTATATATATTAAAAACAGCAAGGGACCAAGAACGCTCCCCTGTGGTACTCCAGATGTTACGTCTAATATCTTTGAGCAGCTACTGTTGATTTCGACAAATTGTTTACGACGTTGTAAGTAAGAACTTACCCATCTAACAATAAAGGGATGAAGACCTACACGCTCAAGTTTGCTAACGAACTTTCCGTGGGGAACCAAGTCGAAGGCTTTGCTAAAGTCAAGAAAAATAACATCAACTTGGCCTGATCTGTCTAGAATGGATGCAAATTCATGAACAGTGGAAACAAGCTGGGTAACCGTTGAGAATACCTTTCTAAATCCGTGCTGATGAGGCGAGAGTATGTTATTCGCATTCAGGAACTCTGTAATTTGGTTAGCGATGATATGTTCTAGTAGTTTACAGGATGTGCATGTCAGAGAAATAGGCTGGTAGTTGCCTAACGTAAGTCGGTCACCCTTTTTGAACACAGGCACTACTTGCGCCATGAACCAATCATTTGGCAGAGTGCCCGAGGAAAAGGAAACACGAAAAATTACTGTTAGAAAATGTGCCAGCATTTCAGCACACCGATGCAAAAACGCGTTGGGAATCTATCAGGAACACAAGCGGTTTTTGCTTTTAAATTTAACAACATCGAAAATACTCCCTCGTAAGATATGAAATCGGCGTGCATGAAGGATGGCGCGCATTCGGCACGGTTGATAACGTCATGATTGGAAAAAAACCGACCGAAAGTAGACGTTGAAGTGCTGCGCAATTTCACTCTGGTCAGTAACCAATGCGTCATTAACCTTGATTTGATCGATCGGCTTTTTCTTGCCACGGAGATAATTCCGATATTTCTGGGCATCATTGGTTATGAAGCTTGTTAGTGTATTGGAAAAGTAAAATTCCTTGGCATGTTGAACTTGGGTGGAAAGTTCGTTAATCAATTCTTGAATCAACCCTTGAGTACTGTTTTTTTTTTCTTTTCTTTAGTCGCTTAATTCTACGCTTAAGACGAATAACTCCCTGGTTAATCCAAGGATTTGTTTTGCCAATGCGCTTGCGCTTGGTTGGAACAAAGTTATCCAGGCAATACATACGCATTGACTTAAACTTGTTCCAAAAGACATTTACATCAGAATTTTGAAAGTCATCCAAACAGAGCTCTAAATAATCTCGAACACTTTCATCATTAGCACGCGAAAAGTACATTATTTTTTTTTTTCTGACTGTTTGATTAGAGAGCAACTAAAAGACACAGATTTATGATCAGAGAGACCTTGTTCAACTGTTACCTCGTAGTCACTTATGCAACAACTAATAAATACAATGTTTAAAATTGAGCTACTGGAACCTTGCTCACGTGTCACATTATTCACAACTTGAACTAAGTCATAGGCAAATATAATATCAAAAACAAGCTCAGCATTTTGGCAATGTTTAGAACTTTAGAGTATAAATGTGACCAGCCAATATTTGGGAGATTGAAATGACCAACCACGAGAAACCTAGAGTTACGCTAAGCAGACATGTGGTTGTATAGTTTAGACAAAAAATCAAGGGGGGAATTCGGAGGCCTGTACAGAGCGTATAAAATAACAGTGTTTCCCCAACAGTTCACTTTCAAACATAAACTCTCGTGATCGTCAATTTGGTTCACAAGCGCTGCATCAATGCCATTCTTAAGTATAACTGTGAGAATCAATCTGTCCTTGTTCCTGTTTTTATTCTTTCTTTGACTCTTGTATTTTCACCAACCCGATCTTTTTTCTTTGTCTAATAATTGTAGGTGTAATTGTAATTTATTTGCACAGCATGTTGTGTGTACATGGCACCGCGCGTGGCTAAGCAGAAAGGTTACAACCCTTAGGGATGTGCGCCTACTAGCCGACCGCCACATGCACTGTATGAAAACACACACACACACACACACACACACACACACACACACACACACACACACACACACACACACACACACACACACACACACACACACACACACACACACACACACACACACACACACACACACACGCACGCACGCACGCACGCACGCACGCACGCACACGCGCGCGCGCGCGCGCACACACACACACACACACACACACACACACACACACACACACACACACACACACACAAAACAACAGTTCACATGACGACAGTCACTCGACGGGAGAAGTGCGTTTCCCACTTTCCGTGCTCTGCTTGTCGTGCAGCTATCGTCGTGTCGCTTCTCCGAACAAGAAAGAGGAATGACGGGTTGTATTTTTGGTCAGCTCTCGCTACCTCCTCTATACAGTCCTAATGAACTGACGAAGTCCACAACGAGCCTTCTGGTCGGAGATTGGCTGCTTGTCTCACAGTGGCAGGAACATGTTCTGGTTACCTCCCAAAATATAATTGTCACAACTGGCAAAGGGTTGCCCGCACTGAACACGACGTTTGCTCCCCCGAGGTCCGATTTGCCACTAATTCGCTTGGCCTAGCGCCTATGAAGCGCGGATGGGATTTTTTTGTGGACCTCGACAATCGTTTATCTATTTATTTATTTATTGCACCCTTAAAGGAGCGGTGCAACGATATTCAATTGGAATGTGTTTTTCTTTACACGAGCTTACTGGCACTCAAGGATACTCGCACGCAACGCCACTGGCCAAGGAACTTGTTTGTTGCGGTGTAATTGCAAGGACAAAAGCAATCATTTTCATTCAACCTTTCCTTTGCAAAATTTGATGACATAACGTGGGGATCGCAGTACACCCTAATTCGTCTTCATGTAATGGAGGACTCCGTCGGCCGCCATTTCCCATTTGAAAATTTCTCAAAATCACTTAAAGGAGCTGTGCAACGATATTCAATTGGAATGTTTTTCGCTTTCCACGAGCTTACTGGCACTGGTGGGACTCAAGGATACTCGCACGCAACGCCACTGGCCAAGAAACTCCTTTGTTGCGGTGTAATTTCAAGGACAAAACCGACCATTTCCACTCAATCTTTCCTTTGCAAAATTTGATGACGTAACGTGGGGATCGCAGTACACTCCAATGACGATATTTGAATGAGGTTCATAGATTGGACCCGAGCATTGCGTGGGCACTCAATTTGGGCTCGTTATAATTACTAGCTCGAGAAACATTCGGGTTTGGGGCCCGTGTCCAATCGCTGCAACGACGACAATAGCCGAGCCATAACAATGTCTGGAACTCGGCGCGTGTCCTGTGCTTTGCCAACCCCAGCGCGTGGCTATGATCAACATTGGCGGCATATAATCGGCTCCAGATCACGTGGCCGCTTGTTCTGGCTGCGAGTTGAGGGGGTGAACGCTGCTCGTTTTTCTTTAAGTTTTTTCTGGGACTTCTATTGCGTGGGGTGAAAAACGAACGCGTGTTTATAGGTCATTAACGTAAGGGATTCGTTCTAAGTGGTATTTGCGCAAAGTACCAAAATTGTTGCATCGCCCCTTTAAAGGCCCAAAGGGCATTACATAAAAGAAGGGGGGCGGGGGGCAGAAACCATAAAAAAGTGAATAGGTACAAAGCACCCGCTATGCACTTACTACCAATATGCATCTACAAAAATGAAACAAGAAAATAACGACTGGTGTAAATACAGCAATATAAGATATATAAACAATAAAAAAAGGAATTACAACCATAATTAACATTGATAGGGTAACTGGAAGTCACAAGCTGGACAAAATCCTTATGATAATTAGGGGGTTAATTATTCACGAAACAAGATGGTGTCAGCAACGTCTACGATAGAATCGGAAAAGTCGTTGCAATCACGGATTCTACGTGGAACTGCCGAATTTATGAATGCATTCGCTGTACCGGTTAGACGCTTGAAACTTCTGCTGTTGGTGGTTCGATGAGAAGATCTATTTTAGAAGCTCGAGAAAAGAAGCATTTGCACATTGATAGTAGAGTTTATGAATGAGACAAAGAAGAGCAATTTTGCGACGATTTTCAAGTAACGGGAGAGGGCAGTGACGCTTTAGAGTACAGACTTCTATGTTATACAAATAGCTTGTTATAAAGCGCGCCCCTCGTTTTTGGACGGCTTCGATGCGTTTCGTTAGGTAGCTCTATTGAGGGTTCCAAATTGGTGAGGCATATTCAAGTTTAGGGTGAACGTAGGTTGCATAAGCTAGTTTACGGAAGCGAAGACGGGCTAATTTAAGGTTACGACTGATGTAACTCAGCTAGGTGACTGGTGCGCGACTGAAAAAGCCCGCCTGGTCCTAATATGGAACCAGAGACTCCCCAAAGCTTGCACCTTTGCATTATTTGCATTACCATCATACGCTTAATGTATGTGAGGGTTCGAGAAGGGCTATTAATTACGTTGTTAACAAGGGTGATCTGTAGGAAGTTGGAGGTGAAGTGAACACCTAGGTATTAATACGAATAAATACTAATGGGCGTATTGTCCAGAGAATAGGAAAAAGAAGAAATTGGTTCCTTGCTAGTAAAGGTTAGTAATTTACATTTTCAAGTGTTAAAAGGCATTTACCACTTGTCGCACCAGCTAATAATGCTGTCAACATCGTGCCGAAGTACCAAGTGGTCGTCTGTGTTATCCATTTTCCGGTACAAAATGCAATTGTCGGCAAATAAGCGTATGTTAGAACTTAGAAGTCAGCGAATTGGGAATGTCGTTAATGTAGATTAGGAGCAATAGTTGCAGTAAGCATTTGAAAGTAAAATAAATGATACACTATCCCACGAATTTGAAAAGCACTTGCAAAAAACAGCAAACCCTTCCCCCCCCCCCCCCCCCCCCCCCCCTCCAGCCCCATCTCCCAAACACGTCCGACGCCCCTGTGTACAAATATGACGGCAGTACGTCTTATTGATGTTATTGTTCTTTACAAAAGCGGCCATTCAGAGAAAACTTAGATAAATGGTTGCTGTTCTTTTTTTTCATAATTTTCTAAAATTTGTTTTATGTGCCACCTTTTCTTGTAATCAAATATGAACTTATTTTGTGTCTGCTTTCAGTCTGCAAGGGCCGAAATTTCATCTTAATGATCTCACGAACGACTTACTAAAAAAAAGGACAGTTGGATATAATTTATTTTACTTTTAAAAGTGTCCAAAATGTGTGTGTGTGTGTGTGTGTGTGTGTGTGAGTGTGTGTGTGTGTGTGTGTGTGAGTGAGTGTGTGTGTGTTTTAATATATAAAAAGGGCCCGTTCTTTTTAACTGCAGTCAAAGTTAGAGAACCAATGCACCTGACACACCATTTCTATTATAGCAGTAAACTTACACTTCAAATTGAACGTGTTACACCGACTTCTAGATATCACGGCTAGTGCCCCGATAAATCCCGAAGGGAGCCCGAGCACAATGCCGTTGTTCTATCGGCGCCATTCAAATACTAAAACAAGAAAGGGGGGGGGGGGGGCACTTTCGTGTATTCGAGAGAGAATACGTCTCGTCCGCGCCATGTCATTCTGCAGTGCTGATGGTTATATTCGTACCTACTGCTGCGCAGAAAAACTAAACCTAAAAACAGCGAGGTTGTATCGGTGTAACGCTGCGTTTCGAACAATCGACATTAGGACAACTGTGTGACGTGATTTGGAATTATCTTGCTTTGCAGCCGCGGTGAACTCAGCACTTGCTGGTACATCCTCCTCTCCGGGTCCGTGTTCATCAACGGATCCATGTACCTCCCAAGAAGCAGGTACGTGACGCTGCCTAGAGCCGGCGTGCTCGTCCACTCCACTTGCCAGTATTCTCCAGGCACCGTAGTTGTAGAGTCTATAGACGTTTTCTGTTTCCTGTCGTTCTCAGTCACGTGGGTTCCGTATCTGGTATGCGGGACGAAAGAATAATAAAACATATCAACCTGGAATATGCGAGAAAATATAGGCAAAGCTAAACAAGAATGTGTGACGATCACGGATTTTTCGTAAACACCTTCCAGCGGCGAGGAAAGGTCAAAACGATGTTTTACCGCATACCAGAAGTGACAACATTCAAGATGGCTGCGGCCTTGTGGAAAAGGTGTATAGTCAGTTACAGGTTAAGAAAAGTTTACGGGGGAAAGGAGGGCTGGGGAAGAGGAAGCAATGCTGGAAGGGAGAGGAGGAAACCTCCTCCTCTCCCCAGCGTTCCGTCTGCGTCCTCCTCCCTAGTTTTCCTTTCCCTCGAAAACCTTTCTTAGCCTGTAATTGACTACAGTTCGATCCGTGACTATTATAAAGGCAATCTGAAACACTTATTTCAAAAAGTGAGATACAGTTTGACTCTAGCGTAATTTTATCCCGTGAACCTGAATATCACGTTCGTTTTCACTCGAAGATGTAACTAAACGCGAGAAGACACGAAAAACCTCCGACCGGTCGTGACGTCACAAGAGGATATTTTGGCCACTAAGCGCGTGTCGCTCGAGGGCCGCGCGTGCAATCGGAAGCTTGCCAGGTACATTCCCCCGCACTGGCACCAGTCGTGACGTCTTTTTTTTTTTTTTTTTGCCCTTTTTAAATATAGCAAGAGTGCGCGTGCATAGCTTTGATAGGCGCTGAAGATGCGTGAGAGTGCGGAGATTCCGAAAACTCCTTTTGTGACGTCACGCTCCGGGAAGGAGGGCCTTCAGTGGTACTTTGAAAATGATTTTGTGCATACTCCATGCATCAAATTAATAAAAAAAATCGATATTCGACATTTTTTAGGTGAAATGAAGACGATTTATATGTTTTCTCAAATACAAAACCGACACACGAGGTGCGCAAACAGCCAAGGAACTTGCACGCCGTGTAGTCCCCGACAGCTTCAGAAACGCAGGGCGTACGTAGCCTAATATTTTCACGCTTTTTGCTTCGTGGTTCTTTCTTCGGCATACTTATCCCTTCATGTCTCAATAGAGAGTTTTATAGTAGGTCCTGTTTTCAGGCCACGCTCCTTGTAGCGGTAGCTCGCGCTGCCATTTCAATGCAAGCTCTAAGCGCGGTCCCGTAGCGGTCCCTTACAAAAAAGTGTAATTCGTTTTTGTGGAAAGTCCGCTGAAAAAGGTCAACACAGGTATTAAATGTCAACAGCTTTCCATCATACTTTCTGCAGATTGTATTTAGCTTTTGACTTGACTTCCAGGAGCCGTTTGGCCCAAAGTTCATTAGAAAGGCAGTAGACTTCTTGGCGCCTAGGTGTCAACTTTTTGTTGTCACTCCACTGAAAAGCTAAACCTCTAGCATAAGACAACCTTGTGACTCCAAGGCGATTCATTGGCGCCAGACCATTTGTAGTCTCTGTGTCGCCAGAGCCTCCTCCAAATTGGCTGCTGCAAAATTCCGTAAAAAGAAAAAAAAAACGCGATTTTCTTTTTTTTTTAGTTTTGTTAGTAAATGGTGTTGCTGTGTTATTTGAAGGCACTACAACTACATACATCCGAGAACTACACATTAGAAACGAACACAAACACAAACACCATGAAGCACTGAACACCTGAAACACAGTCCAATTGACTGCTCCATGCCTTATATAGCCTACATATTGAAGGAATTCATTTGGCCGGTGACCACCTCAACACTTATTAAGGTTTTAAGTATTTGATCTTCTCCTCACGCGTCCATCAAAGGGAAAACAGTGTTTTGAAGGTCGTGGACGATATCTCTTACAAGAAAGCATTGGTTCATTCATTCAAGTCTTTATAGTCACTTACAAAGTCAGAACGGCAGGGCATGCCTTTCGAACGCCTCAACATGCAGGCAGCAGAGAGTCTGCAGCCTTTCTGATAAATATGGCTGCAGGAAGTCAACAAAAAGACTTAACATGGAAGCACCAGAAAGTCTGCAGACTTTATGTTGAACTGGGTTGCAAGAAGTCAACATATATTTTTCAACATGCAGGCAGCAGAAAGTCTGCAGCCTTTCTGATAAATATGGCTGCAGGAAGTCAACAAAAAGACTTAACATGGAAGCACCAGAAAGTCTGCAGACTTTATGTTGAAATGGGTTGCAAGAAGTCAACATATATTTTTCAACATGCAGGCAGCAGAGTCTGCAGCCTTTCTGATAAATATGTCTACAGGTAGTCAACAAAAATTTTCACCACGGAGTCTTCAAGAGGTGTGTTGACTTCCTGTTGACAATGTCAACAGAAAGTCAAAGTCAAAAGGAAGTAACCAGAGTCGACAAGAAGTCAACACATTTTCATCAGAAAGTCTGAAATCATTTTTGTAAGGGTAGCGGGCCTTTCAAATCGACTAACTAAAACTCCCTTATTTCATTGACTGTGGAGCTTTAATATTATGCTTAAAAATCGCCCTGCCTTTTTTTTTTAGTTGTCATTGACTCTTATAGTAGTAGTAGTAGTGGTAGTAATAGTACTAGCAGTAGTAGCAGCAGTAGTAGTAGTACTGTATTTTCCGGGCTATAGTCCGCGGACTATACGTGTTTAAAAGCGGAAAATTTAGGCTGTGCGGATTATCTACGCGTGCGGACTATACAGACATTTTGCTTTTCAAGGTCGTTCATTATGACCAGACGTGACAGATTTTGTGAATGAAAGGGTACGTTAATGATGATTTATGTATAATACAAGCTTCTTTGTGAGCTAAGAAAGCAGACATTTGTCAAGGTGTGCCGTGTATGACAAGATTTTCGTGTCGACTAAGCACCAAGTGCGGACTTTGCAGGGCGTGCGGACAATGCACCGTGTGCGGGCTATGTAAACAAAAACTTTCATTTTTTTACCCCAAATTTGCCCCTGCGGACTATCGGGTGCGAACTATAGCCCGGAAAATACGGTAGTATAAGCAGTAACAGCAGCCTGTTCTTTCTGTGGACTTTTACGCCGAGTTGTTTTCAGTGATCCTTTGTTCGCATTGGGTAACATCGTGACAATGCACCTGGCCGTTTATTTAAATAAAGAAGAAAGAACAAAAAAAAAATATCCGAGAAAAACGAACGCTCTTTTGTGAGACGCGACGTGACTCGAGCGCATTGTCCGTCTTTGTTATTCAAAGAAAAAACGAAGAGGGGAAAAAAGAGAAGGAACCCATTTGAGAAGTTCAAAGGCCAAGCAGACCCACTTCAACTGATTTTTTTCTTATTAATATTACCATTCCGGTTATGCAACTGTCTTCGTTCTGAGGAGGACCGCGTGCTCGCGATATTTCGGAAAAGGGCCGGTTACGTACGTCGGTGCATCGCAACTCGGCCTTGGTCGCGAACCACGCACGGTGTGTGCGACACCCACTCGGCCGCTGTGTCGCTCCTTTGTGCGAATTTCATTTCGCCCTCGTGACATGATCCAAGCGGCGTGACACGCTGTATCTCATTCTTCGTCTTCGATCCAGTGAACTCGCAGGCAGCAGCGTCTCGCTCTTAGAAGTGCAAAATGTCCCCGAAATCCAGACGTTTACTGAAATAAAGCAACTAAATACCTTCACTCGTGACTCACTCAAAAATAAGGAAATGCATTACTCGTTACTCCGATTCGGAAGGAATTCTTTACCTCGGCTTGGAAAGTAACGTGTTGATTTTCTCGTTGCTCCCAAAAAACTAAATGGGTGTTGTTGTTGTTGTTGTTGTTGTTGTTGTTGTTGTTGTTGTTGTTTTTTTGAAGGGGGGGGGGGGGGGACACGCCGCATAAATTGTACAGTTCGCCCAGCGAGCGTATTGAGTTCCTGTTTCACATTACCTAGGTCGGCTTTGTTGGACGGCCTTGGAAAGAAAATATGAACAGAGCTCTGACCTTATCCTTAGAGGCATTTCTCCAATAACGGGGTCTTGGGGCAGTGGCGGAGCGTGATATGTGCATATATTCGCGTAAACAGAGCGACTGAGTTGGTGCCAGTTTGCAGGCCCAAATGTCCACATATTCTCGTGTGAGCGTACACATTTATTATTTTGTATTATGGGTTTACTATACACATTTGTGTGCGCGTGCGTCAGTGCTTCTGTGCGTGTCTTTTCCATTATGCATGTTGACTAGACTACACGCACAGTCTCAGTGAATGTGCGCGTAATGCATGTTTTCAGTTTCTTTTATATCGTGTTATGTCCCGTTTGTTCTATTATTTCGAGAGATCTTTAAACAGCGAACGATAAATCTTGCAGCCTCTGAGCGGCAAGAACAGCAAACAATAAATCGTGTCATTTCCGAATGTCCTTTTTTTTTTTTCTTTTTTTTTTTCGCGGGCACAACACACGCAGACGGCGAATCTGAGCACTCCAGCGCGCGGGTCAGCAACCGCCTTCCAGCGTCACCCTATCCTAAAGCGCGCTCTGCGTCTTTGCAAGCGCATTAGGCTTGCAGCGTGTCGGCTCAATTATACACCCGAGCACTTGCCCCTAGAATGTGTCAAAGAAAACAAGGAGTAAAAAATAAAACAAATGAAGTGCCAAATTTTGACGGGCGTTGTCACACCCCGAATCACAACGACGAAGGTTCCCATGCGCGGCCCAAAGGCGCAAGAGTCGCCTCGGGTAACTCGAGCCAACGCGGGTGGTGGTGGCTCGACTGACGACGGCACGGGGTCCGCCTCAGCGAGTCACGACAGCGACTCGTTGAGATAGCCACCGAGAGAGTGTCCCTCCCTTTTTAAATTGCGTCATGTTTTTTTTTTTTTATTTTATTTTTCTCACGCCTCGGCCGCGACGGAAGGGAAATTACCCGCGGTCTTTGTCCGCGCTCGCCATTGTCCATTGTCTACTGTTGAAGTCTCAATCGAATAGTTCGGCAGTGGCACTAACCCTGGTGTCTTTTGTGGAGTCGTTCGGAACCGTCGAGCATTTGCGTGGGGGGTATACGGTGCTAAAAGCCTCGCGTAGGTATGATTGGGGTTACTGAACAGTTTGGCTACTCATTTTTATGCAACGCCCTAAGGAAGAAAAGAGCAGCAGGCATTGTGCGACCACACAAGTTGCCTAAATTTGCTAACCATCTAATTATATTTAATTTTCACAAGTAGAACAAAGAAGAAGAAGAAATAAAGATCACGCGTGGACCGGAGCAAGCGTGTTTGCATATTACAGCTGAAAACATTATCGATTTAGTTTCAATAAAACAGTTACTCGATTTTTTTTTTTTCTTGGAGACTTTTGCACGAAACCGATTTCGACAAATAATTGTGTAAGAAACACGGGTATTTCTTACACGATTCAAATCATCGTATGCGCCAAGTTATAATCGCGATCATCAACTCGCCCTCATTAAAACCTTGAAGAAGGCACGTACCATGCATCGACCCCGCGAACGTATACACCAGTCCCCTTTTCTCATCGTCGGATGCCATGATGGCCTAATTACAGTCCGGGACACAGCGAAGGCGATCGCAGAAAGCACGCCCACATCCAAGCGATGCCTCCGCACACAACACACACACACACACGCCAGCCTCGTCATCTTCATCATCGACGCTCTTGACCCTCCAGACGTCGGTGGTACCAGGTCGTCCTCGAGGGCGTGATGACCGGCGCTGTAACGTCGTCACGTGCTTGGCTGCCCCGCTTCGCTTGTGTTTCTGTGAGATTGGAGAAGCGGATGCGGCAGCGGAAGATGGCTTTCTTCTTCTCCGTGTGTGGTCCGTCTTCCTCTTGGACAAGTCCCTCGCCGCTGCTGCTGCGGCCGCACGCGTGCTGGCAGAAGTTCGTTCGCCCGGCGGCGCTTCTTGGGTGGGCCAGAGCTTCGCACATCGTGTTCCTCGATGAATTTGTTCGGGGAAGATTATTTCTGCTTGGGCTTCGCTTTCTCTTTCGATGAGCTTACACTATACATAGGAGAGGCTGTGTCTCTGGGTCGGTGGATGAGGCGGTCTTCGGGCAAAACGGCAAAAAACCCGTTTTGTTTTGTGTGTGTGTGCGTGTGCGTGTGTGTGTGTGTGTGTGTGCGTGTGCACTCGCGCGTGTGTGTGTGTGTGTGTTTCGTTTTTACATGCAACGTCGCTGATGGGCTCTTTGTTGTTGTGTTATCGAAATGAGTGGTTGGTGATCTTTCGTTTATTGTGCGGCGAAGCATTTTCGTCATTAAGTTCGAAGCAATTCACAGCCTCAAAAGTTTCTGAGTGGGTGTATTTCTCTGCGATGCAATTGCGAAGTAATGCAGTCTTTCTTTAACGCACTCAAAAAGAAGGCCGATATTTATCCTGTTTCAGTGATAAGGCAGTTAAAAAAAAAAAAAGGATTCACTTTTTTTTAAATCTTTTTATTACCACGTTTGTGTCGTGTGTGTGGACAGCGTACCGAGCTTCTTTGGCTCTTTGCAAACGGATAGCTCTTCCGTGATTGCACGAACCACGTACCAAACTCACCCAACGTTCTGACCGCTCGTCAACATTTGAAATTATCGTTCAACGCAGGAAGGGTCTATCCTTTGTCTCATCTTACGATGGACTAAAGGTCAAAGCCACAGGCCGCTAGGTTCAATCATGTTACACGTTAAACTATGACATGCTTAACATTGATTAGGGGTGGACGAATAATGCTCCAAATCAAAAAGTGCTCCATCATTTCTGTAGCTTCGTCACTGCAAAGAGCCTGTATATTGTGGCTTTCTTTGCGATGTAAAATTGGTGAGTCACTCAATGCTATTCAATTCGAATCACTGTCCGCCCATTCCCATTAGACGCGGGCACCGACACGTGCATTGAAGCCAAATGCCAGGCAATTTATAAGTGGTTCGTGATTGGATCTGGCTCTCCGTAGCTTTTGCCTTTATAGTCTATCGTAGGGCGAGACGAAGTATAGTACAGTCAGACCGTCGGATGCAAACATCGCTGACGTAAGTATATTTTTTTTTCTTATTTTTTGATAAGAATGAGGGCGTAAAGCCGCGGTCATACTGCTAATACATCGTGCTAAAGACAGTCTGCAGCCACGTTCCAAGTATACGCATGAATGAAGCAAAACATGCTTCGAACATGATTGAGGTACGTCCTCAAATAACTCCTCTGTCATCATGTTTGCAGCTAATTACACCGTATATTTTGTATAATGTATGCGCAATGGGACTGCTGCATTAATTGACTCGCTTCACAAAAACAAAACAACAACAACAACAAAAAAAACACTTGGTGTTTGTTTTGGCGGAGACGAACTGTTGTTGACAACACGAGGGAAAAGTTTGGTGGTCCTCTGGCCTTTTGAGCCCGAGTCGATCAAAAACTTCCGTACCTTATATGTTCAAGCCGTGGGTGTGAGCTTCTTGGCTTTCAGGTGTGCGCGTGCGTGCGCGGCACATATATAGTGGCCATTAAAAACCACGATGAGCCTCCCAGTGTGTGTGTGTGTAGTTAACTTTCTAGCTCGTTAACTTCGGATTAAAGGTCGTGCGGAGCCGAGCGCCTAACGTTCCGACCAAGAGCTGCACAGTGCCCGTTGTAAAACACTCTTCTTTTTTTTTTTTTTTTTTTAAGCAGCGCCCGAGGGATGTTTTCGGAAGTGCATGTATAAGGTCGCTTTCATTGAAGTTTGTATTTTAGATTGTTTTCTTAGGCTGCCCTAGATGACCTTTAAGCGAGGCTTACCGGGCAACCTGGGAAGCGAAATTATTTAGCACGTTGTACGAGATTGCATGGATTAGCCTGAAGTGGATGTTTCCAGCGTCCTTCGTCCATGCACGTGTACAGGTCGGAAAGGGATACACTGAAAGGTTTAGATTGGCGGCCGACGCTTCAAACCTAGCTTTTTCGGGGGTAAGTTTCTTAGCGAAACGTCAGCCCGAAGAAACTTCTATAGTCAGTGACAGAGCTTAAGAAACGGGGGGGGGGGGGGGGGGGGAGTGGCGGCGGCGGCCTAGACCACACTTCTTGCTTCGTGATCGGTTCCTCGGCATCCTTATCGGCCGATGCCGCCATCTCATTGGCCCCGCGCGGAGCAAGATACTTGTGCACGCATTGGGCTTCTTAAACTGTCAGTGACCGTATAGTTCCTTCTCGGACTTTAGTGCGCGTGTAGTGACGAAAATAAGGTTTTCAGACACGGGACCCCGTGACGGAGCAGCGGCGGGGAAGGATTTGGTGGCAGCCGCTTCGTGTACGATTTCTTTCTCGTACGCCAAGCACGTGAAGATAACGTTGGATGAATGGATGGATGGAATGGGTGTTTTCGGAACCGGACGCGTGCCGCTGTGTCGATACCGACGCTGCATTATGCGGAAAGTGTCCCGCGTTCTCGAAGAAGACGGCCTGTTTTGTCACCCATCCATCTCCAGCTGACAAAAGATAGCGGATAGACTTTTATTTTTTGTTCACAGTCGCAGCTTGCGACGGTGTTACTAAACGCATCACGTCGAAAAGGAACAAGACACAAAACAAAAACTTCCAAGCAATTTCTACTAAAACGCAAAAAAAAAACTGTTAAAACTAAAAACAGAGAAACTTGAATATTGACTATCGATACTACTAAAATCTTTCTCTTCCTTTTTCATCTCTCTATTACTCTCCCTCTTTTACGCTTTATTGATCTCTCAATCTTTCTCGCTTACTCTCTACTAAGCTCTCTCTTTCTCCCTCCCCTCTCTTCCCACTCGTTCTCTCACTCTAAAAATGGAGGCTCGGCCTGCATCTATTGGCTCACTGGGCTAGCGTGTTCCTCGGTCTATTAATAGCACATGGCCCGCTTGTGTTCCGTCCGCTCCCCATAAAACCAACGTAAAACGCCTTGTTCAAGACTTACGACTTCGCTGGAACGTGCGAGCGTGTTTTGTGTTGTTTATGTTGTCTTCGCTGTTCGACGTTTGAGGCGCGCTTTGCTGGTTAGTTGCCTCGTTGTGCTACTGGACGTCTTCAATGCGTACATGGACGATATAAACAAAATACTCACATTGTTGTGTTCTCCACGCCGCAGTCTCGCGCCTGTGAAATCGACCAATAGTATATGGAAGGCAATTGGGCCGCGCCTTCCTTACTCTAACGCAGACGGTGACAACGCTGCGATCTCGGCACATAATAACCGTCGTTTTCTAACTCTTTTCAATACTAATTAACGAATTCTCTAACGCCATCTTTAGTCATCATTAACGAAAGATGGAATCGACAGATTGGCGCCCAGTTATCTTATGTTCCTGTCTCGACATTTGGACCCCGTCACCTCGGTAGTTCCAATTCCCCGTCTAATCTTCGTCTGTGTCTCACTCCGTGAATCCCATTTTGAACGACGCTGGAGCGGCAGCTCTGGGGGAATGCAGTTACGTGTTGTGCGCGCTCGCCTATGCTCAGTGACCAACTCATCGTTTATAAACAGGCGTGTTTGGCCACGCAGCAGCCGTATAGGCGGCGCGCACGTGCAGGGACCCGTTTCGCGAGGAAGTGACGTCAGAAAGATACTCGTCGTCTGGCAAGAAGCATTTCCGGGCCTGGCCTTTCGGACGATGTGCAGAAACCGCGGGCGCACCTTCCGGAGTCTAATAGCCGAGTCATCGACCTTCGCTGCTCGAACGCCTCTTCTTCGGCGGCCGAATCTGGTCCGAGGGTTCCCGAGTGGCAACCAAGCGGCAGCCTTCCGGACTCTTCGTTCTCGAGAGAGTATTTGAGGATCCAGATGCCTCCGCTGCCGCCTATGAAACCACGATTCCGAACACATTTCGGAAGATGAAGCGCCGACTGACCTCTCCGAGCATGCGCGCACTTCGGAAAAAAAAAAAAAAAAAAAAAATACCGGCCTTAGAAAACGCGCGCATTTACGGTTCTCCTTCTCGGAATGGCGTAGGTCTTAGAGATAAAAATTAATAAAAAAAAGAACGCTATGACCGCGAACCCGGAAAGACGCTTGCCGCTAGTCGCTGGAGTGTTTTTTTTTTTTTTTAATATTATTATTTTCTTTTTATTATTATTGACAGCTAGATTGCGCAGATCCTTCTTTCACGGCTCGCTTAGTCCTCAAGACGGGGCGGCGTCTCTTTTCGTCCAGTCAATGGGAAGAGGACAGTGCAGGGAACATCAAACGTCACGTGTTTTTGTTTTATGAAATATTTTGTATGTGTCAAAGAAGAGGTTACATGTACTCGAGAAGACGATGGAGGGATTATCTCTCCCTCCCGCAGAGACGCGCCGCGCGCGCTGTCCTGCGGCTGACGCAGGGATGTTTATACTATATATACTGGCTGGCGGTATAACCTGCGTTACAGGTGCCTGCGAGGATGACATTCCTTCGCGCGACCCGGATACCCAGGAATTTGCGTGGGGATTTGGCGAGCGGGTCGAGCTAAAGTTGACGCCTCTGCATAACCTACGTCTCGGCCCATATACTTGACGGGTTTATGCTGGGGGACGCGAGAGACGGACAACGAGCACGGAACGCTGTGTGTGCAGTTTGGGCTCGCGTGTACGCAGCTTCGAATGTGTGCCAGCTAGGGCGCCAATCCTGTCACCTGTGTCAGCTGGTTTGGCCTAAGCTGACCTAACCTCTTTTCAGGTACACAGTTTCTAAGCGCTAAGGTGGCTGTCCCTTAATTTTTTCTTTTTATCTGAAGTTTTAAACTAACATAAAGTCCACTGTTTTTTTTTGTGTTTTTCTTGCCATGTCAGCGCGGCTTGGTTAGAAAGTAAGCCAAACATACAGCAACTTATCGCGGTTTAACTTGTACTGGGAGATCTTTGTCTTTCGACTTTACGGTACACGGTGTTCCGTTTCAACCTATAAAAAAAAAAATTAAAGAAAAAAAAGAAATGCTGTGTTTTTTTTGTTTTTTTTTTTGTTTTTTTTTTTAACAGAAAAAAAAAAAAACTATACATTGCTGAACGCTCATTCTCCGCCCGAATGTAGCGCTAGGGGTTCGAACCAAACGCCAAAGTTTGAGCACTAACCGTTATTTTATTAAAAAGTTATAAGTGATTTTCTGAAATTTTTAATGGGAAAATGAGACCTCCTTTCTCCCGTTTTCGGTAACAAAGAGGCTCGACCTAAAATGGGCCGTAAAAATCAACGCCTGCGCGCAGAAATCTAGACTTTTCGTCAAAGGTGTATTTCACAGGTCGGTTTTATCTTGTAAAATTACAAAGCGTAGCCCCCTTTCTGTAAAAAAATAGGTCCAAGAAACTTGCCATGGTCAACGGCGGACGGCGCCGCGACCCAGTCGAGTGGCGAGGCGCGTGTGGCGCACGTATTGATAGATTGCGTCAAGAGCAGCGTCGGAAGGTGTAGCCTATACCAGCAAAAGAAAGCAGACGAAACGCAGACGAAATCCCTCGGCAACAAAAACGCCGTCAAATGCAACCGCGTTTTCTTTTCTCTTTTTTTTTTACTTCAAGTTTTGTTTTTATTGTCCGCATTTGTTTTTGAAACCAAAGGTACATAACAAAAATATTATGTTCATTTCACTAGACCACGGTCGCCGCGAGCAGTCTCGATAAGGACGTAGCGCCATCTATCAATACGTGCGCCAAACTCGGTCGTCTGCGTCGCCGTCCGCCTTTGACCCTGGTATGTTATTTGGCCCTATTTTTGTAGCGTGAGCTACACTGGCCGAGGTTGAGCAGTTTCGCGTGGCTCCCAAAGAGCCGTGCTGCGCATGCGCGAGGAGCAGTGACGTCACACGGCGCACAGCTGGCGCGCCGGAGCCGCCGCCGCCGCGCGCGCCTCGCCGGTCTCCGCATTCCAGAGGAGTGACGTCATAGCCGCGGCAGACGCACTGGCGCCGCCGCGTGCCCAGCTGTGCGCCTCCGTTGCGCAGTAGCCAAGCCTGACGCTGCACCGGAGCCGCCTGATAGCGCCTCTCATTTTGTGCGCATAAGCTCACGCTACGTATATCCTGGCATAGCCGAGCTTAAAGGGGCGATGCAACAATTTTTGTACTTTGCGCAAATACCGCTTAGAACGGATCCCTGACGTTAATGACCTATGAAACACGCGTTCGTTTTTCACCCCACGCAATAGAAGTCCCAGTAAAAAATTAAAGAAACACGAGCAGCGTTCACCCCCTCAACTCGCAGCCAGAACAAGCGGCCACGTGATCTAGAGCCGATTATATGCCGCCAATGTTGATCATAGCCACGCGTTGGGGTTGGCAAAGCACAGGACACGCGCTGAGTTCCAAACATTGTTATGGCTCGGCTATTGTCGTCGTTGCAGCGATTGAACACGGGCCACTACCCGAATGCTTCTCGAGCTATCAATTATCACGAGCCCAAATCGAGTGCTCACGCAATGCTCGGATCCAATCTATGAGCCGCATTCAAATATTGTCCCTGGAGGATGCTGCTACCACCAGGGTACGTCATCAAAATTTGCGAAGGAGAGATTGAAAGAAAACGCTCGCTTTTCTCCTTGAAATTACACCGCAACAAAGAGGTTTCTTGGTCAGTGGCGTTGCGTGCGAGTGTACTTGGGTCCCACTAGTGCTAGTAAGTTCATACAAAGTGAAAAACGCTCAAAACGAATATCGTTGCACCGCCCCTTTAAGCCACCGCAATTTTTTTTTTTTTTTTGCTGAAAGGGAGCCGCGCTTTGTGATTTCACAAGATAAAAACGACCTGTGAAATAAACCTTTGACGATAATATTTGATTGCTACGTGCAGGCGCCGATTTTTACGGCACATTTTAGACCGAGCCTCGTTATTTTAGACAACCTATATACGAGAGCTCTGTCGGACGCCATTTTCCCATTCAAAATTTCAGAAAATCGCTTATAACTCGAATAAGATAACGGTTAGTGCTGAATATTTCGCAGCTGGTTCGGACCTCTCGCGCTACGTTTACGTGGAGAATGAGCGTTCGGCAATGTACAACTTATTTTCGCGGTAAAAAAAAAAGTGTAACTAATTTATTTGATTTTTTTTAGGGGGGGGGGGGGAGGATTTTGTGCACAACTTCCATCAACTAGCATTATTAAGATTCAGGATGTTTCTATTATGAGTAAGAAGTAGATCCGAGATGAAAAGCGAACGTAGAACCGAAATAAGGATAAAAAGCGAACGGAGAGGCAACGTTCACAATCGTTGGTGCGAAGAACCATTGAACAGCTCGGTATCCATGTGATCGATTATACAAGAAATAAATACAATAAAAACACGAAGGGGTCGTTTCTTGCTCTTCTAACCACCATGCAATCTGACTGCCCGGTATTAACTTTATACGAGTACATGTAACATGTTCCCTTTCCTGTGAAAGTAGTCTTATAGTGTACGCTCGGACAAAAACGAAAATACTGTAAGCGTGATTTTGCTTCCTCAGGTCCTTGTTTCACCGCTATTTTCTGACATCACATTCAACCGTGTCGTTCTTTTTATTGATTTTTTATTATTTTTTTTTGGAAAAAAGGGGGAGGGGGGCGGGGGGTACGCTTACAATGCGTAGGTTGACTAGACCTTCTAACTTCGCTGCGTCCTCGTATAAAATAACAATATATAGAGCGAAGTTGTAAAGATGCGCCTGCCAGCGCAATTTCCATTTTTACGACCGAAAGAAGGTCCGCGATTCTTTTCTCATCTCGGATTGTTCAAAACGTCGCTTTGTTTCCTTATTTTTTTATTTCTTTTTTTCTGGCTGCTCTGCTCCCCCAAACTCTTTCCGATCACGATTTCTTCAGAGTGCTGCGATAAATCTCACGCGCGCACACCCAAGAAACAAAAAAATAAATAAGAGCGGCTTGATGCCAGCAGAATGCAAAACGTGACGGAAGCTAGATTTATTTTCCTCGCAACTCTCTGTTTTCACCTCTTTTAAAGGTTAACGCACCTTCCTTAAACGCGGCGACCGGTTAGTTAACGTGCGCAAATAAATTTACTTCCCATTCAGCGTGTGCTTGTCGACGTGCTAGTGATTTCGGCTCGAAGGGCATATGAATACTTGTCAGGTTCAAAGTCATTGGATCCTGGGAAAGTAGTGCCATTGCCCTCCTTGCCTGCTAGCCGAACTCAAACAAATACTGACATACAGACAACCAAAACCTCGCAAGGCGATTGGCTAATCGGTCTCCGTTGCTATGGCAATCGCCATTTCGGCCCTTTCAAGTCTTCGAAGCTTCGAGACTGTCGTTCTATTCCAGTCGCACCAAGATCACCATGGAGCATCATCGTACTGAAGGCGGCCCTCGCCAATATAAGCGTATTTGGCAGTGTGTATGCAATCAACTTATCAACCATGCCCCTTTCCACGGATCCCTTACAATGATATTGTTAAAAATTGAATGCTTCACAGATATCTGCGGTTCGGTAAAAAATTGGAAAATAAAAGGAACACCAATAAATCCCTCATAATTAGGGGCCCAACGCTTGAAAACCGGCTTGGTTCTTCTTCAGGGGCGGCTATAATCTTTTGAAAAGCAGCAACCTCTTCGGTTGTGGTGATGTTTTTTTTTTCCTCGTCAGGTTGCTTATAGAGCATTTGTGTATACACTATAGGTTGCATTGACGTAATTTGGTCCTCCTTTCTGGTGGCCGAACTTCCTCGAGCCTAGCCTTTACTGCGCATATTCTACGAGCAGTACACGAGCGTCGCGAGCGAGCGGAAACGAGTGAGCACAGCTTCATTATACTTCGTTTCACTTTATCTGCGAGCGAAGCCAAAGCTAGAAGCGCGAGACCAGCGCTTTTTGCGTTTCTGCCCAGCTCGCGCGCTCGAGCAAAGCCTGAAGGCACGGAGCTTTCGTGCTCGCGCTTCCAGCTTTGCCTTCGCTCGCACATAAGGTGAAACGAAGGATAACAGCAGGTTTTGGCCACCAGAAAGGAGGAAGGATATGACGTCACGTGCAACTCATGTATACGGATGGTAAAGCGCCCAGTGGTCTATTGATGTTGCCTGGTGTATTTTGAATGTCTCACGATTCAATAAAAAGTATCTGCCGGGGTTTTTTCTTGACGTCAAAGATGCACGTGCTCTCGAATTCGAATCGATGGTCTTTGATGTCAGGATGTTCCGCAACAGCGCTGCGATTGTGGTCGAATTTGTGCACGTCGTTTTTGGGCTGGAGACGCCTTTTGTGGAAATTCTTTGTTTCGCCGATGTCGACCTTGACTGCGGGTAACTCCATGAATAAAGCTGCTGGTGTAGCCTTGTTCTTGAGATCTGCAATGACAGTTTTTTCTTAATGTTTTCTGTCTGTCTCGGATGAGCAGATAGTCCTCGCTCTGGAGAGGAGTGTCGATGCAACCGATGCTTTGTGACACGTCGGATGGTTTCAGTCAAACCGGAGGTAACGTCCTGTGTGCGATGGCTTCTGGTATACAGAAAACTCGAGTCGTTCATCTTTCCTCTTGATCAGTACATCGAGGGAAGGCAGGTTGTTGTTATTCTCGCATTCCACGGTAAACAGAATGACGGGCTCGAGGGAATGTAGGTGTGCGAGACAGCTGTCTATTTGTGACTTTTAGGATACAGAAGCAGTCATCGACGTAGCGGAGGAACACTTTAGAGCTTGCAGAGAAGGACTGCATGCATAGCACGTTGTTCGATGTCTTCCATGGTTAGGTTTGCCATGGTGACGGAAATAGATGCGCCCATCGGTGGGCCGTTTATCTGCTTCAAGTGTTCTCCTTTGAAACTGAAGTACCTGCTGCTGAGACATAATTCGAGGAGTCGGCACAGTTCATCCACACTATATAGTTTCGTTCTCTCGTTTAGGCTCTTGTCCTTCTCAAGGGCAGTTCTGGTCGTGGCGATTGCCAGATGAACAGGAACGCATGTGAAAAGAGAGACAACTTGGAAAGGCACGACTTGATCGCGCCCTTCGTTTCCAAAAATACGGCTGCGACGACGGCGACTACTCGCGTTTGCTCTTGCTTTTTGCCGGAACTTCTACGGCCAACCACCAGGATCGGGACATCCGACAGCATGACGCTCCGGCTTTTGTGGCGTCATTTGTTGACACTTCGGGACCATTTTGGATGCATATGAGCGGACGCTAAACACACCGGTCGGAGACGCGTGTTCCAGGAGCCGTAATAGAAGGATCCCCGGGTATGAAGGCAGTCAGCGTTATGTTCAGCGTCCCCGCACAGATCACAATGGTGCAGACTCTCACGGCATCCGACAAACGACCCTGCTCCTTTAAACTGGTTGGTGAGGGATCCGCCTGTCCTCCCCCAAACTTCGGATTGCCTACTCGAGTACATCTCCACAACTGTGGGGTTATTCTATTCGCGACTCCAGCGAACTATAGGGGGCGCGCTGGCCAGGCGAAATGGCGGACGAAAGAAGGTCGTTTTCGCCGTTCAGCACGCGAACCATCATACACTTCTTGCACTCCAGCGTAAAATTGGTGCTACATATAAAAGCAAAGGCGATTTTTCGATGGTAGATACCTTCTTCTAGTCGGTGCGTAGGAATGACACGGCGGAAGCATAAAAATAATTACTGTGTAAACGATGCTTGTTTCTGTGCTGCCTACGAGAACCAAGCAGCGATAGCAGACGACGGAGTCGAAACGACCTCCTCTCTTGAGGTTCTCGGCGTTGCCGCTACGCGGCATCGATTTCGCTGGAGTCGCCAATACGGGTGAGATACATTTACTGAAACTGTTAACCCAACCTATAAGGTAATTGTGTCATACCCCGGATGTACCATGTTGCCAACAGCGGCCAATAGAACTTGATTAGGCATGCGAACACTGATAGCGTTTTGTTTTTCCCCATTTCAAATTTAATCTCTTTCTAGTCATTTGCCTGGCACCTTGCGGGGAACTAACTGTGCAGGTTCTATTTATCGAGATAGATAGATAAATTTTTCGAGTAAAGGCTGGAACACATGAACGCATATTTCCGATTTACGTTCCGTAAATTTCCTAGGGCATGCATTCCATCCTCGAATACGGTAGTCATTTCCAACCCGTACGTGGTGCTCCCAATTATACACATGCAAAGAAAAAAAACATTTTTTTTAAAACAACTTAGATGGAAAAAGGATATCATAAAACGATTTTACAACGAAGAAAAAAATTTTTAGAGCTATATTTACGGCGCTATACGAATTTGTAGTTGGCGCCCGAGGGCGCCGCAGAAAAGTGGCCCTTATTTATCACGTGACGGGCCCATATTTGTCACGTGGTGCTCGCGCTCTTTCGGAAGCTTCCTATGGCCTCTAAAAGTAACTTATTCATCTTTGTTTGAAGTATAACAAAAAACTAAGATTAATAAGTAACTTTTAGAGCCCAAAGGAAACTCCTGGAAAAGCGCAAGCAGACTTTGTAGACCTGTGCGCCGGTCAGATGACGGCGGTGGCGCCCCGAACCAGACGAACTTCTGCGGCGGCGGCGACGGCGGCGTGGAGAAACGCGTTGAAGCTGCGTTCGCACAACGCTCAGCGTGCGGCGGCGGCGTGGCTTTACGGCTCCGGCGACGCAGGGCGGTGGCGCGCGGGCCTACCACGTGACCAGCGGCGGCCCCGGCGGGCGCCAACTACAAATTCGTATAGCGCCGTAAATATAGCTCTAAAATTTTTTTTTCTTCGTTGTAAAATCGTTTTATGATATCCTTCTTCCATCTAAGCTGTTTAAAAAAAAATTTTTTTTTCTTTGCATGTGTCCTTTAAAACCTGGAAAACAAGTATATATCTGATATAAGACAATCGAAAAGTGAAGCAAATTACAATTGTAAAAAAAAGAAAAGATAAAACATATTTTCGATAAAGATTCTGCGCAACATAAACTCAGTCAATTCCCGCTTCGTTTATAATCACTTTCGAAGTATCCTGTTCACCGAATCAGTGTTTAAAAATAATTGAGGTTGGCACCCTCCGCAAGGCTGTGCTGTGTCCCACAGTTGTTTATATAAAGTAGAAATTACAACGAAAACAATTCTGGACGTCCTATGATGTGAAAATAAAAGACAATCACCTTATACACCTCGCCGAAAATGGCCCGCGGACGTGATTTTTCTTTTTCTCTAATTTCCGGCGCATCAAAAAAGTGGCTTTACTTTATTCCCATTAAACTTTGGGAAGGCGGAATGGAGCAATAGCACAAAGGCCTTCCCGCCCCTCCCCCCAAACGTCATCACTCGTGGATCCACGCAGTGCCGTCTGCCTTACGTCAGCATCGTCGACAGCGCGTCTTTACAGCGTCTCTCGACGAGCGTGACGCTAAGCACGCGGAGACGCCAAGACGGACATGTCTGCCGGTTTGCGTGCTTGCGTGTTGACGTGTTTGCCGCTTTGGGGGTGGGTCCACTAACGATGACGTCACGCGCAAGCCTTGTCGTCTGTCTCCCCTAATCCCAATCCTTTTTTTTTTTTTTTCAAGAGTCCTTTTAAACGAAGACGGACGCACTTCTTTAAACCCGTCTGGGACTCGGTTTCAGCATATACGATGAACCACAGCGAAAGCCATGCCAATGTCGTGCGAATGTCACGTGACTTTTGGGAGTGACGTAGGGAGAGCGTAATCGCATTATTCGCTCGCTGCTCCGGATTGGTTGTGACGGCTCGTAGCGTCCACTGCGGTCCATTGTATAAGGCGACACAGTATAGTCCCGCCTTTGTCGATTTAAGAAAGCGGTCGACGAACGAAATTAGCGCTCACGCCGAGACGGGAAGAACAGCGAAGACGTTTTGTTCGAAAGCGTTAGCGTGCAAGCAAACCACTTTAAAAAAAAAAAAAGATAATAATAAATAGCTGTGCTTTTTAGAGGAGAGAGTTAACGAGGTGTGGCAACATTGTCTTTTGTTCGCTACCGCCTGCAACGTGGAGCTGGAAGCCCGCCCGGCAGCTGCCTAATTATTTTAAGTCGTTTTCTTTTTTTTGTCTTGGCGTTTGTGTGCTCTTCGGAAGCTCAACGGCGTGGGTTTAAATCACCTGGCCTCTGTTTCGATTTTCGACCACCAGGTCATGCATGCTTTCGCTGCACACTTGGACGTGAAGGAAAGAAACGGAAGGTACACCTCCTCTTTTTCTCCTTCACGTTCTGTCCGCTGAGTGGCGTAGTCTTGTCGGAGTTGCTGCAAATGATTATCAAAACTTAAAATTCGTGTTGTGTTTTTTGTAATTACAGCAAGATGGGAATATGCGTAGTGGTAAATCTTGGAAGGACCGACTCCTTTAAGAAATTCCTAAAGGTACTGCCAACTTCGGAGTGTGAAAGTTTTTGCGCCTCTTCTGCTTAAGTGAAGTTTATTAATGACTCTCTGAAACGTTGTCCATACACGGGCTAGCAGTTCTTCTTCGTAATGCTCGGTTTACTCCTGGCGTAAAGTAAACTTGATGAGACTTCGAGATTTGAATGAGATTTGTGTTTGGAAAACTTTAAACTGTGCGGCTCGGAATGTACTTTCTCAGCTTTACGGTATTATACCCCAAGCCAACTACAATTGACTCAATCGCGATTGGCCGGAGTTACACGGCGGCGCTAGCTGTCATTAGCCGCTAACGATCATTGAGTTCAACTGAACTGGCCTACCTCAGTTAACTGATGGGGTTTTGCCCCAATAAACCGAAATATGGCGATCGCCGCCCATGGCCAGCGCCAGCGAAGCACTTACTATTGTGGAAGATTGGGGGAGGTGTCTAGAAAGTATCGTTGCAGCAAATATTGTCGGAAAAGGTATGATTTGGGGCCAGGGCTGCCGCTGGAACGATCACGCACGTCGCGGAAGCCAAAGCTCAGCGAGGGTGACCCATAGAGCTATTACAATAAACGCGAGAGGCTCAGCTGGCGCTAGTGTCTACGGGACTTCCGGTTGCAAATTGAAGCAGACAGCAACCAGTCTTCTTTTCCAGTCTTCCTGTGTATTCCTGTAGGAAAACGTACGGGGTATTATTCTCTTCGCCAGGGAATGATAGAAATCTGCGTAGTTTCTTTACTCGTAACGGGTACTATGTAGCTTTATTCACATTATAAAAGTGTAATTTATTAGTTAATGTGTTTTCTTTATTGCTAAGCGATGTGTAAGTTTGGCAAAAATTGGGGCCCCGGTCTATATTGTTCAGCTTGATATGTCAATGCAAGCTATCAATTCAACCAAAAAGAACAATTTAAAGGTGCGTAGGGCTTGTTCAAGCTGTAATAGCATTCAGATGACGAAAATTCATGCACAGTTTGATACTAATCCAGTACTCGTTCCATAACTCCATGCTTCGTCTTGTCGTCTTTTTGATTGTTTGATTTGGCATATATTAGCATAATTTTGTTGTTTTGTCAAGCTGATTTACTCTTTGTGCTTCGTAGCATTCACTATATGCGTAAATACATGCTCTATAAAAGCAGTCTGCGACGTCAACACGTCTTATACATGTGCATTGGGCTATTTTAGCGCAGTGTTCAACGCCATGAATAATAAAGAAAAACGCTCTGACATATTTTTGTACATCCGATTGTAAAACATTCCAAAATTTTTATTCTGCCTCAACACTAAGCGATATTTGCTTTTATAATCGAGCGCGAAGAGAAAACAAATTTGCGTTTTCCCAAAGGAATGCATTACCCGAAGTCAAATTTAGACTGGTTGCTGTCTCCTTCAAAATGCAAGAGCACACTAGCACCACCTGAGCCTCTAGCGTTTATTGTAATAACTCTATGGGGTGGCCATGGGGATGCCGGCGCCGATAAGACGTTCATCGTGTATTTCTTGCTTTAATTCGTGTTAAACGTTCTGATTGTCGTTTCTTTACTGTAAAAGAATTTAATTTTATTTTGTTTTAAATGATTATAATGATTGAAAAGTGTGCATATAATTCATTTGCCACACTTTTTTTTAAAAAAAAGGTAAATTGACATCAGTTTTGGTTTCGTTTCGGTTTCAACTGTGTCCCTTGACGAGCATCTCAACTGGGGTTGTTAGGCCTATGTACTGTGTGACACCGGACAACTCAGTTAGTTCAATGACATTTGGGAGATGCCAACGATCGTTAGCCTAATGACAGTTAAGATCACTTGTGTAACTAGGGTATTAGATTGCCTCGCGTATTCACGGTTCGCTAGCTGAACACATTGTTTTCTCTCTACAAGCTTCATCGAGGCGTGACATATATCTTAACTTCTTTTTTTTTTTTATCCCGACTTAGTCAAGTGTTGTTTTTCTTCAGTCTTTTTAGCAGGAATATATATCGGTACACGTATAATTATTTGTATTAACAAAAGTTCTGTGATGTGATTTCAAAACCATTTATGCTGAAGTTATTACCTTGCTACATACTGAATTTCACCAACATCTGATGAATTTGCGCCAACATTGCGCCGAAGGGTTATTTCTGTCCCCGTATTGCCGCTATATTCGGCATTTTTAGCAAACCGTTACCGTGTTCCGCGTACCGCACTACGGGAGCCTCCCGGGCGCGCACTTAAAAGCATGCTTCAAAGGCTCCAGTAGTGCGGTACTCTGCAGTACACTGTAAGGATTTGCTAAAGTCCCCCATACCAAATGGTTGCGTCACGCGTATGCAAACTTTCGAAACTTTTGATTATCGATTCTAACAACGTACTGTTCGATTCGACCTTCTTATCGAAAACTGGCTGTACTCGTCCATGTTTCTCAAATTCAGTGTTTCTTGTGCGATGTCTGTCTGGGTGGATTAGTGGATTCGTTGAGGGCGCCTCTCCACTGCGCACTGGTGCACTGCGGAGAAGCATACCCTGCGGAGGTGTTGGGGCTCCATTCAGCGCTGCCGCGTATATAATTAGAGGAAAAACACTTTTCAGAGAGAGACTATGCTCTCACGCGCGTCAAATTTTTAAAATGAATTATACTTCGTGAGTGTTGATGGGACGACTATACATCAAACATGATGTGACAAGGCAGTTTGTGCGCGATATTGCGCGCCCTTCTCATTGGCTAAAGTTGATTCAGAGAAGACCAATGATTAACATTACGTTTCTGCGATTGCGCACTCTAAAAACATATCGAGAGTTCACTTTCGTGCAGAACATGGGGACAGCCAATAACAGCCAACAATAGAAAGATTCCCGTGAATGACGAACCTCAGAATGCAATTAGATACTAAAAACGCGACGCGCGCACGGATAATGGCCAAGTGAAACGTCATGCTAATTGTCCCTAAGCACTTCGCGAGGCAAAGAACAGAAGTATAAGTATTTCTGTTCTTCGCCGTGATTGGCATGTCTCCGTGTTGTCGTCAGGAAAGTGAATTCGCAGACATTTTTGAGTGTGCAGGATCGAACCTTTGCCCGTGCCGCTCAGAGTTCTCGTAAACAAAACTAAGCAAAAATAAAAAAATAAAAATAAAAAAAGAAGTGAAGGCTGGGACGTAGGGCATAGCTGTAGGTAAAGGAATGAAGTAATGATCAGAGAGTCGAGGCCGAGCAAGTCGATCAGCCGGTCTGATCTGTTTCCGTGGGGTCAATAAATAGTAGCCCGAAGACCTTGGACGGTCCCTGCGCTGTTTACGTCGCACTTGCCCTTGCGTGTCCATCGTCCCGGGCCCCGAGCTCTTGTCACCGCTGCCGAGCAGGGCCCGA